>JAJMJI010000012.1:0-314810 GCA_030563505.1 Candidozyma konsanensis | reverse complement strand
ACAAGGCAATGTCGATAGTGATACCTCTCTCACGCTCAGCCTTCAACTTGTCCAAAACCCAAGCGTACTTGAAAGAACCCTTACCCAACTCGGCGGCCTCCTTCTCGAACTTCTCGATAGTTCTCTTGTCGATACCACCACACTTGTAAATCAAGTGACCGGTGGTGGTAGACTTACCAGAGTCGACGTGACCAATGACAACCAAGTTAACGTGCTGCTTATCTTTACCCATTTTTGTTTTGTGAGGTGATACAGAAAAAGATCAAAAGGGGGAAATTTTTTCCAGGGTGCGCCTTATATATGAGTACTGATGGCGGTAGCAGTAAGGTAGGAAAATTTTGCGGTGCCGGGTAACCCTTGCGCGGGATGCAATTTACGCATTCGTGCTGCGATATACTGGAGCCTACGAAGCTAAAAATCAGGAACAGAGAACGTGTTAGTGATGTGAGTTTTAACTAGGTTCGATGTTTCTGAAATTGTGCTAAAAACTGAACAAAATTAGGTTTAAAGCGGAGTCAGGAGAACCACCCGGGTGGGGACACGTGCACGATTGTGCGGGCGCGAGCCCTAAGAGTCTCCCAAGTACCCCCAACCATTACAGCCTGGCAGGCTCTAGCTTCAAAAGTAACCATGTATTATGACTTAGCATGCAAGGTCAATGCTCTGGGGAATAGCTTAGATCGCCTCTGGGATTATACGTAACAACATTGTGCAGGCCGAGGCCAGGCAACCATTGGCTGCAAACCCTACTGCTCAAAAGCACCGTCTCTCTGGCCAGTCTGATAAGTTTTTCTGAACATGTCCTGGTTAGGTTGAAGGTGGGGTTGCGATGAAGGTGTCGATGCTGCAGATGCAACTGACGGGAGATGCGAGCTTTCAATCGACAGTCTGGTTGTAGACGTGGACGAGCGTCTTCTATGGTTTCGGGCAGTCTGGGGGTCGATTTTCACCCCGGACTTGTGCTGGGCAAATAAACCCAAAATGTCAGTCAATGTGACTACTCCCACAAGCTTTCCAGGACGGCCACTGTCTGGTTGAATGCCTTCACTCGTGAGTGCGGCCTCTACCGTACTGGCTGGACCACTAATTGAACCAACGTGGGAGGCTCTGTTTTCCACAATCCATAACCTGTGGGACTCGGTGGCGACCAACTTGGCAATGACACGGCCCAAGGAGCTCTGTTGGCTAACATGGAAGATGGGGAACTGGTCCTGGCCCCTTTCAATGCCTTTCTGCGATAAGTTGTAGGAAATGAAGTTGGTGACGGGCTTGAACAACAAGTGGGAGTTCTTTGTTGACGAGACGTTCTTCACGTCAACAATGGAGATGTTTCCGACCAACGATTTATTCTTGTCAATTACTGCGAGCGAAGAGACTCTCTCGTCAAACATCTTTTGCAATGCTTCAATCAATGGCTGGTCACCCTGAATAGTGATCGGTAACGTAGAGCCAATCTTCAAGTCCTGCAATGTCGAATTGAGCAAGAACTCAAGCGATGGGAAGCGTCTGGCGTTCTCCCAAAGGAAACGGATGGTTCTTCTCTGCGAAAGAATACCGGTGATCTTGTTGGTGCTGTCGACAATTGCCACACGGTGAACGCCGTTTCCAAAAGCCTCTACTGCTCTGAATAAAGACTCGCCATCCTTGAGTCTCACGAAAGGCGTCTTGGGGTGCAATCTCACGATGAAATCCACGGGCACCTCCTCGCCCTTCTTGGCCTTCGCCACAAGCAGCTGGAGCTTCTCGTGCTTCTGTTGTGTAGTCAAAGAATTGGGGTCACCGTTGTCGTCTGGGATCTCGTCCACACACAAGTCACTCACGGAGATCTTGTTCATGATCATCAAGAGGTAGGTGTTCAAGTCCAGGTAGTCAAACGACAAGCAGTTGGTCAAGTCTGTGGAGTCAGTCGTACACAGCACGGGCAAGGAGGTCAAATTGTTGGAGATCAAGGTCTCGAACGCTTTCTGGACGGAGTAGGTTCTGTTGATAGCCACGAGCTTGTTTGACTCAGCCAAATCGGCCAAGATCACATCGGGCCAATCGTTACAAACGCCTCCGCCCGCCTGGAACACAGACAGTGCTCTGGAGGAGATAGATGTGTTTCTGGATAAGGAGAACTCGTCAATCAGCGTCTGGTGGCCGTCCTGTGGAAGCGGTGGCGGCGACAGCAACATTTCAACAATGGAGTGTTTTCTGGACACGGAGCCGCTTCCGCCGTGGCCAGCCAAAGGCTGGTGGAGCTGCTGGTTGGCCTGGTGAGGCGACAGGGGTGATCTTTGGAAGGACATTCAGGAGAGACCGACGATGTGAGGGTCCACTGTGGCTTTCAGGAGTGTTTTAAGCAATTGAGCTGGAGGAAAAGTCGTCTTATTTTGCTCTCCGTTCTGTGGAGAATGTGTTCTTGAAGGCGTGGGATTGAAGCCTGAGTGAGATGTTGCTAGGTTCGATGCAACGGAGTCGGAGTTCAGAAATTGCGGTATGAATTCGGCAAACAAGCAGGGTATCCAAAATGCCTTTTTCAATTGTATGCTGCCCCGTGGTACTGAAACGTAGCGGTGGTATAAAAAGATGGGGAAGTGAGAAGGCGAGAAAAGTCACTACAAACAGTGAGACTAAGATCGCGGAGGCGACACACCCAATACACACAAGATTAAGCCTTGTGCGGGGCCAGTGGTCTGAGCATCACTAGAAACAGCAAAAGGAAGAATGCAGAAAAGCTAAAGAATTGCTGGTCAAATGGGAACGAGAAAAAAATGGGGAGATTCTGTCGGCGCCTCATTATAGGGATTTAGTAGGGAATGACTTTATAGGATTCTCACTGGGGCAGCAGATTCCTGGTTTTTTCGCCCATGCTGAAAAAGACCCCGGTTTTGGGGACAAGCTGGCTGCGAAATCCATGCGGCTGCCATTATAAGGCCATTTTGGCTGTTTTTGACGTTTAAGCCGAGGGCGCTGAATTGGTGAGTTTAGGCGAAGCAGCAAACCGACTGGTCCTCTTGGAGTCTGGTTGCAGTGAGGCTGAGAAGCCCCGACCCCTTTTCGCTGACTTCGGGGTTAATGACCACGATTTGGTGATTTTAGCGTTTTAGGATTTTAACAATTTTCGGTGAAAATCACCAATTGAGTCACGACTCGGACCGTGGACCGTCGACCGTTTTGCTAGATGCCCTCTTTGGGCTCCACGGTCAGGCACATGCTGGTGCATGGGCATCGCATCATCTGATTCCTACCAAATCAGGCTGGGTAATTAATTGGGCACGAAGCAAGTGTGTGTCAATTGATGTGATTGGCTGGAAACGGATGGGATGAAATTTGAGTATTTGGCTGATTTTTGGGCCAGTTTGGGATTCGACGGTGTGGCATGTTTGGTCACTCGATTTGCACCCAATACTAAGGCATCAGGGATTTGCACCCACGTTGTCTAAGTCAGTTGGTTGCTGGATGAAAGAACGAGGCGGTGATTTGGGGAGATTTGTATTTTGGGAAATGCCGGTTTTGAACGTGTTGGGTCTGATTTGTTGGACGGTCTCGGTGCACCTCAGCTTAGTTATGGGTGTGATTAGACGAGGCGAGTGAACTAGACAAAAGTGAACTAGACAAATCCAGGAGCCAGGCGAGAGTCTGGCAAAATACAGGGTGAGGCAAGTAGTCGCCGATTTTGTTGTATTGTGTATTTTCTTTGAAGCTTCTCCATTTGTCTCGGTTTCTTTAGATTCGAAGAAACTGAGTGCATCAGCTTGTCGGTTACTGGAGGGTCCATGTTCTCTGTGCTTGTTCAAAAAAGCTTCCACAATTTTTCTTTCCTCAAGAGAAATCTCCGAGTATAATCAAACTGGAGCTAGTGTGCTCCATAGATCCAAGAGTAAACGCAGCGTTTTGCTTCTCTCCGTTATCTTCGCCTCAGTTACTGCTAGATTCTTTGATATGTCTTTGAAGAGCTAGTAGTAATAGACTTAACAGGTAAATTGCCTTAATGCCAATAATTATAGATTTCTGAACCGTCATCTTAACCGTGCTGAGTATAGATAACAGCGCCTTCTTTAATGGTCCAACTCCTTGATATATACTTCAGAGAAAAGGAGAACGGGAAGTGGCCAGATCACCAACACTGGTCTACGGTATTTCCTTAAGTCCTTGACCCAGAATTCCTTCTTATGGCCAATTTGCACCCATGTCCAAATAGAGCCAGCAAATCGCCGCCCTCCCAAAGCGAAATTTGAGACCAAAGCGAAATTCACAAAGCATTGAAAGAGCGAATCAAGGAGCGGAAAATGGACTAAAGCAGACCAATGGTTGTTGGCCCAATCGCAAAGCTGTGGGAATCCACTCAAAGCGCTATTCAAGTCAATGCGCTATTCCAAGTGAAAGCGGTATTCGACTCCAAAGCGCCATTCCATTCAAAGCTCCAATTCAAGCAATCCAAGCAATCCAAAGCAATTCAATGTAAAGCGCTACAAATCGAGCCAATAGGGCCTCCGAGACACTCTTCTGTCCCTGACGGTCCACCTCAATCATGGCTTGTTCGTACTACGTCATCTTCACTTTCCTTTTAGTCTCTTCTCAACTCCGTCAGCCCCGTCATATCTAAGACTGCAATTGCGCATAGCAAGTGGGACCCTGTTTTAAGCCCAGCATGCTTTGCCATATCCATGCTGCAGTCGCTGGCCCCACAAGGATCTACAAGTGCTGAGCTTGTCAGCAAGAAACACAGTAGAAGAAACACAGTAAAAGAAAATGCAGTAAAAGGAATGCAGTAAAAGGAAACAGTAAATGGAAATGCATGAAAATCAATCTCAAACGCAATTACCGTTTCTATCGCATCTGCCATCCTGGCCGATCTAGGGTGCCTCGGATCGATGGCACACGGAATGCGCCGGGACGATAAGTCGACGCCTTGGGGCTTTCCACTTTGTCCAATTCAAAACAATAGCCGATCGCAAAAGTGCAGAAAATGACCAATTCCTTATTCTTGACAAAACGAATTGCGTTCGGGGTCTCGTCATCCTTCCTTGTTCTCGCCCCTTGCTCTACTTAGACCATTGCTAATTACTGCACTGCCACAGGCACAGCGCTGCGACCATCTGAAAATGTCAGCCACACCGCATCCAGCCCTTGCCTTGCCCAGTGCGGTGAAAAGAAAGAAAAATCTTTAAAATAAGTTTTGAAAATACACCTCGAAAGTAGCTTTTAAAATCCCCCGAAAAAGGCAAAGCCTTGGTCTTCCGTACCGTTTTCCCCCCGAGGCCTTTGTTCCTGGATGGCATGTGCCCCGGAACTCAGGCACACTGCATCAGGAAGTCCGAGGATCCCAGCCCACCTCCCACAATCTCCGATCAATTCAAAGCCCTCTAGTAAAATATCTCGAAACCCGCCCGTTTTCTGCGTCCCCAGCCCCGTCCTCTTCCTCGGCCTCTCCCTGCCTTATCTAACTCCGGCCGCTATCGGATGCGCGGCCCAACAATTAGTGCTTTCACGCCGCAGTCATCTTGAAACTTCTACCGTCTGAGTGGTTCCACCTGGCGGTCTGGAGAAACAGGATTTCGGAACCTCCGCCCAGCCTCGTCTCACAAAACGCTTGTTTTGCTTCTTTCCGCTTTGTCCCCTCTCTGCCCAGCGCAATTCCTGATATGCAATTAGTTGGACCCTGCTGTCAACGCAAAACTGCTGTGGTACACATGGGCCCATCTCGTGGCCTCACCTTCTGTGGAATTCTCTTAGACTACCGTTGCAGGCTGAAAAAGAAAGAACTTAGCCGCATCCGCTCGTCCATTCACCCGATCCTGAACGGAGTCCCACCACTTTTGTCTTTACCCAAAAAAACGTATCTTTCACGCCCGTGTCCTGCAGATAGGCCCGCCATTGTTCGCACCTGCTTTTCTTTTTCTCCCTCTGCCTCTACTTATAAGGCTCCTGGTCCCCCGAGAACTTTCCACATCTTCAAGAATGGCCGACCACTTGGATGCTGTCGACATCACGTCGCTTAATGCTCTCGCTGCAGGCACAAACAAGAAGAACCCAAGAATCGTCGCCGCCGGTTTGGGCGGTAAGTTGATGGGCACCAAGTCTTTGGTGAATGTCACCGCTGAACAGATGTCCTCTGACTCCAAGTCCTTCTACGAGAAGGACGAGGAGGAGAGAAAGAAGTGGTCCAAGCAACAGCACATTTCTGACAAGCCTTGGACTCTTTCCAACTTCCACGAGCACATCAACTGGTTGAACTTCATTTTGGTGGTGGCCATCCCATCCTTTGGTCTTTGGTCCGCCTACTTCTACCCTCCCCAGTTGAAGACCTTGGCGCTTGCCTTTGTCTTCTACTGCTTCTCCGGTATCTCCATCACCGCTGGCTACCATCGTTTGTATTCGCATAAGTCCTATGACGCCCACTGGACTGTCAGAGCCTTCTTTGCGTTCTTTGGCGCCGGTGCCGTCCAGGGCTCCATCAAGTGGTGGGGCCACTCTCACAGAGTCCACCACAGATTCACGGATACAAACAGAGACCCATACGACGCTCGTCAAGGTTTCTGGTACTCGCACATGGGCTGGATGTTGACCAAGGCCAATCCAAAGAACAGAGCCAGAGCTGACATTTCCGACTTGACCCTGGACCCAATTGTGGTCTTCCAGCACCGTCATTACCTCATGCTCATGCTTGCCGCTGCCATTGGCTTGCCAACTGTCATTGCAGGTCTCGCCTGGGGCGACTACTACGGTGGTTTCGTCTACGCCGGTATTCTCAAGTACTTCTTCATCCAGCAAGTCACTTTCTGTGTCAACTCGTTGGCCCACTGGATCGGTACCCAGCCCTTCGACGACAGAAGAACCCCAAGAGACCACGTCTTGACTGCATTTGTTACCTTCGGTGAGGGCTACCACAACTTCCACCACGAGTTCCCATCGGACTACAGAAATGCCTTGAAGTGGTACCAGTACGACCCTACCAAGTTGACCATCTTGGCTCTTTCCAAGCTTGGTCTTACGTGGAACCTCAAGACCTTCTCCCAGAATGCCATCGAGCAGGGCTTGTTCCAGCAACAGCAGAAGAAGCTTAACAAGATGAAGGCTCAGTTGAACTGGGGCGCCGAGGTGTCTGAGTTGCCCGTCTGGGACATGGAGCACTTCAACGAGATTGCCAAGAAGGAGGGTCTTCTTATCATCTCGGGCATTGTTCACAATGTCAAGAAGTTCATCAAGGAGCACCCCGGTGGTCAGGCCTTGGTGAGAGCCTCCCTCGGCAAGGACGCTACCAAGGCTTTCAACGGCCATGTGTACGCCCACTCTAACGCCGCTCACAACCTTTTGGCTACGATGAGAGTCGCTGTGATCAAGGACACCGCAGTGAACGGCAACACTTTCGATTTGCAAGAAGAGATGCTTGCTAAGAAGGAGACGTAGTTCTTCGTTGGGCATGATACACTAGGACAGATATAGGAATTCAGGATTTTGATAGAGCATTGTAGAGGCGATTTCGGTACCGGCGACAGCGTGGACTCTTTTAAGAGCTCTCGCATATGCCCTGAAAAATTAGCAGAGCACATCTGGCTCTTTCGAGACTAGAAGTCAAACGTTTGATTGGTCGTCAAACGAACAAGCGCTATGGTGTTAAAGTTTTCGACTGGTCTACGAAACTTACTTATGGAATTTCAGTTTAGCTGACTTACCGCATACCCTGTTTGCACTCGAGCCAATAACAGCATGGACATTCCCAACAATTCCAATTCCGATCCCAAATTCCGATCCCAAATTCCATTCCAAGATTATCCGAGTCTTCGTGACTCAAAAATAATTCTCCCGCTTAGACAGCACTGATCAGGCTATTTCTCCAGATAGTTTGTCTTGCCTGAAAATGGTTCGATCGGAGCGACCCGAGAAAGTCCGCAGTGGAACCTTCCACGCATCTGCCCCAAGAGGAACGCATTATGAGACCAATTGCAAAAACGCATATTCAAATCAACGAAATAAATTAATTTTATTACTTCTTTGTGTTGAAGTTTGTTTTTCTTATTCTTCTTTTTTTTTTAAAGTTCCCATCTCCCATCGTGTAGCTGTATCGCAGTTTTGTCAGGAGATTTAGTTGCATGGCTGCAGCTGTGTGGTGCGACTTTTTGCACCCAATATGACCACTTCCTGACACCACCAGAAGCACCAACTCCATGAAGACGAATATATAAAGACTAGCTTTTCTGGCTATTCTTACCATCATCAAAACATCAAAACAATAACATTTCACACTATGCTTCCAAGAACCTCAATGCTTCAAAACTACATGAGACGTGCCCCTTCTGTGTTGCAATGGGGGTTGGGTGTTGGTTTCTTCTTGGGCTGGCCCCATATGGTCATTGGCCTCTCCAACAAAGCCCACAACGTGCCAAAGTTGAACGCCGTTTACATTTAAATTATTTGAACATGTATATTAATGAACGATAGAACGAATGAGTTGTAGGTGCATATGCAGTGTAATTCAAGATCCAGTCGACAAGGTGGAGAATTGACATTTGAATTTGGCGGCTGGAGAAGGGATTCATTTTTGATATGGGTTTGATTATTCTGGGTGAAGTTGTCATCTACTCTTGTTGTGTTTAAGACAAGTTGGCAGGGCTCAAAGATCATAAGAGTTGGTGGAGTCCGAGGCTGTCTTCCATCTCAGATGGGGACATGATATTTGATTTTCATATCTATGATTATCATTGAATTATAATCTTGTCTATACTTTACTAAAGTTGGCGGCTTGGTCTCCCGAAGTTAGTTTGACCCACATGCTTTTCGTCATTGTATTCCGTGGGTCATTCAACGTATTGTTGAGTCAATCCGAGATCTCGGGGGTTCTCACATGTCGTGCTTTGGTGTCTTCCCGCTCATAGAATTTCTCTTCTGTATCTTTTCATTCCTCTGTTGAGCTAATTCCCAAATAGAGTAAACTCATCTTCTTGGTGAGTATCAGTATTTGAATAATGGACTTATGCCCTCGGTTTTCCGAGGTAGAGGCTCACAGAAAATGCAAGACGCTTCAGAATTATGCCAGATAAATGTAATACCCCTCGCCAATAATAGCAGATGACAGTAGTCAATTTTTTGTCCAACTCTCAAATCACCAGTATCTACCAATTCTCAATGAAATCTCAAATTATACATGCTCCCACCGAATGGCTGCGAAATGCACGAAATTAGTCCCCCTATCCACTCACTAGTCTACAATCCCATAATCTTTCTATATCCTATTTTTTTAAAACGATAACCAATGTCTAATTCACCCAACGAAGCTCGATACATCACAATTATTCCCAGGAAGCTAGGTGCCGCTTTTCTGGGCGGCCTTGCCTGCATCGTGCAACTCTCCCAATTGTATCTCCAGAACCACCCACTATAATTTACACCCCAATCCATGTCCAAACCATTCCAACCAATCAGTGAAGTGCTTCAAGACAAGCACAAAAAACAGTCCTTTGACGATATCTATGGGGAGCCCGAAAACTTCCTTGAAGTCGAGGTATGTACGATTTGCCAGTAGAGCCAGCTATTCTAACAGCAGGTCCGTAATCCACAAACACACTACAACAAGGATCCATACACCGACTACGAGATTGTGTGTCGAACCAATATTCCCGCTTTCAAGAAAAGACAGTCCCGTGTACGCAGACGTTACAGTGACTTTGTCGCTTTCCGCAAGATACTAGAGCTGGAGACACTGAGAGTGGTGATTCCACCGTTGCCCGGCAAAATTCTACTCAATCTGAATCGTTTCAACGACCTCAATATAGAAAACAGACGCCAGGGGCTCGAGAAGTTCTTGAGGGTTGTGAGTGGCCATCCGCTTCTCCAAACCAGGTCCACAACGCTACGTGATTTTATGCAAAACGACCGCTGGGAACCTAGATACCCAATCGAGCCACGCGAGCTTCTTTCCTAGTTGAGGGGCGCTGGTCGATGACTGCCAGGGTACAATCTCAGTGGTGTCTGGGGGGTTATATAAGGGGATGCGTCCCACCAATATAACCACCCACCACTCACAGTCCGAGAAAGGGTCAATGCTAGCTACTTTCCATTTTCTACGACTTTTAACCCAATAAGCTGGCTTCGGAGCTTAGCCTGTTGAACGGTGTCGGTACTAGTCCAAGGGGTGGACCCAGGCGGGAAAGACCGACTCGGTGTTTAGAAAGCGACAAACCGGACTGAGAACGTCAAAAGCACCAAATACACCCAATGGAGCCCCATAAACCCAAACCCAAATAGGAGTCTCTCGCTGTTGGTCTAAACTGCGACAGCCACGAGGAGAGGGGGAGCTCGGTATTAAGGATTTCGCAGGCGCATCTCCTTCGTAGTGAAACTCGGACTTTCACCACTACGGGCTTGGGGCTTGGGGCTTGCAGGCCGGCGTTATGCACCTAGGCGTCTCCTCCATTGGTGCTCAAAAGTTCATCTAAGAGGCCGAGCCGCCAGCTACCCCACAAAGTACCAAACTATAAAAGAAGCTTGAATCCCGAAGTTTCAGGGCACACTCTATCCATTGCATTACAATGTCTATCCCACAAACCCAAAAAGCTGTTATCTTTGAGACCAACGGTGGTCCCTTGTTGTACAAGGATATCCCAGTTCCCACACCCAAGCCCACTGAGTTGTTGATCAACGTCAAGTACTCCGGTGTCTGCCACACTGACTTACACGCCTGGCAGGGTGACTGGCCTTTGGCCACCAAATTGCCATTGGTAGGCGGCCACGAGGGTGCTGGTGTTGTGGTGGCTATGGGAGAAAACGTCAAGGGCTGGGAAATTGGCGACTATGCGGGCATCAAGTGGTTGAACTCGTCCTGTAACTCTTGCGAGTTCTGCCAAACCACTAACGAGCCAAACTGTGCCTCCGCCGATTTGTCTGGTTACACTCATGACGGCTCTTTCCAGCAGTATGCCACTGCCGACGCCATCCATGCTGCTCGTATTCCTAAATCTGTCGATTTGGCCTCGGCTGCTCCGATTTTGTGTGCTGGTATCACAGTTTACAAGGCGTTGAAGACCGCCAACTTGAAGGCCGGCCAGTGGGTTGCCATTTCCGGCGCCGCAGGCGGCTTGGGATCTTTGGCTATTCAGTATGCTAAGGCTATGGGCTACAGGGTGTTGGGTATTGATGGTGGTGAGGGCAAGGAGGAATTCGCTAGGGGTCTTGGTGCCGAGGCTTTCGTGGACTTCACCAAGGTCAAAGACATTCCTGCCGAGGTGGTCAAAATCACCGAAGGTGGTCCTCACGGTGTCATCAATGTCTCGGTCTCTGGAGCCGCCATGCAGCAATCTGTCGAGTATGTAAGATCCACCGGTACCGTTGTGCTTGTGGGCTTGCCTGCTGGCGCCAAGGTGGTTGCCCCAGTGTTCGAGTCAGTGGTCAAGTCCGTGAGCATCAAGGGCTCCTACGTTGGTAACAGAGCTGACTCTGCCGAGGCAATTGACTTCTTCGCCAGAGGCTTGATCAAGTGCCCAATCAAGGTCGTGGGCTTGTCCGAGTTGCCAAACGTTTACGAGTTGATGAAGGCAGGCAAGATCTTGGGCAGGTACGTCGTCGACACATCCAAGTAAGCAGGCTTTCTTCTTCCCTATGACAGTTTATTTAACAGAAAAGTTTTTCAAACCGCTATGTAGTCTCCCCAAATTCTCGCACCAGATCCCATCTGATAAGATGGAAACTAGGCATCGCCAATTGAGAAGTCCACTACTCTACAAATGACAATTAGTATACAATCAGTCAGTCTTTATATCACACAATCTATATAGCTTAGAAAGCGCGGTTCAAGGGGGAGAGGATTGGCTTGCCCTTGTAGAACTGGACAACCTTGGCAGCTCTGTCAGCAATGCCCTCTGGAGTGAACTCGAAGTACTTATAAAGGTCATCAGCCTTACCCGAAGCACCGAATCTGTTCAAGCCAAACTGCTCGTGAGCGTACTTAGACCAACCGAAGGTGGAAAGAACCTCAACGGACAAGATTGGGACACCATCTGGCAACACAGACAACTGGTAGTCTCTGGTCTGTCTGTCGAAGGTGTGGAAGTCAGCGACAGAGACAACACTGGTCTTGATGTTGGCCTCCGCCAACTTCTTGGCAGCGTCGATAGAAATGGCAACCTCAGAACCAGAAGACACAATGATCAAGTCTGGGTTCTCGGCAGAGTGGATAGTGTAAGCACCTTTGGAGGCCTTCTCGATGGAAGAACCTTCCAACTGAGGCAAGTTCTGTCTAGTCAAGGCCAAAACGTGAGGGGTAGAAGTGGACTCAATGGCACTCTTGTAGGCAGCAGAAGTCTCGTTACCGTCAGCTGGTCTCCAGACAGAGATGTTTGGAGTAGCTCTCAACCAAGCCAAGGTCTCGATAGGCTGGTGAGTAGGACCGTCCTCACCCAAACCGATAGAGTCGTGAGTAGCGACCCAGGTGACTGGAAGGTGGGACAAAGCAGCCAATCTGACGGCACCAGCAGCGTAGGAAACGAAGTTCAAGAAAGTACCACCGTAGTTCTTGTAGTTGGCACCAAAAGCAGCAATACCGTTCATGATGGCACCCATACCGTGCTCTCTGACACCGTAT
The DNA here is from genome assembly GCA_030563505.1 of Candidozyma konsanensis. Lineage (NCBI taxonomy): Eukaryota > Fungi > Ascomycota > Pichiomycetes > Serinales > Metschnikowiaceae > Candidozyma > Candidozyma konsanensis. Next base: position 302,251 of record JAJMJI010000012.1, on the reverse strand, counting down.
CTGATGTAACGACCAGCGTAGTTACCCAAGCCGGTGTTAGGAGGCTGGAAGTCGACAGCGTCGGCACCTCTCGTCAAGTTAGAGCCAGTCAAGTCAGCAGAGCCACCGATGATCTCAGGCACAATTGGCAAGATAGCGTTCAAAACGTTCTCGGACAACTTTCTGGTAGCCAAAGGCTTGTCGTCAGCCTTGTAGGTTGGCAAAGCATCGCTCCAGTTCTCTGGCAACTTGCCCTCCAATCTTCTCTGAACCTCAGCACCCTCCGTGGAGTACTTCTTCTTGTAAGATTCGAGTTTTTCTTGCCACTCTCTGTGGACCTTCTGGTTGGCATCCACAGTCTTCTTGTAGTGGTCGTAGACCTCGCTTGGGACCACGAAGGACTTCTCTGGGTCAAAGCCCATTCCCTCCTTCAACTGCTTGACATCGTCAGGCTTCAATGGAGAACCGTGGACAGAGCCGGTACCAGCTTGCTTGGAGCCGAAACCAATAGTGGTGGTCAATCTGACCAAGGTAGGCTTGTCAACCTTCTTAGCCTCCTCGATGGCGTCCTTGACGGCACCCAAATCGGAGTCACCGTGAGGGATGTTGATGATGTGCCAGCCATAAGCCTTGTATCTATCAGTGACGTTCTCAGTGAAGGCACAGTTGGTGTTACCGTCAATGGAGATGTGGTTGTCGTCCCAGAAAGCAATCAAGTTGTTCAATTGCAAGTGGCCGGCGAGGGAAGAGGCCTCGGAGGAAACACCCTCCTGGAGACATCCGTCACCCAAGAAGGCGTAGACGTAGGAGTCAGACAAGGTGATGTCATCCTTGTTGTAGGTGGCAGCAAACTGCTTCTGAGCAATGGCCAAACCAACAGCGTTGGAGATACCCTGACCCAAAGGACCAGTGGTGACCTCAACACCTGGAATCTCATTCTCAGGGTGACCAGGGGTCTCGGAGTTCAACTGTCTGAACTGCTTCAATTGGTCCAAAGGCATGTCGAAGCCATACAAGTGCAACATGGAGTAAAGCAAAGCACAGGCGTGACCGTTAGAAAGCACGAATCTGTCTCTGTTGATCCATTCTGGGTCTCTAGGGTCAAACTTCATCTGCTGCCACAAAGCATGGGCAACTGGAGCCATACCCAAAGGAGCACCTGGGTGGCCGGAGTTAGCCTTGGAAACGGCGTCAACGGCAAGAAGACGGATGGTCGAGATACACAATTGGTCAATGTCAGTCATCACGTGGAGATTGTGTTAGTTGAAAAAAGGAGGAAAGCAGGCCTCAGTGCGAGGAGTGGGATTTATATATTGGGCATGGGCGACGGCTTTGCTACGAGGGTAACCGGGGGTAGATTCGAGGGTAAAACACCCGTACACCACATCATGGTCAGCACTCCAGAGAACGGTCGGAGTGATCAGGACTCTTTGGTGTGGCCTCTACAAGTCGAAACAAGTGAAATACACGTGCCATGAAGTTTCCGAACGTGTAAAGGCCGCCCCCTGCCCGAAATCGGATATCACGGAGCAGCGGGTACCCAGAAGACGTTGAAAAACACCCGTACACCACATGACCTCAATAGTTCATACCCTCTGTCGAAATGGCCCTTTTTCACGTGTGTAGGCGTAAATTGGGGTCTTACGAACCACACGCGTCTAGTGAGATTATGTGTGAGAGAAAGTGTGCTCTTTAAAGCTGCCCAGGAAGTCAATGGAACCCAACGATATTGGCCCAATTAAATGGTATGCAGTACGTGCAATGTGTCTCAAGTGAACCTCGAAGTTTTTCGCAAGACGAAACCCAAAAAGCCGATCTGAAGCGTTTGGCCAAATTACCTCTGCAAGTGGTTCATTCAAGAATCCGGAAATTCCCCTGATTCGCCCAGCATATCGTTCACGTTGTCCGAATGCACGCTGACTAAGTTGCGAGGGTGCTAGAAGACCGGGCCGGTGCGCACCGGTGAAGGACCCTCGAGATTCAGAAAACCACTGGAGAAGCGTGGGGGACAGTGGGGGTAGGAAATCCGAGCATTTAATCTAAATCGGTTGTTTGTGAATGTATTTTTTCCTGCAGAAAGAAAATTTGTAGTTAGGGGCGGTCTGGCCGGACTTTTGCGTGTAAGTTGATCCAGAGCAATGAAGGGTAAGAAGGTGAGCAAGTGGCTGCCATTGAGGATCTTCGCTAAGAGAGCCTAGGAAAAGAAATCCAAGAAATCCAAGAAAAGCAATATGAAGCAGCAGCGAACTTTCGCATTTGAACAGAAAGAGGCTTACGAGACGGCTTAATTCCTGGAGAGGTGTGAAGCGATGGTAGAAAAGAAGTTGACCACATTGGACTTGATGGAAGTTTGGGATGGAATTTCAATGATAAAGTTTTTATAGCTGCAATCGAATGATATTCAATCTTGCACGATTTTCTTTCTAAGAAACTGTCGATGTTGGATGGACCCTTGGAATGATTGGATTGATTTGACAGCTGCAAATTACGCGCATGCCACAGGTAGTCCAGCCTGCTGATATATTAGAGTTTGACTAGCCCCCTCTTATTTATTTTCATAATGGCTCTTCTTTTCCCTTGCTATGGAAATGAGCTTGAAACGGTTGCCACAAGAATGATCATTGATTTCTGAGATTCTGTATGATTAGGATTTCGGATTTCCGGATCCTTCAGTCTTTGCATATGAGAGCTTGATTCTGAGAGATTGGGCCAGTTTGTTGATTATCGGGTGATCCAGCCAAATTTGCCTTTAATTCAAAATCATAAGTTGCCTTAGACTGTGTACGGCGAATACGATCTCATCTTCCCATCATTCAAACCTATTATAAACTGCAGCCGTGCTTTCAATTGATAAAGAAAGTTTCATTTCCAAGGCAATGATTCAAGAGGGTCTCCGCCAGTTTATACCCAATTGCAACCAGAGACGTTACCAGCCATTTCCTACAATTCCCCATGTTTTGCTTCTAATAGGTACATGCTGGTCTCACGGCTGAGGACCCTTTCCAATGTCCAATATGAATGAGCCAGCGCTCAGATCGTCCTGTTCGAGGTCTCCGTCAACCAAGATCTGCGGTGGCGCTACCACCTGTCCCTCAGGTCGCCTGATACTCGTGGCTCGGTTTATCTCACCAATGTCCAGATCGACGTCCAGGTCAACGTCAGAGTCAGTGTTGTTATCTAGCGTGTTGGTCAGCTCATTCACGACCTGCGTGTTGGTGACGATCGAGTCTTTGTTGGAGGCCCAGGTTGTATCATGCTCATCTTCATCTTCGTCTTCATCGGCCTCATCTATTCGAGCAACGTTGACAAGCTTTGGCTGCGCACGGATCGCCGTCATGGTGGCCAGTTTCAGCTGGCCCGTTCTTTCAGCTATGATTGAGGCATTCTCGATCGTGTTTATGTCGGAGAAGATCGAGTCGGATTCGTAAGAATATATGGAGCGAGTGTTGTTCTTGGTTGGTCTCACCGTAACGCCTGGAATGTACGCTACGGGAAGAATGTTCGATGCGTTGGTTGTGGATATGGTCGTTGCGATGGAGTTTCTTTTGGACAAGTCGTTGTCTCCATACGGCAGCAAGTTTCTATTCTGGGGCTGGGTACGGCTTCTGCCACGAGCCAGAGCTCCTCCACGACGAGCGTGCCGGGCGTGTGGCCGCATGAAAGATTCATACGACGAGATTCTGTGGTTATTTTTGAGCGAATTGCTCGAGTCTGTCCTTCTGGCTTGAGGCCGAGCTGCTCTACCAGCAGCGGCAGCACCCGCCTCCAATTCTCCACTGGACAACGTGTTCCGGGGCGAACGCGTGTCCAGGTCCTCGATGTCGGTTTTGTAATCGTCCATGGCCAAGTCGTCCTCCAAAACCGGATACTTCTTGCGGTACACCTTCTTGTAATACCACAAGCCGGCGACTATAAGCAAAACCGCCACTCCTCCGACCACACCACCTACAATGCCTCCAACTGGAGTCCCACTGCCAGAAGATCGCCCACTATCCACACACATGTTCTTGGGACACTGGTTACATGTTCGTGATATTTGGTGACACACCTGGTTCCCAGAACACGAGGGACAGGGGTCTATGCTGGTGGGGCAGATCAAGCAGCCGTCAGAGCCTGTAGGATAAGATTCTGACTTTGTTGCACGAGGTTTTAGATCCGTTTGGAAATTGTCAAATGTGCTTGAACGAGTGCCTGTGAGATGTTGAGTCATTGTATGAGCAGGAATTTCGGAGATGCTATTTTGGTTCGACGTTGCTGTTGTAATCTGCTTTCCTTTCTGAGATGGAGCCTTCACTATGGATATTGTGTCTGGTGGTGCTATCTGATCTCGTCAGAATCTCGAACCGGTTAGCGATGACCGATAGGAATCCGAGATAACTGGATTTTCTGTAGACTTCAGATCAGAAAAAGAAAATACAGATAGCGTCACGGTGAATGTCTTGCCGTGTTGGTCTGAAAGAAGCTTTTAGTAGGGGCCAAGTTTTTCTCACTTTTGATCTTCCTTTCTCCAGGCTTGGCTAAGCCGCTTTTCTTCGATCTAGATTCAGGTGAGGAGGAAGGGGTGAAAAAAAAAAAACGAAAAGCGAAATACGAAAAAAAGACGAAAAAAAAAAATCGTTCTTCTTCTCTGTACATTTATGTGAATTAATTTGTGTTTCATTTGAGAGATTTTGTGAGGGCCATCCCTGGACACGCTTTTGTGGAATCTTCCTTGCGAGGGCATCATTCGATTCACCTCTGTAAACCAGGACCCTTTTTTAAGAGACCGAGTCTGCAGCCAAGCAAGTTGATAACAGCTTAAGCCATGATATATTATTTTCTGGAAGCATTCATGAAACCTCGAATATCATTAGATTGCTCGACTTGGATGGCTTGTGCTAAAAATACCCGAGCGGCTCCATTCCTATAACATACAGACCAAAGCTTCTATTCTGATACTCTAAATGGTCCCGCAGCAGCCACGTCAGAAATGTCTACATATGTCTTCTAGATTCCTTATATTCTTCGTAAACGTTGCAGTATGCTAAGTACTGCCCGTCATGCACCACCTATAACCATCTTCATCTAAAACGTCTGTTGCAACTCTGGCTTGAAGCTGAAGTTATCCTTGCGACGAATGAGCCAGCTGCTCTGGTAGTCAAAGTACTTATAGCTTTCGCCAGACTCATCCTCGCCTGGAGCCAAAGACGCTGAACGGCTCCTCGCCCTGTCGTTCTTGGAAAACCACTGTTTCGTCTCCGAGTTGAACACCCACCCTCGCCTACTCAACTCACAAGCAGCGTTGTACTTGGCAAGGTCGTCCTGGCCTTCGCTGTAGTAAAAGCAGAAAAATAGCGTATCGTTGTCGAACTTAGACATGATTTTGGCCGAGTTGAGCTCAAACATGGGCTCCTGAGGATAGTCGACCGACAGCGGGTGCACGTTTTGGGGATTATACTGACGGGGTCTTTCTGCATCCGAAGAGTCTGGGCAATTGAGCAACGAGGATTCCAAAAGCTGGCTGATTGCCAGGAATGGCAAGGGAGTTGCCAATCTGTTTTGTGCAATGGCATTCACTCGCGAGGCAGCCTCGCTCATATACTTCGACTCCTGAGTAAGAGCCGCTGGCAAAGAAGGCAGGGCTTCAGAAGGCGCTCTAGCGGTTGACCCAGCTGTAGAGGTAGCCACGTTAGACAATGCAGGAGAGGCTTGATTGTTCAAGGCAGCAGAAAGCACAGCTGCAGCAGTGAGGCCGGAAGATGAAGCAACAGGGGTAGCTGGAGCTGGAGCCGGAGCTGGAGCACTAGCCTGGGATGAAAGTACCCTCTTCTTGAGCTCTTCAGCACTGGTTTTAGGTGTGCCTGCCAGCGGAGCTGGACTTCCAGACTTCGACAGACTTAGACCTGGAGGAGGAGCACGTGCCAGTGCAATCGCTGCTGCTGAAGGACCAGACCCGGTAGGTGGTTTTGCAGGCGCCGTAAGTGGCTGGGAGTGACTCAGTGTGGATGCGTTATTAGCTGTAGAAGCGCTAGGGGCGGAAGCAGGAGGATGGTATGGTACTGTCGAGACGTGACTGCTTTCCTTTTTAGCCGGACTCTTCGCTTGTGGCTCCTTAGGAGGCTCCTTATCCTTCGGTTTCTCAGTCTTCTCCACTTTCTCAGGCTCCTTTTCTTCCACACCAGCTGGAAGCGATTCAGCGGGGAAAGGCTCCAACTCCTCGTCCTCTAGCTCTAGATTTTCATAAAACTCGTCATATTCGATGAAATCGGGCGCTTGGTTGTTCTCCACATAGTAGTCCAAGTCATCCTTGATTTCGTCTATCTTCTCGGGCTTAAGCTGCTCATTGGCCAAGTTATGGAGCACTTGCTCGAGCTTGCCGATATGCATATTGTTTCTGTCGATCTTTGTATTCAAGTCCTCGATCGCCAGCTGGGCATTCCCCAGCTTTTTCTTGCCAGTAAACGTACTTAGTTCTCCACTTAATAGTTCATTCTGTCTGCCCAACTCTTCAAGGACATCGGTCAAGTATTTGGACGCCTCATTCTTCTTGGCCTCATCTATGTCGGAAGCACCAAGTTTTGTTTGCATTTCCAAACCTTCGTTGGAGAATTGCTTCATTTTGCTGACTCTCTCGACTTCTTTAAATCGCTCCATTGCATTCTCAATCTTGCTTCGGCTATCCTGTAGAAGGTTTTTATCAAGCTTGACCGAGCTGTCTCCAAGCCATTGCTTGACCTGGTCACGAGAACGCTGCAACTTCTTGATTTCCTTCCTCAAATCACCTTCGAGCCTCTCTTTCTGACTAGAATTGTCGGTGGCGGCGATTTTGTCATGGATGTCGTCGAATATTTGCAAGCCCTCAACGATTTTTTTCTGTAGCTTGTCGCACTCCTGTTGTAGTTTTCTGGAACTCATGGTGGTGCTTAAAAGTAGTGGTCGAACTTCGCTGTGAGTTTTTGATGTCTTGAGCGGCGCACGACCTACCAAAGTTCCTTCCTATTTACAGATTAAGTCGGAAGTATTTTTTAGGAGTAGGACGTGAGACGTGTTTTTACGGCTTAAGAACATGGTATAAAAATTTATTGCTCAAGGCGGGGAGATGGTGATATGTTCTCACTCAGAGCAGCAAGCTATGACGTCAGACATCACTGAAAAAGGAAGTTTTTGAAGCACTGTAAATGTAAAAGCTTATAATACATGCTCAGTGTCTTCCCACTCTTCACCAAACTCGTTCCTTGAGCGCCACAACTGCTGTTCACGCCCGCTACGGCAACTTCCTCATACTTCATTAACTTCTCTATAGCTCTAGCTCTAGATTTTATTTTTCTCCCCAAGCTCCTGCTTCAAAAACTCATCAGAGAAGTGACAAATTTGTTTGAAATTCACCTCAAAGCCCTCTCTGCCGCCGTAGTATGGGTCCAGCACAATGGTCTTAAACTGAGGGTCTGTCTTCCATTCACCAAACATGGCCACCCGCGTCTTGCTGTCACGAGGTTTCATAAACATCAAGTCTTCCTTATTCGACTCGTCCATGCCAATCACATAGTCAAATTTGGCAAAGTCTCTAGGCGAGATTTGCTGACCAGAGTGATTCACTGGAACGCCATGCTTACGGCAAGTGGCTGCAGATCTCGAGTCTGGGGGGTCACCCACGTGCCAGCCACTGGTTCCGTACGAGTCAATGAGTTTGAAATGGTCACTGTAGCCCAATTCTTGGACTCTGTGCTTGAAGACGGCTTCTGCCATGGGCGAACGGCAGCTGAATGTTAGTTTAGTGGGGATATGCTTCAGGAGATACATACATGTTGCCAAGACACACAAAGGCGACAGAAATTTTCTTATCGGAGGTCATGAGTGGGTGGCTTTAGATTGGAGATAATCCGAGATTATCGGTCGTGAGTTGCGCACGTGATTTTCATTGGATTCGGTACTTTTGCCCAAAAGGTGGGTTACGTGAAGAGAGAGACTGATTAGTAAAGATTAGAGGAGTCTGCATGATAGAAGATGGGACAAGCATGAAGTTGGAGCTTTGGGTATATGGAAATGGGAGTACCAACTGAGACATACTGGCCATGACAGTCATCAAACAACGATAGCAATCTCGATTATTCGAATTAGCGTCATAATGCACGCCAAATTTTAAATATTTCCAGAGATTTAAAGATATACATAAGGTTGACATGTGCCTTCATGGATCTCCCACTCCAAATCAAGAGTGGCTGCAAATCGCGACATCCTTACGATAATTCCCACGACTAATAACCATGTTTGTTTTCATTAAAGATATTATAAATTCCCACCGGTCAGACCTTGGTCAGTTGCAACCCGGTGATCCACTGTTTCCAGTCCTCAAAGTCGACCGGCTCGTACATGTAGCGGTCAAATTCTTCTGACTTGACCTTTTTTAACTCAGTCTCGTCAAATAATATGTCAATATCGTCGGGCTCCTCCCTCTCTCTTTTCTTGGAGCTCAGAGCCTCCTCCTTCTTCGCAGCATCTCTCTCCACCATCTTGGCGCATTCGTCCAACACCTCTATGTTGGTAAGCTCCTTGATGTAGTCGACCTGACAGAAGGCAGAAGTGATGGCCTCCGGCTTCACAGTACAACTCCATTCCGTCGAGCTAGGAGAAAGTGGCGACTTGGTGTGGTCGCCATTGGTAGCCTTAGTGCCATTTGAACCTTCAGGCTTGTCCGTCTCAACAAGATTTGCCAATGCAGCAAAGAAGAACTGCTCGGGGTTGGTCTTCGAGAGCTCTCTTCTAGAGTCTAACTTGGAGTCAACCTTGTTACCACCAAACACATCACCAACGATTGGTTCCTTCGCCATCACGTTGTTGCCCTTGCTATCGCTATGCGGCGATACGTCAATCGGAGTTCCCTTGTTACTGTTGCTTTGGATGACTTGAGGAGTAGGCATGCTATTTGGCGTCTTGATGGCATTGGCCAAAGTGGCGGGCGTGGGCGCAGAGTTACCAGGCGTTGGTATTGTACCAGCAGATTTGGTGGATTTGCGTCTTCCAGCAGCACCACTCGTGCTAGCCTTCTTTCCAGTTTTCGCAGCCGTCTTGGGAGCTGTCTGAGTTTGCATTTGTGGTGAGCTATTCTGCACCAGAGGCATGGGTGATATATTAGGACCTCTCTGCTGAGCATTAACTGCCTTCAGCCAATCTGGCTGGCCCTGAGCAATTTGACCAAACGTAGCGTTACGCGCAAACTGCTGTTGCGCCTGCTGCTGAGGACCTCTATGGTTGGCCATGGGCTGTTGAGCCTGTGACATGGGCTGTTGAGGAGGCTGCTGGTGTTGCTGCTGAGGGCTGATGTTATGGCCCATAGGCATTTGGCCCATTCCAGGTGGTCCAAAGTTCTGCTGATTATTTTGAGGAACATTCTGTGGCATAAAACGTTGGTCTCCTTGCTGCATAGGCTGCATTGACGAGAGAGGCCGCTGTGGAGGTCCTTGAACACTCAGTTGGTTCATGGCAGAGCGCTGCTGAGCTGGAGACATCTGAGAGGATGTCTGATCCAACTTTGGAGGTTGCTGCTGCTGCTGCTGCTGCTGTAGTTGTTTACGAGCAGCGAACTCTTTCCTGACTGAATCAAAGTATTTCAGAATATGCAAAGCCATCTTCTCAAGCAAGTCTGGTTTAGCAAGATAAACGCCTTTTTGAAACGACTCAATGATGTTCTTGGCCATAAACTTCATCTGGATCAACTTTTTGGTGCCTCCGAGGTCTCTATAGAGAACATAGTAGTAGGTGAGAACATGGTCGATACTCGTGTACTGCTGACTGATTTTGGTCATGAGCTCCTTGAAGCGGAACTTGTCAGCATCCGTCAATGTGGCCGTCTGGTCCTTGAGCTGGAAATTATCTCCGCGAGAAACCTCTTCAAACAATGACTTCAACTTGATCTTCATCTCGTCGGTGATAGGGGGAATTCCTTGAGGTCTTCTCGCCTGATTTTGCTGGCCACCCATGTTACCCATGTTACCCTGTGACCCTTGCATAGCCGCCGTTTGCTGCATCACAGGTGAGAACATGGTTTGGTTGGGTCCCTGATTCATCATCATAGCGCTAGGTTGCTGCATGTTGTTCATCACCGGCGACTGTTGAATCTGACCCATGCCTTGTGGCATTCCTCCAATAAGCTGCTCTTGCTGCTGTGGCTGTTGTTGTTGAGGTTGCTGGTGCTGCTGAGGGAATCCGCCTTGGTTCACATTACCCATCTGCATCAGCTGCTGTTGAGGTGTACGTTGCGGATGCTGGGGAGCCATATTCATTTGGTTGGACGTCTTGGCTTTGGCTTGCTCGTTCTTCAAAGCGGTAACCTTCTGGTGGTAGGCAAACTTACGAATGAAGTTCTGCTTGGCGTTGTTATCCAAATTGGGTGGCATCTTGCCCTCCTGCTGAGCCCTGCTCAAGTAGGCGAGTGCATCGGCCTGGTACTCCATCATGTCCTGGGCGGTGATAGTGACAGTGGGCATTTTCATGGCCGCAGCCTGCTGCTGACCACCGGCCTGGTTGGCCATGCCCATGTTGGTATTGTTGGTATTGTTGCCCTGGAGCTGCTGGGGCGGTTGTTGCTGATTCTGCTGGTTTTGCTTCATCATGGGCGCCTGCTGCTGGTTCGATTGTGCCTGAGGCCGCTGCATGCCCATATTGACTTGCAAGTTTTGACCACCCTGTGGTTTGTTGTTCTTGTAGGCGGCCTGCTGCTGCTGTTGCTGCTGCTGTTGCATGCGTGGATTACGCATGTTCATTTGGGCTTGAGGCTGCGATTGCCTGTTCATGTTGTTCATATTGTTCATGTTGCCCATGTTGTTCATGTTTCCCAAGTTGTTCATGCCCAAGTTGTTCATGTTGTTAACGTTGTTCATGTTGTTCATGCTGTTGAGATTCTGGTCGTTCTGACCATTGGAACTCACACGGCGCTGGGCTAGTCTCTGCTGGTGCTGTTGCATCACAAGCAGGAGATGGGCATTGTGAATCTCCTTGATCAACGGCAAGCTGGCGGGTGGAATGGCCTTGTTCTGCACGAGCTCGAAGATCTGGGCCCATGTGTTCACATTAGGCGGTAAATTCGAGATCTTGTTGAGGAGCGGAGGCGGAATGGGCGAATTCTTGATCATGTTGCTTAGCTGCTGCATTTGCTGATTGGGACGTCCATTAGCTTGGTTTCCAGATGGAGCCGGTGCTGAAGGCCCAGGGTTATTCGAAACAGGGCCACCGGCCTTAGCGCCCACGCCGTTGTTTTGCATCCCCATTTGCGAGTTGGGCCGAGACATGCCCTGGTTCATCATGTCGTTCCGCATCATCTGGTTCTGAGGAAAGAAGTTCAAGTCGTTGTTCATGGACATGCCCATCTGGGCCTGCTGCTGAGGCACTTGTTTCGCTTGTTGTTGTTGCTGCTGCTGCCGGGCCTGAAAAGCCTGTCTGTTGATGCCGTGGTTCTGGGCTTGCTGGTTCTGATTTGGCTGGTTCTGATTCGGCTGATTCCGGATCGGTCCCTGGCCCTGGCCGCCCTGGCCCTGGTTCTTCACCGACCCTCTCATCTGGTGGACCTTCTGCCTGATCGCCAGAATGTACTCTTCTCTGGAGGCGGCCTTCAGAAAGACATACTTCTCGAACTCATGAGCCAGCTTTGACGCCTCGGCCTCGTTGTACTTGGGGCCCTGCAAGTCCCGGAGCGTGTTCATGACAATTTGAATGATCTTCTGCCGCTCGTCTGGATTCTGCTCCAGGTGCCAGGTGCCGCCCATCGGCGCTGCCATGTTGTTCATGATGCTCCCGGTTTAGCAAGGGTTAGAAAAAAATGGTCGCACTGGCGAGCGGTATGAACTGGATGGTCTGCTTTGTACGGGTGGGTCACGTTCGGGCAGGATGGGAAAAAATTATATGGAGATGTTCAGAAAGGGCAGGAGAGATCAGAAAAAATAGCCGTTTTTCAACCTGCCCTCTACGTTGGTCGATGGTATGAGAATGCCTGATTGCGGGCGGGGCGGAGGTCCAGGTGTGGCCCCAAGGTTTGTTCCATTGCGCTATTTAGCAGACGGCGATTACAGATTCGTGAAATTAAAAGAAGGCTCTTTTTGCTGAAATTCTTGAATTTTTAAAAAGATAAATAAGCGACAAAAGTGACAAAAGCGACAAAAGGCTCCCCCCAATCCACCGCAATCGCGGCCCTGCGAGACTCGGCTGCTCAGGTGCAGCGTCATTCTCCTCTTTATTCTTGCCTTTTTAGACCAGAACGTTTTTGAGGCAGCTTTCTCGGATAAACGGTCCGAAGGAGTTGGAACGAGAGGTTTTTGAATTATTTGAGGTTTTCACGGTTGTGCTTTCTCGAGCCCTGTTTTTGCTTGGATCATCGGACCAAATCAGCAGCCGTACGCTGAGGTAATTTGCAACCTGCCGAGCCACTCCAACGGGGCACCGAGCCACTCCAACGGCAGTGGGATAAAAAGCAGAAAACGACAAAACCTTCGAGTTCTGATTTCATTTGTGATTAAAGTCGATTAATTAAAGTTCTTCGTTTTCGTTATCTCTGCTCTCGTGGCTCGGAGATTCTTATCCTCTAGGCATTCCTCGACGTGCAGATCTCGACGTCTCATCCCTTTCAGTCAGGAGGCTCACTGACTCCAGTGTGGTTGCAGTGAACGACGAGCAAAGAGTCAGAAGCAAGGTCAATCGAAGATCTCGGAAAAAAAGAATAAAAAGAAAGAATTATAAAAGATATGAATAATAAAGAAGAGAGAAAAAAAAGCTAAGCTGAAGTGATCATGCAACGCAAGAAGCATCTTCAGTCAATCACGGCTCAGGCGTCTGGACCCGCAAAAGAAAATAAAAAATGCCTTTCGCTGGCTTCAGATATTGCAGAATTCCCCATTTTCATTCGAGGCGAAATCGTTTCAATGACTTTTGCGTGGACAATGGCGGGGTGTTTCTTGGTTGGCTGCGAAAGGACCGGAGCGAAACCGGCGATTGGCGGTGGAAGCCAAACTCTGGAATCTGAATGGTCCGAAATGCTCATTTGCTTCGATGGTTGTGGCTTGGGCTGTCTCTGTTTTGGACTTTGCTTTGCCAAACGCTCAGTGGAAGAGGGTGCTTTCTATTACCACCTAAATTACCCCACGGAAGTCGAAGACTACAAAAGCTAAAGCTTTTAATTTCTCTAACAGAATCTTTTGGCTAGCTGAGAGATCGAGTCTTTTCTTGCCCATGACGTAGTGTTCTTGTAGCCGTTTACTCAAAGGACAAAGTGACCGTTGTCAGGGCTCATAGTACTATTACGTCGCTTCTTGTATTGTCGTTTCTCGAGTCGTATAGTATGGCGGCACAACATTCCACATAATATTCGCTGTACGAACCAACTGTCTTAGTAACTTAAACGCTGTTATTTTTCCAGATCTAACCAAACTAAGGACATCAGGGCCCGTCCTAATTGATTTTTTCATCCTTCCAATGAAAGTAGCTGTGTCTCCCACTTATCCTACATTACGAATCTGATCTAGGCCATCTACTTCCATTAAATTCTATTTCCAAAACTCTCCTTCAATCACTTCAAACAGTAGTGAAAGTTCTCTTGGCGGCCCTTTTCTCCTCGTGCTCTCTCTGCTCCGCTTCATCAATGAACTCGGTTTCGTGCTCGAGCTTCCACTGATTCCGCTTGAACATCAACCCTTGCGTGTTGTAGCCTAGCTGGTTGGACGCTTTCGTCAACTCGCCTCGAAGCTGTTCCTTCACCTTAAGAAGATGTGTCTTGATCTTAGGGTCCCGCTGGTTTGTAAGTTCCTTGGAGTTCGTCTTCACCACGAAAAAGAGCACCTTGCAGATCAACTGGAGGTTCACAAGGTTCCTGGTGATGTTGTCCTTATTGGTCCAGATTTCCATAAAACGAAGGAGCTTGAGGATGTAGGAGAACGGCATCACAAGAAGAGCATCCTCAATCTGAGCTGCCCTTATCTTCGTGATAGTGCTAAGCACGTACTCTGAACCACTCATGCCAAAGGCAAGCAAAATGGAATGAGGTGTAGGCTTTTGAGGATTCATGACACCCGGCTTCTTGGACTTGAATTGCTGCAATTGCAACTCATAAGCTTCTGTGGCATCCAAATCTTCAGAACCAATATCTAGCGCCTCCATGAGCTTCTCACCAGCCTTGAGTGTTTCTGTTGTTTGTTTGCTCACTTTCTCGACCCCGTCGCCCTCTTCTTCATCGTCATCATCGGCCTTTCCGCCTTTTGTGTCCACTGCTTCCAAGGAATCCAAGACCTCGTTCTCGTACAACTCGTCCATCTCCTTCTCACGCTCTTCTTCCAAAAACACCTGGTCGTTTGTGGCGCTCCAGATTCTGATGGAATGATCGTGAGACGTCGACACAGCAAAAGTACCGCTTCGGCTGACACAAAGCGCCCAAACTTCACTCTGGTGAGCAGGGAGTTTTTGAATACACTGGAACTTGTCACCGTCCCAGTATTTGATCATACCGTCCTTACCAGACGAGAAGAAATTATGACTCTCAGGAATGAATTTGACGTTCATGATTGAGTCCTGGTGACCAAAGATGGAGCGGTGACAGTCACCAAAGTCCAAACCCCAGATCTTGATGTTTTTGTCGGCAGAAGAAGTAATGATGATTTTGCTATCGTGTGAGATATCAATGGAAAGCACAGGCAACTTGTGGCCATAAAGCGTAAGGAACAACTTCAATGAGTCCATGAACACAACCTGGACGTTGTTGTTCAATAAAGATACAGCAAGAAGACGAGAATCAGGTGAAACTCTTACACACAAAACCTCCTCGGGCAATTCAAGCGTCTGTGTGTGCTGGAGCTTCAACGTAGACACAGTGTTTCCCGTTCCGGCGACCAACTCCTGACTGACCTTTATGTTCCAGAACTTCACAGCCTTATCGTTTCCACCGGTGATCAAAGTTTTGCCATCTGGCGTGAGGTCCATGCTCCAAATAGCCGATCTGTTCTCGTCGGTGTTTCCGTTCACAACCAAAGACAGGTTCTCGTGGGCCCTCTCGACCCGATCTATCAAGGAAGAGGATGCAAGATCGTAAAGCTCAAGGTCACCGTTCTTGAAACCAACAACAACTAAGGTGCCTCCCGGAAGAAACTTGCAACACAAAGCGTAGCCACTTTCAAGCGTGAATGTACGCAAGACATTTTCAGTTTTCGTGTTCCAGATTTTGAGCTCTCCGTTTGAAGCCGTAGCCAAAAGGCGGTTATCATCCGAAAGGTCCATGGCTCTGATGTCTGTTCTGTGGCCTAGATGGTCAATGGCATGGGCCTTGACGGAATGAAGCTCTCCCACTTGAGCTTTTCTTATCTGCTCGGGAAGCTCGATGCTGTGGTATTCGATGCTGTTGTTTGTCAAAGAAAGAAGGAAGTCCATCTTCTTCCTGGACGACTTGACCCACACGCATGACTTGATCTTGGAGATGGTCCTGACCGTCGTCAATGGCGTGATGAGCATGCTGATTTCAGACTCACGGAGCGACTGGAGCACCTCTTCCGAGTCTAAGCCCTTCTCTGTGAGTCTCTTGGTTCTTTTGGCGATACCCTTTTTGATTTCTTCTGCCGACCGTATTCTGTATATTTCCGTTGTTCTGTCAGCGTTTTGGAGAGAGAAGACCTCGTAGGCACTCGTCGAGTCCTTGAGGCTGGTGAACTGAATGGCTGTGCATCTGCCCTTGCTCTGTTTCTCAAACTCACCTTTACTGGTGATCTTGTGGCCGTCTTCCTTGGACAAATCCAACTCCCAAACCTTGACCTGGTCCTTGCTGCCACACGTTAAAAGCATATCCTGAAGGGAGTTGATCCCGAGGGACCAGCACTCTCCCGAATGGGCCAAATGTGTCTCCACACATTGTCTGGAAGAGGTATCCCACAACTTGACCAACCCGTCCTTGGACACGGAAACGATGTAGTCTTCGAACTCATCGTCCTGCTTTTTTTCTGGATTCTCGCTTAAAAACAGAATGCCTGTGATCTGACTTTTATGGCCCTTCAACTTGAACAAGCCTTCTTCACCAACCAAGTCCCACATGATAATAGACGAGTCGGCAGAGCCAGAGACTACCCGCGTACCAGTTCTGTCAAACTTCAAGACGCTGATTGCCGAGCGATGGCCCGAAAATGTCACCATCACGGAGCCTGACGTCAAATCCCAGATCTTGATGCTTCCATCGTTGTGACCTGCTGCTATGATATTTGTGGGCTCATGAAATGCCAAAGCCACCACTGTGGCTGGGGGAGACGCTGTAGGAGCATTGGAAGCTCCCGGGGTCAACCCGTCCTTCAATCTTGTCATGAGCTCGCCTGTCTTGATATCCCAAATCAAGATCTCTTCTAGACCTCCCAGTACAGCGCGTCCCACAGACTTTGACGACTGGCTGGGCGCAGGCGGGAGCCATAGAATGTTAGAGGTGCCGCCGATGACACCAAAAGAAGCGTCCTGCTCATAACGGTCGTAGGATTTGACCATAGTAGTTGAGTGGTTTCTGAGATGAGGTCTATGTACTTTTTCAGACGCAGTGAGGGCCGATGAGGCACGTGACCACAGGCGATGGAATGGGTATAGAGGCGGCTATGGCATCAGAAATGGGTGAATGGATGAGGGAGTAGATGGATTAAAGCTATCGTTTTTTGTTAGGGTTGAGTCGTGGGTAATTTTCCTCGGGGTGATGCATTGGTCGGTCTCTATTACCCAAAGTAAGTACGACACTAGGCTCAAGCTTACCACACCCTTAACATCAGATTCCACTTATCAGTCATGTTTATTATTCTAGAAGTATCAATATCTTTCATCAAGCTAGTTAATTTACTTCACGTTGCTGCCAGACCAAAAACTGGACTACTCATCACCAGGAAATGGCTGCGAAAAACATGCACTACACCTCACAGTATGGACGTTTTCTATGAGTAAATTAAATACTTAAAAGTGCCCCGGCCACAGCCATTCCAAGACTGCAGAACGGTATTATAACAGGATTGCCGCAGCCAGAAGAACTGGAGCTGGCGCCTCCGCCTCCGCCTCCGCTGGATGTTTCGCTAGAATTTTCGCTAGAACTTCCACTGGTACTCTCGCTTGTGCTTTCACTTGTGCTACCTGAAGACCCACTAGAGGAGGCATCTGTCAATGTCGATGATTCAACCGTATTGGAGGTCCCCAACGAGTCTGTCTTGGAAGCAGCCCCAGAACTAGCGGAGCCAAGTTTCAGTTGAGGGGTGTCTTTGATGCCGCCTGTCCAGCAGTATCTTTCAAAGCATCTTTGACACTCTTTCGACTGCTCCTCTCCGAGTCTCTCTTGCTGCCTTCTAATGATTGCACATCCCACACACGTGGGCCACTCTCTGTCGTTGGTGTAGTTTCCTCTGGAGGAGACCTCAAATCCGTTTTTGATAAGATCGAGCTTCTCGTCTTCTTCGTAGCTCATCTTGTACGTGCTACTGTTGGCCTTGTTGGTATGTGGACTGTTTGGAATGTAGATCACCAAGGGTACGTCAGTACTGTCGTAGTCACTATCGTGCCAGGCAACCAAATCACTCAAGTTTTTGGCGTCACAGCCGAAAAAGACCGGTCTTTGATTGAGCCCACCTCTTAAAAATTCTTGACTAGACGGCACAAATGGGAAGGGTGTTCCATGACCCTGTTTGCCAAATTGTCTTTGGAAAGTGTGGACAAACGAGGTTCCGTTTGGCCAGTTTTGGTCGGTGTCTGCCGAGTTATCAAACCCGAAGATGACATCGACATTTCTTGTTTTTTGGATGAGTGGGTAGAGTGGCACGTTCTGTTGGTCCTCGCCTCCGTCCACCAAGTGCAAGCTGGAGTCATTCAATATTTCGTCTGAGTCCCCGTAATCGGTCTTGAAGAATGGGTTGGGCTCGTGCACGGCAATGTCCACCTCATTTTTCAGCAACGGCAGCAAAATCATCTGCAATATCCGTTTAAGCGCCCAGTTCAAGTCTGAATCAGTCACGCGAAGAAGGCCTTGGTTGAAGAGAGACGACAGAGTACCCATCATGAATCCGGCATTATCGAAATGGGATATACATTCCAGAGTGTTGGGCTGGCCCCGCTCAAGCTTCGTACCCATGAACTCTATGTTGACAAAACTGCGGACACTGGGGTCCCAAGAGCCCAATTCGTTGGGTGAGATTTCGTAGACCGTGGAATTCTCGTTGATGATTATCGTATTAGGATTACGTCCGTTGGCAATGAGAATAGGGTACGGCATCAGGTGGTTCTTGTAGCTGTCCCGTTCCTTGATACCGGACCAAGTCATGTTTTCACCACCTGTAGGGTAATCGTCTTGGTTGAAGAACTGCATCGACAAGGCACGGCCCCACACGTCGGTAATCGAGGTAGCAAAACCGTAGTCGGATTTTTGATCCAAAGCCTCCCTGAGGGAGTTATAGTAGCTAACCGTGCGGATCAAGTTCAAGCCATTAGGGTTGAAAATCGAGTCTGAAAGGTCCCAGATGCCGCTATCCTCTTCAAGAATATCGCCCACGGAGATCCAGTCGTTGAGCACAAGCGTGCCCACAAGCCAGCCGCCGCCCGAAAGGCCTGTTAAGTATGTGGAGCTCTGCAAAAGACCACCGAGTCCTCGCAGTTCCGAGTCCTTGTATCTGTTATCAAGGGCCAAAATTTCGCCAGCTCCAGCGAGCATAGCTCTGTAGCCACCTCCGCTGAAGGCCAAGCCAATGGAGATATTGTGGGTGTCTTTGTTATCGTTGATGAATGATTCTGCGTCAAAGTCCGGGATTTTAGCAACGTTCTCGAGGAAATCGATCAAGTTCTCGTTTGTGATTGCCTGACGGCTCTGGACGTATTCCTCTTCGGCTGCATTGATCTCCGAGGCGTTCCTTACCACGTCGAAGTCTGGACACAGCGTTTGTCGAGGGGCATATTCGAGGCCCCCGCCGGTGCTTGTTTCAGTGGTGGGGATACCAAATGTTGTGGAGGAGTCGTCAGACGAACTTGTCTCCGAGGATGACGATCCACTGGACGATGAGCTGGAGGAGCTGGAGGAAGTCTCAGAAGCACTACTGGAGGAACTGGAGCTATCATTTCCAAAGGGCCATATCGCCTCTGTTGTCGCTATGAGAGCGATTAAATAAGCCAAACGCATTGCCCCTGAATGGCGAAATCCTGTGGATCTTATAAGGCCAAGAGTCGAGCCCAATTGACAAAAAGCGGTGTTGCTGCTGCGACAAGGCTTGTTATGCAAAGGTTTTGGTGGCTGCGAAATTTCCCCAGATTCGGTAACTTTTTTGTCTTGCTCAAAAGGGTTCAAAGCGCAAGGACCGCAGCAGACGGAAAAATGAGCAGACAAAAGTGAAAGCAGTGTAAAAGGAAGCAGGGGTAGAGAAAGGCTTGAGAATGGCTTTTTTTTTAATCGATAATCAATTAAGTGGTGTGGCGAGTGGGCTGGCTTTCAGATGCAATGCCGTGTTTACTGAGATCTGCGAGATTCTGCGATATCGTCAAGTTTTGAGACTACAAGACGAATTTCTCGGAAAAGCAAGATTTCGGAATTCCGTCGTCGTGGCTCTTTCATTGAAACAGTTTGCGCTAGTATAGAAAAAGGGGCAGTGAAATTATCCAAGACTTGTGCCGTGCGGCGTAATGAGGCGCTATGCTTTCTGGGGAGCCGTCCACTTCATCTCTGTTGCTGTTTCGGTTCGTAAAACAGCCGTGCACGAGATCTGGCTGATTTTGTGGCTTGCTGGGTTTCACACAACAATCTCTTGTAACTCAACTTCTACAGGTCTAAATAGGCTGGCCGGAATGAGCTGTTTGTTGTAGAAGCGGTATCGTGCTATCACGAGATCCTGTGCTCTTTTGGGAGAGACCTCGTGAGATACGAAACTTAATTCGTCTTTGCTATTCTGAACAATGAGAAGCACAATACTTTAAAGACTAAGTTACTGGTCTTGCATTTTGGAGAGTGAGTTGGCCGAGGCACTTAGTTGTGGGGTTTACCAAAGAAATGGCTGCAAACCGGCTAAGCGACTAATCGAAATGAAGGGGTAGCAATCCGGAAGAGACACTTGGCTCTGGAATATATAAGTCAACTAAAAAGTGGGGAATCAGCAAAGCAATAGACTTTAGTTCGTGGGCGCTTCAGTCATGGACGTATTTTGCAAATTACAGAGGCACATAAGAACTCGAACATCTCCTCGAGTAATGATCTTTGGTGATTTCATAAACTTGAATAAGACATAATTTGAGATAAGATATGACTGGGGCTTTTCGGTTGTCAGATGAATGCAGTGGAGAGTAAGTTGAAATTATCCGAGTTTGTTATCACTTTAAATCAATACTCATATCAGGTAGTTTTGATGCTTTGTCTTGTTACCTGCTTCACTTGCCTAAAATGCATTTTGTAACTTTTTACCAGCTTATCCTCTTGAATCTTGCGTCGACTCTTTTCTAAACATCTTCTTCCTCTCTTATCTTGACTGACACATCTGGCCTGGTCTCACTCTACAACTAAATTTGTGGTATACGTATATTGCAACACATATTCTTTTTTTCTTTTTTTTTTCCTTTTCTAACAACAATTTCTCTCTTTTCTTTTTGTCATAAATCAATCTAGGGAGAGGGATAGTCATCATGACGGGTCGTCACTCTATTATCGTATACATCATATGGTTGCAAGGTCTATATGCGAACCGAAGTTCACCTCTGGCGGACCACAGTCCTCCCATATGGAAATGCAAGCCTCTCGGGCTGTCTATCTATTGTACAGCTGATGTAGGATTACTCCTCCATCACAACGTCCTCGGCAGGCTCAGCAGCCTCTTCGGCGGACTCGATGGCAATGGCGATCTTGTCGCTGGAATTGTCAACCTCAACGCCTTCGTTGGGAAGAATCATCTCCAACTCGCCGTTGGCCAAAAACTTGGCCTGGATCTGGTCTGCCTTGATGATCTTGTCGAAGACAAAGTGCTTCTCGAACTGGATCTCCTGGTTCTTGAAGTCCTCGATGAGGTCTTGGGCGTCCTCAACGACCTCCTCGTCGGAGTCGGACTCAGATTCAGAGTCGGAAGAAGAGGAGGAGGAAGATGAAGAGTCGGAGTCGGACTCAGACTCAGAGCTGGAGCTGGAGCTGGAGCTGGAGTCAGCACTCTCGTATTCTTCGTCATTTTCTTCGTCCTCAGCGGCCTGCTCAGCCTCAGCCTTGGCCTCAGCGGCTTGTGGGTCCTCGGCCTCAAGAGCCTCGGCGATTCTGTCAACCTCAGAGACCTCCTCAACGTCAGACTCCTCAGACTCCTCGCCAGTGAAGCTGAACTTGCCGGTGATGACCAACTCGTTCTTGGCTTTTGAGAAGTCAATCTTGAGGTCCTCCTTGATCAAAGAAGGCAACCGGAGGTTCAACTTGTATGTGTTGTCGTCGAGCTCGAGGACCTCGCAGTCTTTGGAGTCTTTGAGGTCTTTGGTCAAGTCGATCACGTCGAACTCGTCGTCCAGGTCATTTGCCAAAAGGTACTTCTGGTCTGGCTCGTAAAGGGCCAACTCCTCATCGGTAGAGTCGTTGTCGCTGTCGTAGCGGTCTGGCAAGTCGAATCTATGCCTGTAGATCGTGATGCCCTCGTCGTCAGACGAATCGGAATCGGAAGAGTCACTCAAATACTCGTCCACGGCGATGTCGTCATCGGAAAGGTCGTCATCGGAAGAATCATAGTCAGAGCCAACCTCAAAAAAAATGTCGTCGTCCGAGTCGCTCAGCAAGTCGGAAGCAGACTCCTCGTCGCTGGAGTCAAGCTGGTCGGCAAAGGTGTGTCTGACGTTCTCCAACTCGTCGCTAGAGCCGATGTCAGAGTCGATTTCAAGATCAGTGACACTGTCCTCGTCGTCTTCACCAGCCAAGAGGTAGAGGGTCTTCTGGAGGTCCTCGATTTCGGAGTCAAGCTCAACGTCAAGCTCGCTCTCGTCGTCAGAAGCCTCAGAAACGTCAAAGCTCAAGTCGGACTCGGAAGACTCGGAGTCCAGGTCGTAGTAGCGGACCAAGTCGTCGTTGACGTCTCTGAGCGAACCCTCGGCCTCCAAGTAGTCCAAGGCCTCGTTGGCCAAAACATCGTTGATGTCCTCCGCATCGTCGGCAATGATGAAGATCTCCTCCTTGTCGTCGTCAGACTCAGAGTCCAGTTCCTCGTAGAACACAGGCTCCTCATCGTAGTAAACGCCCTCGTTGTCGGAGTTGTCGTCAAGGCCAAACTCGTAGACCTCGTCTTCCGGAGAAACATCGTATTCGCTTCCGCTCTCTTCCTCCTCGGTCTCTGGCTCTTCGATATAGACCTTGGAGTTAGAAGGCTGTGGGTAGTGGTAGCCAGAATACCTTCTGCCTCTGTGGGCTCTGTGGTGGTTTCTGGGTGTTCTGCCACGGCCGGCAGATCTGTGGGATTTTCTGTTGTATCTTTGCTTAGAATACATAGTAAAAAATATGTGGTTGTGAAAAACGAGAAAGGTGCAGCTCTTATAGCTGAAAAAATTGCTGTGGTAGATATGCGATGAGGCGTGCGGCGCGTGCGTTTGCCTTAATGAGCGCGACGTCC
Source organism: Candidozyma konsanensis (assembly GCA_030563505.1). Taxonomy (NCBI): domain Eukaryota; kingdom Fungi; phylum Ascomycota; class Pichiomycetes; order Serinales; family Metschnikowiaceae; genus Candidozyma; species Candidozyma konsanensis. Next base: position 279,722 of record JAJMJI010000012.1, on the reverse strand, counting down.
AGACATCCTGGTGCTTACACCCGTACACCACACATATGGAACCTTCGCTTCTTCTCTGTGTGCTTCCACAGTGTTCCACTGAGCGGGAGGCACACGTAAAATGATGTTGGGTTTATGCGTGCGGTCTAAAATTAGATATGTGGGGGTGTTTAAATGCAGGAAGGGTCTGGGCTGCTGTTCGAGGACCGACGCAAAGACCGTTTGAGTGGGCGCAAATGGGTGCAAATGGGCACAGAGAGGTTGTAGTTGAGTAGGTGGCTATTGGAAAATTGATAGGTGACTTTTAATCGATGCAATTAGAATTTCTGGCTGGTCTGGTAAGAACAAAAGTTCGAATTCCAGGCAACCTTTCCAGGCAATCTATGCATGTGTTCTACATGGGCCACACAAGTGCCTAGGCATTTCTAAGAAATGAACTTTTCGGTTTGGAAAGTTGGCGTTTTGTAATAGAGAGTTACTTCAATGCTTGGGGAATTGGGACAGAATTCTACTGGCGGTGAATCATCTGTGGAATGGGCATGTACTTTTTAGTGAATGAGATGAACAGTTTCCCCAGCACACACCGTTCGACTTTTGGTTCGGATATCCTTCAAAATGACTGAAATAAAGCAAGAAATAAGAACTCTACTTTAAACGCCAAAATACCGAGCATCTCATAAGGACCAAGGCGCTCTTCGAAGTCCTATTCAGTCGGACGATCTCTGAATACTTGTTTTTAATTTTGATTTCTTTACGCATTGACCACTGCATAAATTTGCCACCTACTAATTAAAACTCTGGGCTTTAGGCGCCAGATTCGCCACCAATTTGAAGCTGGATGCGACGCAGCCAACCGACTTTTTAGTTTGCGCCGCTCGGACCATTATTGGTTTCGCTGAGCGAGAAAAGCCAATTGGTGATAAATTCGAGATGATGAAGAAATAAAAGAGAAGGAGGAAGACACAGAAAAAAAAGTACGAAGAAGTTGTCGAAACCCTAGGGGTCTAGCTGTCTCTGAGATATTCATCTTCCTGGAGATGAGCTTTTTCGCACTATGACGACATACGAAAAGAAACAGCAGGTTCGATACTGTCAGCTATTCCAGGTTGTGAATGCGTCTTCTAATACCAGGAAATCAAGCGTTCCAGTGTTAGGAGTGGACTCTGTTATATAGTGGAAGCCTATGTGATACAGCTTGGATGCCTTGAGTAATCATCTGATTTCATTTGCAGATCCATAGTAATGGTAACTTTAATCTTTCGACAATTTCAGCGAAGAATAAACCCTCATACTTAAGGTCAAAATCTCGTTTAGCTGCTATTTTCTCCCTAGATCTCTTCCAGTTCGGACATCTAAGGTGGCTGCAAAATGTCGCAAACATGCATGAGCAGAAGACGTTACCCGGACATCCACCACCAACTATATAAGGAGCGCGCCCCCTCCAACCCTATGTTTTCTAATTAAATCTCTTTGCCATTTGGCTTAGATCAAGTGTAGTATCTGTTCTTCTCAGTGTAACAGCTGAGACGTCATCATTGATGACAAACAATATTTTTCGATTTTTGGAATTTTCGGGGTCGGGATCGATGGGCTTGCTCACACCTGGCCCCACAGTGTCGTTACCATTGCACACCTCGGTTTCTGACGCAAATCCCTTTTGGCGATTGCTGTGAGGCCACAGCAACTGTTTAAAGGGTTTAGGCTCTGGGTGGCCTATCTTCTAAGCCAGCGGTATGATCAACTTCTAGTGTCTTACTAAGCCAGGTACGGTCTTGTGCTGCTTTCAGGTAGCTGAAGTAGAGTCTCTGTGTTGTGTTATTATATTGTGATATTATACTCTTGTTCTTCAGTCTCGACATCTTCACTATACTCCTAGGGCTGCAGCGTCCGAAGAGTGGCTTCTCTTTAAGCCTTGCATTCACACGAGCTCTTTAATCTCGATCGAGGGAGAGCCCAGATCCAAACGCAGAGACATAATAAGAATCCAAGCACTCTACCATCTTCAGTCTTGCTTTTCCTCATTTAAGTCCTTCACCCACTTTCTTAGCTGCCTCACAAGTTTCTGTGCTTCCTTTTTCGTCTACTATCATAGTGCGCACTGTCTTAAAAGATAACCTACTACTCAATCATTGACATCTGTATTATTCCCACACCATGCCTGAATCTTCGGCGGCCTCGGTGCTGTCACTAGATTCTTCACATAATCCAGGCTTATTTCCTTCCCTACGACTGCGACATCCCCAAGCTATGCATGATCTACAGTCCACTGCTAATAGCCTGACCGATTATACCCCAAGTGAAACTGAGCTGTCTATAGACATCGGCAACCCTCATAGGCTTTTTCAGACTGAACCTCGGAAAGAATATAGCGCAGAGGAAACGGACCACGAGGATGGAATCGATCTAGGCGATTCTCTGTCTGGGGTACATCTTCAAGATAGCATTTTGGATAAGATGGCGGAACTACGACCTCGGAGCAGCACCGACTATGTGGCAAAAAACCCAAAGAACCAGAAATTTAAGTACCTTGATATGTACGAGGATATTGCGGGTGCTGAACCCCGGGATGGGTCATCTGTGTTTGACCTTTCAGCTTTGGACGACTTTTCCCAGTACGTCAAAAGGGCCGAACTCAACGACTACATTCTGCAGCAGCTCCGACGGAATCAAATCAAGCAGGATGAAAATATGCTTTCTATTGTTCGACTGTCAGATCTTGCGCAGAACTTCTACTCTCATGGCACAGAAGAGTCGACCAGCTCCCCCACAAAGGGAACCTTTAGATTCAGAAATCCATGGGGTGGCAAAACTGATAAAGAGCAACGCTCGCAATACGGCTCGGACATTTCTGAATTACACGTCTCAAGCGAGGCCATGGACTCTCTTTCAAGTGGTGAGCACAAGGGCCGCTTTCTTGAGCGTAAATTAGAAGTTCGACATTTGCAAATGATATCTTTTGGGGGTACACTAGGTGTTGGTTTATTTCTTAATTGCGGCAAGGCATTCACGATCGCTGGCGGTCTAGGCACTGTTCTTGCATTTATCATCGTTGGTATAATCGTCTTGGCAACGCTTGTGTGTTTCTGTGAAATGGTCACATTCGTCTCTGTTGTGGATGGTGTTTCTGGGTTGAACTCACGTTTTGTCGATGATGCGTTTGGCTTCACGACTGGCTGGCTATACTTCCTAAGTTTCGCCTTAGGTTTAGCGGGTGAAATTGTGGCGGCAGTGATTCTCCTAAGTTATTTCCCTGAATTGGAGATCACTCGGAGCAAGGGCTCCACGGTGGGCTTTGTGACGCTCTTTTTGTTGTTCTGCTTATTGAGCAATTTGTTTGACGTGAGAGTCTTTGGAGAAATCGAGTACTGGTCGAGTCTCATCAAGATGGTGGTGACGTTCATCATGATCGTTGTTATGATCGTTATCAACCGGGGCGGTCTTGGTAACCACGGCACCGTGGGGTTCAAGTACTGGACACGACTGGAGTCTGACTGGGAGCACAATTTAATCTTTGGTCTCTTCAGGCCAACTTTCGATCTCCAGGATAATGGCATGTCTGATGAGACACAGGGTATTGGGGGTGATCTTGGCCGCTTCATGTCGCTTTTAACGGCTGTCGTCATTTCAGCGTATTCTTATAGTGGCACGGAAATTGTGTGTATTGCAGCTTGTGAGGCTAAGAACCCCAGGAAAGCGTTGCCCTCGGCGACAAGAAGAGTTTTCTGGAGAATCCTCATCTTTTACGTCATTGCCGTTTTTGTTGTCTCTTTGAACGTCTATGCTGGCGACCCAAGACTCTTGCGTTATTATTCCGGCGCTACTGGCGTTAATCCCAGCACTTTCGATGACAACTACGCTGTGAGTTATGTTGGCGGAAATAATTGTCACCTTCCGTCGCAACTTATTGGAGGGGTAGCCAATGGCTCACAGAGCCCTTGGACGGTGGCATTTCAGAGCGTGGGGCTTTGCAACTGGAGTGCAATTCAAAACGCTTTCTTGGTGTTCTTCGCTTTGTCCTGTGGAAACGCCCAATTGTATGTGTCTTCCAGGACGGTCTACTCGTTGGCTCTTCAGAGAAAAGCGCCCGCTTTCTTGATGAACTGCAACCGCTTTGGCATCCCTTACTGCGCTGTGCTCTTGTCCTTCATGTTTGGGCTTCTTGCCTATACTTGTGTTTCTGAGCTGGCCACGCTGGTTTTCCAGAACCTCACCAGTGTGATTTCCTCGTCCGGTGTGTTTGTGTGGTTTGCCATTTGTCTATCCTTTATCAGATTCTATTTCGGGTTGAAAAAGCGCCCAGACATCATCGATAGAAGTGACAAGTCCTATCCATACAAATCACCATTCCAGCCATATAGTGCGATAGTGGGGCTTGTTGGGTCGGCCGTCATTCTTCTTGCCATGGGGTATGTGGTCTTTCTCGACGGCGAATGGGACACGATGTTCTTTTTCTCAAGCTACGGCACTCTCATTTTGGTAGCAGTGCTTTACGTCGGCTACAAGGTTATCAAGGGTACTCGCATCCTCAGCCTTGAAGCCTTGGACTTCGACTCCGGCAGAAGGGAACACGACATCTACATTTGGGACGGCGGTAAGGAACACGATGTCCGAAATTACAAAGAATGGCCTAGACGTTTTCTCAGCACTTTGGCTTGAGCCCGGTTGAATATAGACAAAAGCGGTAATGCTCGATTTGGTCCCTGAGGGTGGTGCAGTCCTCCAGCGATTTTTTCACCTCGTCTAGCCGCACGCATTAACAATTGAAACCATATCTGTTAATTCTACATAAGCAGCCTTCTTTCCCCTTTTTTCCCTTGGCTCTTATCTCAGTGAAAAATACCACTTTTGCTGAGTTGACAATGTCGTGGACCCCAACCGAGGAATTTCTCCATGGCCGTATCATCAAGCAGTTCCTACCTTTCGACAAGCACCCCGACTTGAAGAATGACAATTTCCTGAACTTGTACCCTGGCGACGAGGTTTTCGTTTTTGAGACCAAACAGGCCAAGTGGGCTCGTGGCTATTGCTTGACAAGACCCTTTCCCAGTGACTTCACCATCACTTCGGTCAATTTGGACGAGTTGCCCGGACTCAACCGGAAGACGGTGGTGTTTCCTTTGAAATACATGAAGATTGTGGAGCGTGTGCCCTTGAACTTGATCAATGCTGCAGATGATTTCAACAACGTCCATCAAAGCGGAAACATGGCCCCTACTTTGAGAGAAACAGAGCGTGATCTCGAGACTGCCACCACTGATCCTGGCCGTAACGGCATAAACGGTGGAAGAAAGGTCCAGCCACCACCATTGCCCTTCGAGACTTTTACTTTTGCCAACGACTTGGTTGAGGAAATCACCTATACTTTGAACTTGCTCACCTCTCATATCTACTCCATGTACTCGATTGGCGAGTTCCGTTTGTTCCAGAAACTCACTCAGCTCTACCAGGAGTTGGACGATACAAGAGTCAAGTTGACCCATAGCGATTTGACCCGTAACGAGATTCAGTACACCGAGGAAACCGCCAACCACTTGTTGAGCACTATCCCCAAATTGCTTGCTTCGAAGGCCGCCAGAATCAACGAAAAGTCATATGATTTGGACAATAAAGGCACCGACGTCAACGGGTACAAGGCCATTTTGGCTAGAGATGCGTTTACCGGCGACTTGTTGGATTCGAAAAACTCCAGTCCCTCGATCATGGCTTTTTACCAGCAGTTGTGTGCTTTGCTCCCAAAGTTCCCCATCAACGCTCATAACAAACGGGACAAGTACCTCCTCGATGCCACTCCAAACACCAAGCTCACTCACGGCAGCCCTTCCCACATTTTGGTAGATTTCAAATCGGTGAGTGGCTCTTCTCAATACCAGCCTCCAGGCTTTGCGGGAATGATTGCGTACATGTACGTGAGAAACACCCAGAGAAGGTTGACCGAGGCCTTTGCTGTTCATACAGATACTGTTGACGAGTTGGTGTTCGTAGAGAAGATCAGTGCTGCTTTGTTCAGAAACATTCCTGCCAGTGAGGTTGAGAATAATAGGGTCTATTTGGTGGCCGTTTTGGTCGAGCAGCTCGACTTGGATCTCAAGGAGGGCGGCGCCAAAATCGACAGAATCAACAAGGGTGTTGCTGCTGGTGTCACAGACATCACCAGAATTTTCTCGAGAAATCTGGGCTCTTTGACCTCGGGTGAGTCCCACCAGTTTTCCATCAATCTTTTCGGCTCACACGTTTCCCAGAAGAGAAGTGTGGACAGCTCCAGAATCGAGAACAACGGTTGGGGTGAGTTGGTCGATCGGATTATCAAGGGCTCCAATCACGGCATCGCCGTCAATCCTAGAGCTGAAAAGTTGGTTGTCACTGTGAAAGAGTTCAGGCACCAGCTCACCGACGACTCACTGGAGGAAGAAAATTTCTATTCCTCCAAGGTCGATGCTTCTATGAAAACGGCCCCTATCGCAAAGATCAAGCCTATCTTTTACGACCCGCTTGCTGAGAACTACGAGCGTATTTATCTCAAGATGGGCAAGGTGTCGTTGCTTAACCCTGCCAACAAAGATGACTTGTTGACTTTCGTGGTTAGTGCTCCAGGCAATGAATCCATCTCGTTTGCCAAGGCCTCCAATCAGATTGAAAAGCCAATGTGGCACTTTGTGTCTGTCTCCACTCACGAAGTGATTGGCGAGATTGTGAAAGTCAATGGTATCTCCTTCAAGAATCACTCTCGCCTGCTCACTAAACTGGACTCCCTTCGTCTTACTTTATACATCAACGGCGTATTGGCAGGTCACGCAGACGTCATGTACAAGTCAGGTAACCGCTTGGTGGAATTCAACAAGCCAGGAAACCAAAAGATAGATGTCGTTTCGGTCACTACCAAAAAGACGCTTGCGCAGATTGACATTCAAACAACCTATATTGGCAAGCTTTTCAATACCGAGATTGCTATAGACAATTTGTTCCAAAACAATCGTTTTTTCGTGGGTACTCAGGCTGGCTTGAACGATCTTACCCAAACATTGCTCGACTTCTGCAAATTAGACATTGCTTCTTTGGTGAAGTTTTTCTCGGAATCCTTGACTCGCTTGTTTGAAATAATCGAGAAGTGCTTGATGGCAACTGATGGCCTCAACTACGATATTGTCTTGAACACTTCCTTCAAGGCCTTAGTGCATTTGCTTGACACCAACTTTGGCAAACGGGACCAGTATTTGTTCATGTTCGACACATTTTTGGAGAACTACAAGAAGTCTCCCAGACTTGGTCTCTTCTTGTTGGACAAAATGGCGGAAGTGTTCAGCTCTGCCGAGACCAACTGGAATGCCATGTCAAGATCCGTTTGTCGTATTCTTGTCTTGCTTACTAAGTTGGCCCTTGACCCCGTTTCTGAAGTTGGTGGGAAGGCGAAGTATTTGGAAGAGTTGAACAATCTTTTTGTCTGTGCTTCTCACTTCCTTAAGCTCCAGAACCCGGCCCTCATCAATGACCAAACTTTGGTGATGGAATTGGTTGATTTCGTCATGGCTTACGAGTCTTACTTTGATGATAACAAGTTGTTGACATTAGTGGTCAGATTCATCGACTCAATCAGTTTCAGAGGGTTGGGTGTTGATGATGAGAGCATCACTCAAAAGAAAACTACAGCCATTCTCAAGGACCACCGGTTCGTGATGACTAAGTTGCTTGTGATTTACAGGCTCTTCAGCACCAAGGTTTCTCATGACATCCAGCACTTTCAGTTTTTGATATCCCGCTCTGTGACATGGTGTATGGATATTTTCCTTGGACCTATCGACGTGGATGCCTCCAGGCTCGCCTGTTCCATCATGAACTGTGTTTGCAACATGGTCTTCAAAAATTTACACAGAGATGAAGTAAAGCCTATCGCGATGACGTTGGCGAAGTTCATTTTCCCCATGTCGAGAACATTCATCCGTTTCAACAAGTTCACCAGAGGCGGCGAATATTTCCAACCTAAGAAAGCCTTCACGCCGCTCTTCCCATCTTCGTATCCTTTCAAAGAAATATTCCTTGACTCCGTGGTCCCTCAGGAGGTGATTGTTGAAATTCTCGTGGAGTTAGCAGCTATTATTTGTTTCATTTGCCAGATTGAGAAGGAAGTGACTAAAGACGACCGCTTCAGCCATTTCATGAGTTTGGAGGACGACTCGTTCTTCGACTCCTCGAAATACTTGTCAAAGACTGGCTGGAATGAAAACGTGCTTACTGTCTTGCAAGCGCTTGCTTTCATGAGACAGGGCAAGTTCTTCCCCGAAGACAAATGGCTCTCGTTTTACGGCACCATAGCAACAAGCAGTTTGCTGTGTTTGGAGATGCTTCAACCTTTGATGGTTACAAGTGCCATCCCCAGCATTGACAATCCAGAATTATTCGACAGATCCATCTGGGGAAGCTATCTCAAATCTTTGCTTAAATTGGCAACTTTGCAGCCTGTGTCGATTGAGCACTTGTCGACCATTCCCAGAAAAGCATGTCATCAAATCACTGGTGACATGAGAGAAAGAATTGCGACCGTTATCAACGAGGTATGGGATGCTTTGGCTTGGAGTGCCACTGAGAGTGATATTGTGAGATTCAATCTCACAAAGTTTGGAGGCTATCAGGTTGAATTCATCAGCAGTGATTACGGCATCTTGCAAGACTTGATGCTTTTCGCTTTGCAAAGAAACCAGGCATGTCAAATCGTGAGTGTTAAGATTTTGTGGTCTATTTTGGTTTCAGAGCATGTCTTGAGTAACTCAATCGTTGACGTGGAGAAGGAGTGTTTGACTGGATTGTACAACATCTACTACAGAAACGCTTACAAACCAGGATTGCCTGAACAAGCAAGCTTCATCGAAAGACTCAAGACAACAATTCGTTTAGACCGTGAGGACGTTGCTTATCCTATCGTGTTAAAGTTCATCTCGAACATCTCTGGATTCTTGACCGTGTTGAATGACTTCAACAGTGTTCCTGTTGGTGCTGAGTTTGATGATGAACGAACTTTCCACAAGTTGAACATCAACGCTTACTTGAAACAGGCAAACAGACCTGAATTGTTCCACTCTTTCATCAACCAGATGTTCGAAGACAACATCAGAAAGAAGGATTTTGTGCAAGCTGCCTTGAGCTTGGAACTTTTGTCTTCGACTTACTCGTGGGATCATTACCAAATCCAGCCTCCTTCTTACAAGCCCAAGTTTCCTGAGCAGTCTTCCTTTGATCGTAAGGAGACCTTAGTCAAAATGATAGCACACAATTATGTCAAAGGCAACAGTTTGGAGAGAGCCATTGACACTTACAATGAGCTTCTTGACGCCTACAGTGAGCACACTTACGACTTGAAGAGTTTTGCTTTTGTTCACAACAAGTTGGCCAAGCTTTACTTGGATTTGGAGTCTTCGGATAAGTTGAGTCCTTCCTACTTCCGTGTTGCATTCATTGGAGCAGGTTTCCCTGCAAACATCAGAGATAAGGAACAGATTTTGGAGGGACAGCCTTTTGAGCATATCACTTCGGTTCACGAAAGAATGTTGAAGATGTATCCGGGTGCCAGAATCATCACCGATGACGAACAAGCACTTGAGCTTAGAAGCAAGAACCAAACTGGTAGGTACTTGCACATCAATGCCGTTCAGCCGGTCTATGAGATCTCCGACAAGTTGCTCAACACGTCCATTGGTGTGAGACAGTATGTCAAGAACAAGGACTTGAGATACTTCTCCTCGCTCAAGAAGCTCAGTGGAGCCACATCAGTATTTGACTTGTGGACGGAGGAGATCACACACGAAACTAGTCTTTCCTTCCCAACGTTGATGAACAGAAGCGATATCAAGAGCACCAACACTGTACGGTTGTCTCCATTGGACAATGCTATTCGGTCCATCATGTCCAAGAACGACGATATGCTGCAGTTGGAGAGCATGATTAACATTGCCGTCAAGGAGAAGATTTCCTATGCTTCGTTGTTGAGCGATTTGAGCAGACATTTGGCGGGAACCGTTGATGCTCCTGTCAATGGCGGTGTGGGTCAGTACAGAGCCTTCTTTGAGGATCCACGATACACTGGAAAACCTCAATCTGCCGATAGCGTGAGACTCTTGCGTAACGCCTTTAACGACTTGACCATGGTCTTGAGCAGATGTTTGCATCTTCATGGAGTATTGATTCTGCCTACTATGAAAGCGTCACAGACTGCGTTGGTGGAGTCCTTCAGACTCAACTTTGGCGATGAAATCAACGCTTTGAAAATCAACACGAACTACGACGGCCAGACCTACGAATTCTCCAGCAATACTCATACTAGAGACCGCCAGGTTTCAGAAAAGCCCGGCAATCTGTCCACTTATGGGGCCAGCTTACAACGCTCAGTAAGCAGACTGTCTAGGCTGTCATCCACGCCTACGAGTTCCACGGACCCCAGTCTTCTGAACAGTTTCAGTTCGAGTCAAACTGGACTGGTACAAAAAAGAACAGCTCTCAACTGGAGAAATGTGGCCCATTAAAAGCAGAACTGATCCTCTGAAGATCTACCAGTGGTGGTGGTGATGCACGGATGTTATGCGGAATCTCACAGCTAAAAATTTACTTTTCGCCTACAGAATCTACTACCATAAACGACCTCATCATCCATGTTTAAGTTTGCTGCTCGTGCCATTCGTGCCCCCGTCATGAGAACCCCTGTCTCTGTGGCCCCCACCTTCAGGGCCATGCAGCCAATCAGATTCTACGCTGCTGCGCCAATCACCAGAGAGGAGGTCACCACCAGAGCATTTGAAGCATTGAAGACTGTGGCTGCTCTTCAGGAGTCCAACATCAACATCGAGTCCGACTTCCAGAAGGACTTGGGCTTGGACTCTTTGGACACCGTCGAGGCCCTCGTTGCTTTGGAGGAGGAGTTTGACATTGAGATCCCCGACAAGATCTCGGACGAGATCAAGACCGTGGGCCAGGCCGTCGACTACATCTTCGAGGAAGAGCAGAAGTTGTAAAGTGTCGTCGCTGTAAATATAAATGTCACGTTAAAAGGATGTGTTTTGTAGGTTTTGGGCCCGCTTAGTCAGGCTGTGTCATCCGGGAATGTGCCGGGCCCTACCAATTATGGCTAGCTGCTACTCAACAGATAAAAAAGCTACTAATTAAGCTACACGTTGCTTTGGCCTTGGATTGTAGATGGGCTGGTTTGTCCTCTGACTCTGTTGCGGATATAGGCAAAGCCATGTGCTTTTCTCCGCAGGTGCCCAAAACGCCGACTCCTGTAAATTCCGGTGGTTTGAATCTAAATAGCTAACAAAGCTACATTCTCGACGATTTTTTCCTCCCATCCATAACACCCATTCTGGTAATGCCCATCGAGCAGCATGTTATTGGCCAGTGAGGTGCAGGCAAAGAGCCCCCACCATCACACGAATCCTCCATCAACACCTATAACCAAAGCCGGTTATCATCAATAAAAACCTTTCTACATTTCAAACTACCCCGAATTGCCCTCCCTTCAGCCTCCTCCTGATTTGGCCTACACGTGACTTCACCACACCCAAGCAGCTTTTGGCCATCGTCACATCACCATGACTAACTCAGAAGAGAAAGAGCAAATGGCGCTCAATGAACAAACAGAGGCATTGGACCTCTCACACACAGACGAAGAACATGGCGACTCTTCACCAGAGGAAGAAGAGGACAATGGAGCTGTGGAGTATCCTGGCACAGTTCTTCCAGATCCTACTCCACAGACCATCGATAACGACACCGACTTGGCGGCTGACTACCCGTCAGATTCAGAGTATTTGGACTTGATCCACCTCAAAATCACAAGCTTGGAGGATTTGAATTTGGCAAGGTTTAAGAAGTTGGAATCGCTCTGCTTGCGTCAGAACTTGATCGTGTCCACAGGCGCCGTTGGGGAATTGCCTGTGGAGACCATGGAGGAGTTGGATTTCTACGACAACCGCATCAATCACATCAGCAGCAAGGTCAACCAGCTAGTGAATCTCAAAGTGTTGGACTTCTCATTCAACAAGATCAAGAACATCAAGAACATCGAGAACCTCACCAAGCTCGAGAACCTCTACTTTGTCCAGAACAAAATCAAGGAGATCAAGGGCATCGAGACGTTGCAAAAACTAAAAAATTTGGAGTTGGGCGGCAATAAGATCGAGGCAATCAATGAGACACTTCTCAAGATGCCCTCTATCGAACAGCTTTGGTTGGGCAAGAACCGCATTCCCAAATTCCAGAATCTCGATAGCCTTGTTAACTTGCGGGTTTTATCGATCCAGTCGAACCGAATCACCAAATTCGAAGGATTGGACAAATTGGTCAATTTGGAGGAGCTTTACGTATCGCACAATGGCATTGAGAAGATCGAAAACTTGGAGAACAATACCAAGTTGACTGTTTTGGACGTTACATCGAACCGAATCGAAAAACTCGAGAACTTGTCCCACCTCAAGAAACTCACCGATTTCTGGTGCTCCTACAACAAAATCAGCTCATTCGACGACGTTAACCGAGAATTGGGTAAGTTGCCTGAGCTTGATACAGTCTACTTCGAGGGTAACCCATTGCAGCTTAATAACCGCACCGCCTACAGAAGAAAGCTCAGGCTTAATTTGGGCGAAAGCATCACAAAGATTGACGCCACTTTTGTGAAAAGCTGAAAAAAGCCCAAATCCTTAAATTGACAGCACCCCCAGATTAGAGTTGTGTGATCTGGAGGTACTGCATACGCACAGGCCGCAAGATCTCCAGATGGTTCCGGAGTGTTCTAGTGAGGAGAAAGGTGTAGCTAACTGTGTGACCACAACTCAATTCAGGGGTTTTCGAGACTGGTCGAGAAATTTCTAGAGAGATTTCGGTGTGGCTGCACTGAGCTGGTTCGCCAGCTCCTCAACTATATAAAGCGGTGCATCCTCTCGTTTTGCAACCACATCAAGACAGATTCGCAATGTTCAGATACGTTCCATTTATTTCCGACGACCCATTTTTCAACGACTTCTTTGGCCCCCAGGAGAGATACCTGAGCCACAGGCGTCCTAGGAGAGCTATCAATTACGATGCTGATTCCAACGACAGACAGGTTGGATACCCTCAAACCGTGGGCAAGTGGTACGACGACTTCGGGCACTTCAAGGGATTGAGCGATGTGTTGAAGTTGAAGGAGGAGCCTGATAAGTACTTGGTGAAGGTGCGGGACGCCAACGCCTCCACAAAGGACTTGCAAGTGAACTACCACAAGAAAGAGAACCAATTGGAGGTGACAATTTCGCACAACCAAGAAAGCACCGAGGGTAGTCACAGCTACACTTCGCTGTCGACGTCCACAAGCAGAGTTGGTTTTGACAAGGCTGTGAACTTTGAGAGTATCACTGCCGATGTGGGCCCTGAGGGTGTGGTGATCACTGTCCCCAAGACAGAACGTGACGAGGACAATATCTACAGGGTTGAACTTGGTCGCGGCGAACAAGGCAAGATCGAGAAGGACAAGTCTGAGGAATGAGTAAGTAGTGAATTGAATTGCAGCTGATTGGGATTGTAGAGCTTAAACCTTATGTTTCCGAGGGAACCACAAGAAGTAGGACTTTCACAGGCCTGGTGAATGAATAACCATTTTCGCAGCCAAGTCAGGCCACTTTGACCGATACACAGATCCATCAGGAATGGATTAAATGTATTTGGTGGACGAATTAGGCTCCTGGTTCTTTGTTTTGGCGGTGATAGCCTCGGAAGTAATCTACAACGAATCACAAGTCGACAGAAAAAGACTTAAGACGAATGCGCCAGCCATCACGTTTTGGTTACGCTGTAGTGCCTTTTGTCAGCCACTCTTTCAGCCACTCCACTGTGAATACCGTGGTCTCTGGCTGTCTCTGGCCCATCCGCGGTTCCTGAAAATCTTCACCGAGATAATTCGTAAATTACCGACTCTACCGGTCATCTCTCGTTTTTGATACTCCACTTTTTCTGCTTTTTCGGTGCTGCTTCGTTTCGTCTGAAAGCCAAAGCCATTTTGCGCATGCCGGTTGGTGCAGCCGAGGCGAAAAAATTCCAACGGTGCCATGCCCCTCCTGGTTCGCGCCGCTACCTCGGCCCACTTTGGGGTGCAAACAGCAGCGGGAGGGAGGCCCAAAAGCGCCAAAACGGGTGTTTTCCGCCGCAAAAAGCAGGGAATCCGCTCGAGACCGGCAAAAAGTAGTCAGATGTCGAAAAAAAGGGGCGATTTTTCTGAAAGTGGCATTTTCAGATCTGCCGTGTGAAATCTGGGGAAGCGCCTGTCACTGATAGGCGATTGCTGCGAAAGTCACCAGATTAGAAATCCCAGCTTCAACGTGCAAGAAAAAGAATCTGCAAACAACGGAGTTTGTGTTAATTTGGAATAAGCCAAGACGCTGCCTCGTTTAGCCCGCTGAGACCTCGGTGTTGAACTCCGTCGAACGCATCTGTCAAACCTGTCACTTTGAGGAAAAATGTCAGCGGTGCGCCGATTTCTGGAGACCAGGCGGGACGGAGGGCTTTTTAATGAAATGTTATCATATTAAAAGAATCGTCATTTATTTGGCCACTCTTCATTCTCCAAACTCAGAACCGACCTACCGACGCTTCCCATTTGGAGTGTGGGGGAAGCGCTTTCACATGTTTCCTGCACGCGTGCCACCATGTGAAGCTTCTGGGGCTATATAGACTAGCGATTTCCTTTCCCTCAACATCACCATTTTTATCATGTCTTACGCCAAAGTCACCGGAAAGGTGGATTACTCCAATGCGCCAGACCCAAAGGCCCTCATCCAGAAAGAGAGAGATTCTGCCCAGTTCGATGTGGACCAAATGAACTACTTCTTGGAGGGCTCCAAGGAAAGAGCCCTTGAGGTGAGAAAGTTCATGCACCAGATGGAGACCGACCCTATCTTGGCTGCCTCTCCTCACGACTACGACGCCACCAAGGCCGAGAGCCGTGAAAAGACCTTGAAAAAGATCAACCGTTTGACCAGATACATTGAGGTGGAGACGTTTGACTCTTTTGAGAGAAGAATGTCCATCATCTCCTTGATGGACCCCCAGTTCCACACCAGAATCGGTGTCCACTTTGGTTTGTTCGTCGGCTGTGTCAGAGGCACAGGCTCTCCTGACCAGTTGGGCTACTGGATCTTGAAGAAGGAATCCGCATACGTCAAGAACATCTACGGTTGTTTCGGTATGACCGAGTTGGCTCACGGCTCCAACGTTGCTGGTTTGGAGACCACCGCCACTTTTGACGAGGAGAACGACGAGTTCGTCATCAACACCCCTCACCTTGGTGCTACCAAGTGGTGGATTGGTGGTGCTGCTCACTCCGCTACTCACTGTTCCGTCTACGCCAGATTGATTGTAAAGGGCAAGGACTACGGTGTCAAGACCTTCGTTGTGCCTTTGAGAGACTCCAACCACGACTTGATGCCCGGTGTCGCTATTGGTGACATTGGTGCCAAGATGGGTAGAGACGGTATTGACAACGGTTGGATCCAGTTCTCCCACGTCAGAATCCCAAGATACTTCATGTTGCAGAAGTACACCAAGGTTTCTGAGGATGGTGAGGTTACTGAGCCTCCTCTCAACCAGTTGTCCTACGGTGCTCTTTTGACCGGTAGAGTTGCCATGGTCAAGGACGCTTTCAGATGGTCTTCCAGATTCGTCACCATTGCTCTTAGATACGCTGTCGGCAGAAAGCAGTTCAAGGCCGCTTTGGCCAAGGAGAACGATGGCGAGTCCCAGTTGTTGGACTACCCATTGCATCAGCGTCGTTTGATTCCATTGTTGGCTATGGCCTACGCTTTCTCCAATGGTGCCAACGTTTTGCAGGAGATGGCTGACACTTCTAACGATCAGTTGGATGAAGCTGTTGAGAACGAGGACAAGGCTCAGTTGGATGCTGGTGTTGAGGCTATCAAGTCTCTTTTCATCGCTTCCGGTTCTTTGAAGTCGACCGCCACCTGGTTGACTTTGAACACCATCGACCAGTGCAGGCAGGCTTGCGGTGGTCACGGTTACTCCTCGTACTCTGGCTTCGGTAAGGGTTTCAACGACTTTGCCGTCCAGTGTACCTGGGAGGGTGACAACAACATCTTGGGTATGTCTGTTGGTAAGCAGTTGGTGAAGAAGTTTTCCGGTATCATCAAGGACGGTGAGAAGGCTTCTGGTATTCTCGAGTTCTTGGGCAACTATAAGCAGTTCGTTGGCAAGGAGCCAGTCTTGCAGGCTGAAGACTTGAAGAACCCAAGAACCATCTTGAAGGCCATTGAGGTTACTCTTATCAGAGCCTCTGCCAGATCCAACGAGATTGTTGAGCAGAAGGGTGGTGACACTGACTTCATTGGTGCCGAGCTCGTTGTCTTGTCCAAGTTGTTGGCCCACTACTTCTTGTACAAGTCCTTCCTTGACAAGATTGACTCCATCAAGGACCAGCCTGAGTTGTACAAGGTTTTGGACGTCTTGGCCCAATTGTACGGTGCCTCTATTGTCTTGGAGGGCTTCTCTGGTACCTTCTTGACGTACTCTGTTGCCACAACGGAGGCCATTGCTCACAACTCCACCGACCACATTGCCGAGTTGTGCGCTAGAATCAGACCACACGTCATTCCTTTGACTGACTCGTTCATGTTGACCGACATGTTGATCAATTCTGCCATTGGTAACTACGACGGTGACATCTACAAGAACTACTTCAAGATTGTCAACACCAACAACCCTCCACAGGTGACCAAGCCACCATACGCCCCACAGTTGGCGGGCATGTTGAACAGAGCGTCTTTGGAGGAGAGACAGAGATTCGAGTACGACGACGAGACCCTCGATATCTTGGCTGGCAATGCTTAATATTATTTGTATTTATGAGACATGCAGAGCAATGTGATGAAAGTACACGGAAAAGGATTGTAGATCATCAAAAGGTAGACCAATGAGGACCATAAAGCACTAGCTTTATTGAAGATTACTATCCTCGGCCTTGTAGTTGTCCAAGACAATTCTGTAGATGAAGGAGGGGGCAAAACCGCCGATGTTCGTGATGTAAATGTCAATGTGCTCAGGAGGAACATAGTCTGCTAACGGATTGGTCACGACGTCGACATTTTCAAGGAGATTGTAATCATCGTAGCTGAGCACCTTTCCGGAGTTTCCCACCTCAATAAGGTCTTCTCTGTTAAAAGGGTATCTTGGAGAGATCTTGAACAAACCAGCCACGGCAAAAACCGGCGTCTTATGCTCTTTGGCACATTCCACCACATTAGCCACACCAGCGTTCGACAAGGTGCCACCGTTGGCATATACAGCATTGGCTCCAAGGATAACCTTGCCAACTCTAGACATCACAGCAAAAACCGTGCTGTCGGGTATAAGAACAGCCTCGATCTTGTGCTCTGCTAGTGTCTTGACAAACTTCTGTGCATCGGTCAAATCGTTAGGGTAACTCTCCGTGACCAAAACGGTGAACTTTCTCTTTGTTCTGGCCTTGATCAAAAATTGCAAAACAGTGTCGGAAGTTGGCGTGGCGCATAGCAAGGTTTCATTTTCGTGAATGAGGTCGGAGGCCATGGACTCAAGTTCCTCCTTGACGTTGGAGATCTCATCCACTAGATCTTTTATGCCCTGGATGATAATCGAACGCATGTCACTCAGCTGCTTTTTGCTGTGTGGCTGGTGGCGTTTTGTGCTGTTTTGGTTGGTGGAAAGTAAGCTGAACATGGAACTCATCATGGGGGTGCTGTCGGTGCTGTTTTCTGTTTCAATCTCCTCTCTGATCAACGCAAGCACTCTCCTCACGATATTTCCCGCAATGACGTCCGTGGGCCAGGCATTTTCGAGAATTATGCCTACTTTTCTGATCACAGCGATCAAGTCGTATGGATTCGTCCATCTGACAGCGGAAATCACTCTCATGAGCATATGGGCGACCTCCAAAGCCAAAGCTTTGTCATCTATGGTTTGTCTTCTTTTTATTTGTGACACAAGGGGATCCACGATCGCCAGGATTTCAGGCGTAACCAGCGTAGTCATAGTGAGTAGTTGTAGATGAGTAACTTTTTCGCACCCCAGCTCCAGTAGTAGTCTCTTCCATGAAGTTGGGAGGGCGTCAAAAAAAAAAGGTATTCGACAAAAATAACGTAAATCGATTACTTGACTTATTTCTATATTTAAAATTTATTCACTCTGCTGCATGTTTGACATGGGTGACTGTGTCGGTGCTGGGCCTACTACTCACCTGGACACAGGACAGACATCAACACTATGCCCTCATACAACGACTACCTTCACGAGTCGCTGAAGCTCTTGTATGACTACCTGCAGAACTTCAGGATCTCAATTGATCTCATCCAGAAGCTTGCACAGCATCTAAAGCTTGACACATTCGTGGATTCCGATGTTACTGACATAGATAACGACCAACTGGTGAAGAGACTCTCTATAGCAGGCTCCTTGCTTTTGGTGGACATTGACTTTAAGGATCAGCACACGGTGACTAAAGTCTCTCTAGCTTCCGGAAATCACCTGACAAGCGCCCCCAGCGACGTGCATTCTCATCTGGAAGAGAAGTCTGTGATTTCTACAACGAAGACTGGTAACACTACTGTGGTCAGGGTGAACTTCCTAGAGGACAACGTGCTTTCGTTTTTGAATGTTCGAAGTGATGAAAACCGGTCAGTTGCTGAAAAGATCCTCAAGGAGAACTTGAGTGGACCAAGACTTGGAAACTTTCCAGCTAACCTCATGTACTTAGCCAACCTCGATCGATTGTCTCCCCCTGAGGGAGACTTGGTTTTGTACTTGGACAATATAGCGAAGTACTTGGAGATCATACATATTCAAGAGTGCAAGTTGAAACCGGATGACGAGGGAGTCGTTTCTGGTCACTCAAGCTTGATTGGCAAGTTGTTGTATAACAATGTGGATTCGCAAGAGCTTGGTGTTTTTCTTCAGTTTTGGAAAACTCACAACAACTTTCCAGCAGATAATAGTTACTTCAAACCGAAGACGTACGTCGGTCGTCTTAGCGTGGTTGAGTCTACCAGCCCAGCAAAAGATTACCTCAAAGAAGCTACAAAAGCACTTTGGGAGCCCAAAGATAAGGACGGCAATTTTCTCGAATATAAGTTTACTCTTGACGACGAGAAGCATTTGCCCAAAGGTGTGCCCGTTAGTGGACCTGGTACACGCAACTGGCTGCTACAATTCAGTCTCAACCTTCCCGTCTATCTACCGAAGGAGATTATTGATTTCTTAGATTTCGATGGATTCGAGGTAGCAGAAGAGCATGCTTTGAAGGAAGTGTTTGATGAAATTGAGCAGTATGGGTCCATCGACCTTTGCGTGGATTCAGGACCTCTTATTCTGATAGACCTCAGCTCCTACTCCGACTTCATTCCAGTCTCTACAGTCACCCTATCGAGCTTGAACAGCATTTCCAGGTTCCTTCCCTCGTTCAGGAACTTTATCTTGTTTTCTGGCTGGCTTGCCAGTGTGGTGGACCAACCGCAATGCAGCATCTCTGGGTCCACAGAGGCAGAAGGCAAAAAGCAGAGAGACCATTCAGCTCTCACGGAAGGCGAGCTTCTTGGAATCAATACCATGGCAGAGAGCGATAATTACATGGGTATGCAAGTACTCGACTCCAACACTAACACAGATTTGGAAGACTTTGTCAAAGAGGAGGATGAAGACGAGAACATGGACAAGGATAACGTGGATGGCCCAGCCGTGACTCCAGTGCCTCAGGAGCCATATCTCACAATTTCCCTAGATGATATTTTGTTCTCCAGCAAAGAGCTTGACTTGCTGTTTGCAGTTTCTGGCAAGACACCGTCAGGAGGAAATATCACTGGTGAGTTCAAACTAAAAAATGGTGCGTTGGCGAAAGGAGATTACACTGACAGTCCACAAACGAAACGCTTTATTGACGCTCTCGATTTGAGTGAGAGTCTCTTGCTAGCTTTCGATGTTGTGAATTGATAATACGTGGAATGCCAGGGTATATTGCGGTAGAAAAGGCTTCAAATGCAAAATAAAAAATTGTGCTCCATTGCAACTTTTGTTCGTGTAGCTAATATATGAGGCACCGTGTGCCTTAACGTATTTACAACCTAGAGTTTGACACCAATGTGGATGCTGGCGACACCAAAAGTGAGGTTTTCGTAGCCTTTATCGGGCACGTAGAAGCCAGCCTTCTCGATCATGCTACTGAAGTCCTCCTGTTTGGGGAAACGACGAATACTCTCCACCAAGTACTGGTACGAGTCTCTATCGTCGGCAATCAACTGGCCCATCAAAGGCAACATGCTGAAGGAGTATGCCTGGTAAGCGTAGTCAATGACAGGGTTATCGACGTGGGAGAACTCAAGACAAGCGAAAATTCCACCGGGTCTCAACACACGGTAGGCAGTGTCCAAGCCGGCCTGGATGTTGGTGAAGTTTCTGATGCCGAAAGCGATAGTGTACACGTCCTTGGAGTTGTCGGGAATGGCGTCCATGACCTCGCCGTTCTGCTCAATGAAGGAGACTCTGCCTGAGCCGTCGTTCCACTTAGACTTGTTGAAACGCAACTGACCCTCGGCCAACATCTCTGGGTTGATGTCGGCGACGGTCATAGTCGACTGCACATCGTTGAAGTTCTTTTCGGCGTGGTCCAACAAACCAAAGGCAATATCGCCAGTGCCGCCAGCCACATCCAAAAAGTCAAGAGGTCTCAGAGCCCCAGGTCTCATGCCGGCATCCAACCGGTTGATGAAGTGGTGCTTCCATAATCTGTGCACGCCAAACGACATGGCGTCGTTCATCACATCGTACTTGGCGGCAACGGACGAGAAGACGTTTCTGACCATCAGCTCCTTCTCGTCTTTGTTTACTGTCTTGAAGCCAAAGTGGGTGGTGTTGTCTTCTGGCGTCGAGTAGGGACGACCAGCAAGAAGCATTCTGCCACTCAGTAATTTAAGAAGACCGCTAGACGGCCTGATTCGGGAAAGCATGGGATGTCTGGGAAAAGGTGTAGTAAGTGTTGGAAATTCGCTCGCTTAGCCCTGCAGGGTACCTAACCAGACAATTGACAGGGGTCCAAGAAAGTAGTAAAAGCAGGTGAAATATTGATTTGGGAGAGAGATCTCGGTAAGTGGGTTTTTGGTGATTTACTGTGGAATTTGGTTTTTACGTGGCAATGGTGGTCGCTTTACGGATTTAAGCTTATATCCGTTGTCTCGTACTCGGTTTCGCAGCCATCACAAGCTGATGGAAAAGGTGTCGAGGGATAATTTGGCAATACTTAGTTTTTGCTTAAAATGAATTCATAGTCTGATAGTCTGCCAAATCTTATCAAATTCAGGGCTTTTGACAGCTAATAACATCTGACCGTTCTTCTCTTGCCCATTGCCTTCTAGTCCTCCCTCTACAGATACCCAATGTCTACCAATCTTATTAATATATAGGTTTAAGCCTGGACAATTCTCACAGTGTTGGAGTGACCAGAGCCTCTGGTCCAGCCCTGCACGGTGACAATGGCATCGCCCTTCTTGATAATACCCAAGTCAACAGCGTCGGCAACAGCCCATCTCAATCTGTTCTCAACGTCCTCCTGCCAGTTCTCAACCTTAGGCTTGTCGTACACGAATGGGTACACGCCTCTGTAAAGGTGCGAGTATCTGGCGGATCTGGGGTTTCTGGTGACCATCATGATGGGCACGTTTGGCTTGTACTTGGACACCAATCTACAGGTGGTACCACTGGTGGACAAGACAACAATGGCCTTGGCATCCTGCTCGTAGGCAGCAGAGACAGCAGCAATGGCACAGGTCTCAGTAGTAGCGGTGGGCTTGATGGCCAACGATCTGAGCTCGTTGAACAATGGCAAGTAGGAGATGGCTTTTTCAGCAATGATGGCAGTGTTGTGCATCATCGAAACGGCCTCGAATGGGTAGTTACCCTTGGCAGTCTCTCCGGACAACATGACACAGTCAGCACCGTCCAAGATAGCGTTACCGACATCGGAAACCTCAGCTCTGGTGGGTCTAGGGTTGTAGGTCATAGACTCCAACATCTGGGTGGCACAGATGACAGGCTTGGCGGCCAAGTTACACTTAGCAATCAACTGCTTCTGCACAACGAACACCTGAGGAGCTGGGATCTCGATACCCAAGTCACCTCTGGCAACCATGACACCGTCGGTCTCCTTCAAGATGTCGTCGAAGTTGTTAACACCTTGCTGGTTCTCGATCTTGGCAATGATCTGGATGTCCTTGCCTTCCTCGCCAAGAACCTTTCTGATCTCTCTGATGTCGTCACCGGATCTGATGAAAGAAGCAAACACCATGTGGACACCGTTCTTCACACCGAACTTAATGTCAGCCACGTCCTTCTCAGAAAGAGCAGGCAAGTCCACATCGGTGCCTGGCAAGTTGACACCCTTGTGGGAGCAGATCTTACCAGCATTGACCGACTTGACCTTCAAGGTCTGGTCGTCAACCACTTCGAGAACCTCAAAGGACAAGACACCATCGTCAACGAAAATAATCTTACCCTTGGAGATCACCTTGGTGATGTTCTTGTAGTCAATGTACATGATCTTGTCATCCGACTTCTTGAGGTAGGCATCGTCGGTGGTGAAGGTCATCTCGTGGTTAGCGGGGATTGGGTAGTCCTTCTCGTCAACGGTAGTACCGGTTCTGATCTCAGGACCCTTGGTGTCCAAGGCAATGGCCAAAGGACGGCCCCTATAAAGCTCCTCGGACTTTCTGGCGTTGTCAATGACACTCTGGTGGTATTCGTAGGAACCGTGGGAGAAGTTCATTCTGACAATGTTAAGACCGGCCTTTCTCAACTTGACCATCACCTCGGCGTTGTTGGTCTTGGGGCCAATGGTGCCCACGATGGACGAACGGCGCAAAACCTTGTCTGGGGTTTCGGAGGTGTTCAACTGGGTCAACCAATGTAAAGCAGCGTTAGACATATTTGGGAAAAACTGAGGTGGGAAATTAGGTGAGAATTTGCATGAATATATATCGCATCCGGTTGACAACCGGCCGGAGTCCTGCACACTGCCGGAGTCTCTCCGCCAGAAGCAGCTTCGAGTATCAGGGGTTCCAGTGGGTATTTTTTGGCGAAAATTACATTGCTGTAATCGGGGGTATTTCTTCTATTGTCTGCCCAAGTTTCGTGCAATTATTTGGGTTTTTTGTGTGCTTTTGTATACCTCATCTGATGTCGGGTCAGATGATTCGCAACAGATAAGAGTGCCATTTACCAAAGGTGACCCTCATCGCATGACTCGGAGTAGAGGTAACGCGAGGTTGCAAGATTTTGAAATTGATCCAACCAGGAAAGTGAAAATTCTGGTCTTTTTTGACGAAATGGTTATGCGCTTAGGCGGGCCGAATACCGAATGTACCGGGATGGTTGATGAGATGCGGATTGGGAATGTCAGAAGTAGTTGATCTCGGGCGCTTGAATTTCTGGAATTGATAGAGAGCGCTTTAAATTTTTGGAATTGATTGTTGGGATATGCTTACTGAAGCTAGAACTTCTTGCTTGGAGGAAATAAATACTACGAGCCGAAGATCTGAGACCTTAAGGTATGTGAGCCACGTGGGAAAGCTTCAGGAAAGTGCTACCCAAACACAATGCAAGTTGGATGACTTTTCCATAAAGAGGACAATGTCTGAAATCTCGAAATTGGTACTCTTCGAATTCATCACGGTTGGTGGGTTTCAATGGGTGGCACAATGCGTCGCCCAATTGCTATTCACCTCTGCATTTTCGAAACGATTTTTTTTTTTTCAAAGGAAGTTTTCTGCTTAGTCATTTGATTGACTCGATTTCTATGAATCGAATTGTTCTTCGACGTCTTGATCACTTGCTTCCATCTCACCGTGTAGCTTCAATGCGCCAGTATGGTTCCTCACCAATCCAGCCAACGAAGTTCATCCTTTCACAAAAACACTCTGCCTTGAATCTCCTCTCTAATTCTAACCGCCCACTCTTTTTCTTATATTTCACCTTCTTTCCTTGCCAACTTCCACCCATTTGCCTCCCGCCTATTCCCCATGCACACCATTATCAACTCCACCTACTATGGTTCTTCCAATCGTTGTGGGATTGGGCGTGACTGTGGCGGCACTCGTCACCCGAGCTGCCATTGCTACTTCACAAAGATATCTGCGTCTTCTGCCCCAAATGATTGCAACGCTCAATAACATCAGGCTAGAAAGGTCTACTGATACCTCCCTCAAAGACTCGGGCGCTAAAGCCCAGCATATACGCTACCTTCGGGGGAGATTCAACAACGAGGGGTTCAGCGATCGCATGACCGAAAACGAGGCACTTCAAGTGCTTGGAATAGAAGCAAACGAGATCTCCAACTTGGACAGAAACCTCTTGCGCCAGAGATACAGAAAGCTCATGGTGATGAACCACCCAGATAAAAACGGGTCGCAATATCTTTCGCAGAAAATCAACGAGGCTAAAGATATTCTTGAAAAGAGCTATTTAATAAAGAAGTGATCTATGCGTGGCCATTGCCGTTGATGGTGATTGTGCCGTTCTGCAAGCCATCCACATCGTGGCCGTTAGCACGCAATTCCTCAAGGAGACGCTGTGGAATTCCCTGTCCGTCAGCTTGCGGCTGTTTCTCCGTCTCCGTCTCTTGAGCCTTCTTCTTGCCACCTTCAAAATTCTCCTTGACCCTCAAGTAGTGGTTGAGCTCATCAGCACTCACCGAAGGCACAAGCTCGCTGAGCGATTTCTCGAAATCTTTCATCGTCACTAGAACATTGATGTCAGCAGGTGTGGCCACGTTGTCAAACCACCATCTGCTGGAAACCTCCTCTTTCTTGTCAGCCACGCGCTGCTCATTGAACGTCTTGAGTTTGGCGTCCACCTCATTAGCCGTTCTTGTCATAGCATTCAACATAGAGTCACTGCACAACGCATAGAAGTCTGCACCGGTTAATGTGAAAGAACACTTCTCGGCGATTGCAGCCAAGTCGACCTCGTCACTGAGCTTGAACTTTCTCGTCAATGCCTCCAAGATCTTGGTCTGCTTGTCGTCGGTGTCCGAAATACCAAGGTACAACATCTTGTCGAATCTTCCAGGTCTCAAAAGAGCCTCATCCAACAAATCGGGTCTGTTTGTTGCGCCCACAACAAAAACTCCATCTCCGTTGCTCTCTCCACCGCTCATACCATCAAGCTCTGCCAAAAGCTGCGAAACAATTCTGTCCATGACTCCGCCAGAGTCACCCTGGTTACCTCTCTTTGGAGCCACGGAATCCAACTCATCGAAGAAAATAACACAGGGTTTGGCGTCTCTGGCTTTTTGGAAAACACGACGGACGTTGGCTTCCGACTCACCAATGTACATATTCAACAACTCCGGGCCTTTGACACTGAAAAAGTTCAACGAGAAATTTGTAGCAATAGCCTTAGCCAACAACGTCTTACCAGTACCAGGAGGACCGTAGAACAAAATACCACTTCTCTTCTTGAGACCGTTGCTGAAGAGTTCGGGGTGCTTCAATGGCATATCGATGGTGTCCAAGATCTCGCCCTTGACATTATCCAAACCACCAATATCCTCCCATTTAACATTGGGGATTCTGGGCGCACCAATAGAGTCACTGAACTGGTTTCTAGCATCATTGATGGCTTTGTCAAAGTCTTCTGGGGTCAATTGAACAAGGCCACCGTTTGCGATCTTCACAATTTTAGCAAAGCTGATGCCAACATCCTTCGATTGTGCCATAAGCCTCTTGATTGCTAGCTGTTTGGACTTCCTCACAATCGAGCTCAAGTCCCTCGGCGTCAAACCAGCAGACAGTAATGCTAATGATTGGTAGCTCACATCAGAGCGCTTGGCAAACTTCAAGCCGAAAATATCAAGCTGCCCTTCGAACTCAACTTTATCCTCAAAAGCTTGAGGCAACGCCTCACTGTTGAGCGATCTGGTCTCTTTGTCAAGTAGATATCTGAAGATCTGACGTCTCTCTTGCTCGTCTGGAACAGTAACATCGATTTGGAACTTGACAATCTGAGTAAAGCTCTCGCTCAACTTGGCGATGTCGTTACAACTTGCCACAAGTGCCATGTTCTGGTACTTATTCAAGAAGTCTTTGAGGGTCTGTACGACTCTCAATGAGAGCGAGGTAGAGCTACTCGCTCTCTGCTCGTTGGGGTCCGTCTGAACACACAAATTTTCAATATGCTTGATGTAAAGAATGTGGAAGCAATTGGAATTGGCAGATTCTAGTTGACCGTTGAGGTATTTCTCGATCCGGCCGGACAAAAGGCCGACAGACTTCAATTCAGCGCCAGGCTTTACAAAGTCAAAAGCATCGAGCTCGATAAGATTGAGACCCATGTTGAGGGCAAAGCTTCTCACCATAGTCGTCTTTCCGAGGCCTCTGGACATCGAATTCAACAAGATCGTGGTTTGAAGGCGAATGCTGGTGTTGGAGTCCACAGTAGTCTGCAAGATCTTCTGGAACTCCTCAGCGTACTTGAAGTGAGTGGGGGCAGCCTCAATTGCTTTTGGGAAGTCAAAGATCGAAGGAAGCTCAAGGTACGACAGGAAGTCAGTAAATGCGTTTTGGGGTGCCCTCAAAAATTCAATTCCCGAGGATGTTAAAGCCGTTTGACTAGGGTCAATACGGAACTGCCCTATGACGTCCTCATTTTCGGCACCTCCTACTTCGAGAACCTTGAACCACGCAACAGCGTCTGGATTACCCGAGAGTGGTACAGTAGGGTAACTGGGTTGGTCATCTTCGCTTTGTCCATTTTGGCTCTGCTGTTGCTGAGCAGACACATCAAATATGGTCTTAGCAAGAACAGTATCAATGCAAACTGGAATCACGTCGCCTTGACGAACCACCTTGACACACGAGTGAAACTTATTTTTGAGCTCGCTCAAGAAACTTTGCTGGTAGGTTCTGTCGGTTGTGATCGGGGACGCAATTCTGGAGATAGTCGCTGTTTTGGCAATGGGGAAAGCATCCGTAAAGGTATTGTTCTTTGACTTCAACGGCTTCAAAGAAACCTTAGTATTTTCGTCCACATCGAGATTCACCAAAAGCAAGGGTGAAAGGTATATCGTGCCTGACTGGAACGACTTGTTGGGCTCCAAAACGGTGAACACCTTGACGGTAGTTTCAAGATCTCCCACACAAAATGTTGCCAAATCCCCATTGAAAAGCGGAAATCCAATCCTGGAAAGATCATCCGTGGTAAGATAAGCGTATAAATCGGAATCTTCTCGAGCGAAGAGTGGCGGAAGGTCGTTGATGGAGATTTTCACAGGCAAAGGCTGAACCTTCAATGGGTACCTCGACTCGAAGGCGTCGTCCAGGTTCAAATTCATGCTTTTAGAAAGAAATTGAGATACGTCGAAGTCATCCTCGATTTCCTCGTCGGAAAAGTCCTCGATCTTGGGCTCCTCGTGGGGTCTTTTGACAAAAATGAGCTCTGTGTTGGCATCCACACGGCCCTGGAAGAAAGGCTCACAGAGCTTAACCGTGCCGTTAATCTGTCTCACTGGGCTATTTATCGATACCACGGCGCCGTTGCTGGCCGACCATTGGCTCACAAAACTCTCTTTGACTTCCTGAGAAGGTGTATTTTGCAACAAATGGAAAATGCCCTCGGGGACCTCAACATACGCCTTAGAAAGCAGCGGAATCGAAGAAGAATCAATAGACTGGATGACACAGCCGTTCACGGTAATGTTGTTTCCGAACTTAACGAAGCTCGTATGGTTTGTGATGGTCACCGAGGAAGACGTAGGTGATTCGTTATCTATAAGCGAAACACGGTAAATGACAAACTCGTTGAAGAAGTCGGGAACGCCAATTAACTTGATGAGCACAAACTTGGGCTCGTTGTCGTTGATGGGCACGTCTTTCTGGGTATTGGGAAAGAGTCTCACGAAGAGCTCGAAAGACAAAGCCACCTGGTCTGTTTGCAAGACAGTAGGATCATTTACCACGTGCACATTGGCTACTGTGGAGATCGAAGGGTCTTTCAGATTCACCGACAGCGGCATTTTCGGTGAAAAGATCAAGATGGAGATCTAATTGAATCTACCGAGGCCTTTGTCTGGGGAAGCTCTGGGCTGTATGCAGTCGACACTTTTCACAGTGAGTCAGTTTGGTGGGGTATGATTGATTTTGGGATAAACTGTTTTTTTATGCTTTATTTAGTTAGAGATGGGCTTTCATTTTTTTTTATTGGTCTTTTAGTTGGAACATCTGTGGCACTGTTTTTTAGACATTGGTTGATTTGACATATTGGCTGCGAAAAGCAGGCATGAGATTTGGATAGTACAATGATTTGTGGGGTGGTGGTTTTCTGTGAACTATGAAAATTTCGAAAAAGATATTCTAGAAGTGAAGGCGGTCAATGATTAGAATACCAGGGTTGAAGAGGGTCGAAAGGTGAGAAAATCCCGAATTTAGAGACATAGCGGGATCTACAAGTGGTAGGACTGAATGGCGGGAATTTGAATTGAAAAAAAAAAAGGTTATCTTCAAATATGAACAGGAGGTTCCCGATTTAAGGACTTAACAAGATTGAAAATGGTAAGAGGGTCAAGAAAGTTTTCTGGTGGGTGAAGTGGTGGGTCAAGTGTTCAAGACAAGAGACCTAAATTCGATTAACCGCGTACCGACTGCCCGCCTGCTTTTTCCTAGCCATCGAAGTCATCTCTCGTTGGCCTTTGAAAAGAGAGAGAGAAAAAAAAAGTAAGCTGCCATGGTCTTGAAAGATCTGTGAAAGGCTACCCCAATTTTCACGTTGATAACGCATGAAACAGGTCCACCCACTTTCCACTTTCCACAGGGGCCAACTTTGAAATCTCAATACTATTTTTGACCTCGGAATGCTCTCCCTAAATAACTGTAACTTTAAGTACTCAACTGTTTTTCTTCAACATCATTTCGCAGCCATTTTGAGAAGGTCTAGTTATCGATCAATAGGGGACACAAACGACGAAATAATTCAAGTAGAGAGCCTATGGCTTAGATGTTCTGGTCCCAATCTTATTGAGTCACAACAATCGAATGAATTTTTCATTCTACGACTGTAAACGAGTGCTAGTTTGGATCTTTTGCCTGTAACGATGGTCTAACCTGGTAACAGCCCCTGTCAATCGAATCTTCATTCATTTTACTTTTCAATCAGCTCCTAATTGCTCATACTTTATAAACTTCTTATTTGAAGTCTTTCAAGTACCCTTCCGCCTATCGACTAAAGAGGGTTACCCGCACACCAAACAATGTGCGAAAGCAGAGCTTCATATCTTTTTTACTTCTTCAACTACAACCTCATTCAAACGTATGTGAATTATTACCCTGACGTCCTGATGAAAACTTCTTTTTCGTTTACCAACTTTGAGCATTCTCGAGGAGCAGCCGTTTTGGCAGCACTACGCCTCACTTGCAATGACCTGGTAATTTGTCATAGTTACACTGAACTCAGGAATCCCAGCTCTTACTAACAAAAAGATTGAAAACTGAAATCGTTGAAGAGTATCTTATGATATCATTTGGTTGATGTAGAGCGTGTAGCCTTTTTATATTATTTCCATTGGTCTGTTCGTGATCACTTCCGGTGTCCATTCATCCTTCCATTATAGTTCCACACCATCTCTTAACTCAGTCTGTCTGGAAAACTATTCCAACGCCTCTACACTTCCGCACAGTCGGAGACTATTTCGTTATTATACACGATACAAAACTCAGTCAGTTTTATGTATTATGAGAAGTTAAAGATGATAATTAAAGTACCTAGCCTGTCTAAGCCTCATCCTCTTCAACAACAACGGTCTGCAAGCCCTTGGTGGTTGGCACAATGATTGGCTCAACGAAGGCGAACATGGACTCCTTGGCGTCCTCCTCGTCGTTTCTCTTTCTGGAGATTCTCAATCTCATTCTGTAGTCGACACCCTGGATACCTCTCTTCCACAAGTGGGTGTTCAATTTAGGATCTAATCTGACATCGGTGGTACCCATGTGCTTGCTGGCGAACTTTCTGATCTCCTTGACAGCTCTTGGAGCTCTCTTCTTGAAGTGGACACCGTGCAACTGCTTGTTAGTAATAGTTCAATTTAACATTAAATCTGACATGACCCGTCTTCTTTGAACGATATGGATAACATAATGCTGTACTTTTCACAGCGTTGAAGGAATTTCTGGGACATAATCCAGGGGGGATGTCTGCTCGAAAACTTATGGATGAGGGCTCATGGAAACAGTGGAAGAACGGGGATATCAAAGTCAGGAATCAATGGGATGGAAGGAATTCACATACTCTCTTGTGCAAGTTAATGGTGTATTCACGAGTAACAACGTCCTGCAAAGCCATTTTAACGAAGATGTCTGAAGTGGTTGGGATTCAAAAGGCCTCAGTATTAAAATTTTCAGGATTTTTTCGCAGAGAGACGTGCTGAGCTCAAGTTTGTGAGTGCGATATTGGCACTATGGCAGCCTCACTGTGAGGGCTGTCTGAGCACCATGTGCAGGTTTGGACTTCATGTGGGCCCAGAGTGTGTGCGTAGAGGAGCGTTTCTGTGTCACGTGCATGTGTAAAAGCGAGGGCTTGAGCCCTGGAAGTATAGCTTTCCACCCCACCATCCCAGACATCACGGCAATTGAGCATGCTCAATTTGCCTCATTCACTCAATTCCGTAAAGCTTGTGGATATAGCTGCCCCATTGGGACATGACTTTGCTGTAGAAATCGCCAAAGCGAGACTCCAGAGGGCCGACATTTGCAACCAATTGCTTCGACCCCAGGGTGCTTTCAAAATCAGCTCCAAACATGTTGCCAAGCTGAAAGGATGCTAACGTGCAGCATGTAATTCTTCCTGTGAGCTTGCCACCTTTCACGAGCTGAATAAGTTTATCGTAGGTGATTTCCTCGTCAGAACCTACAGAGGGGACATTTCCTTCGCTGACCATGGGAGAGAACGATTTCAATATGTGGTGAAAACAGTCAATGGTAAATTTGTCAAGATTAGCGTATCGCTGGCGCAAGTCGTCCCGATCGAGCTTGACTGCTTCTTCATCCTGTAGTATCAACATGTGTGCCAACACAATCATCAACGAGACGTTTGAGGCATAGCGTTTGTGGTCAATTTGGCTCTTATCCTCCATCGCGTTTAGGTCTGTCTCTAGCGATCTGAGAAACGAAAGTAATGTCTGAAAGTTCCTCGTTATGGTGAGCACCATGATTATCTCGTAACTGAGATTGACCAAGTTTCTGCGTATTTCGTCTTCCTCTCTGGCGACGCCTTTGAGCCGAAGCTGGTAGCACAACTTGTACAATTCATTGACCAACGACAAATTCGGAGCCAGCTTAAGTCGGAGGATAAGCAGAAGAAGCGGAAAGCCTATGGCACCATCGTTGTTCTTGAGAAGCGGGTAGATCACCCCCTGAGCTGGATGCCCTGCTGGAGACGCAGACCTCTGACTAGCAGCTGAATCTGTCCGTGTTAAAGGCGGTTGGGGAGGAACTGGAGGAGACGGAGCGTTGGGGTTTTCTTGCAAATACAAAGCATTATTCAAGTTGATAGCCTCTCTTTTGGCGACGCCTAGCTGATTTCCGAACATCAAGAGCACCAAACGAAGCTCCCAGAGTGTCAATGCCTCGGCCTTATCGAGGTTATCTGCTCGTAGAAGCTTGTAAGTGAGGTTTAGAAGGTCCTCATTGGATGAGTTTTCAAGTGAAGCCGAGTCGACATTTAAAGCTTTCCCGTCGGCAGATATTTCAGCTTTTTTTATGAACAAAGCCTCGTCCACTAACGTAGACATGGTAGGGTGGTTATTGTGGTAGTTAGTGGTCATATATGATAATGCGCACTGGGGTACATAGCTTATCGTTAACTACTCAACTGATCGATCTACAAAAGACCAACTTTAATAAATCAACCTGCATGAGCAACATGAGCACGTCCTCGGAAACACCGTCTCATCGTGATCTTTTGATCCAGGCTAAACAACAGCAGAAACAAGATCTAGCGGAGTCTGCCAGACTCTCAGAAACATTAGCCAAAACAGTCAATGCCATAGTCAGAGCGAACCTGGTAGCGAATAATTCCAATTGTCCTCCGCTCCTAGACAAAATCACCACCGTTCACGAGCTCGACAAGGAGATCGATCGCCAGTTGAGGAAGGATGTGTCTGTTAACTATGGGAAGCTAGTGGTGGCCAAGGAGAGGCTTCGAAAGGAGATTGCAAAGGTGGATAGAGCTCTACATAAGGAGAAAGAGTTCAAGGTCGATAAACTTCAACGGTGGGCCGAGCAGCTGGACCAGGAACTACGGATTCTCGAGAGCACCTTGGAGTTGATTAAAAGTCAGAGGTAGGAGACCGCCACACATGGTCTCGAATAGTCCATTTATACGATTAATGAAGACACACAAGCAATTGAATCGCAGTTCAAACATTGGTCAATGCGCTGTGTTCGGTGTTGGTGGATCACCTATCTTCTTATCTTGATATCCTACATCTACACTCACTCGTCTTTACTGTCATTAATTCCTCGAAATATCCCGGTTGCACAATGCAACAATGCTCTGTTCATACTTTTCGACCTATGGCAAGCCCTCGGCGGCACGGACCCACCTCTCCTCCTTCTTCCAGCCCTCGTTCACCACCTCCATGAGGTCCTCCAAGTTAAGACGCTTGTCGTCCTTCAACGTCTTGCCCTTGTCCACCAAATTCGAATAAATTCTCGGATAGAGCTCTTTTGGTATGTGCTTGATGGACGCTTCTTCACGGCGCTGGTTCACCTTCTCTTCAATCGCCGCCTCTGAGACTCGTCCGTAGGAGAGCCATTTGGCCCTTCTGTACTCCCACAAGATCTCCCCAACCCCCAGTGTCTGCTGCTCAATCTGGCTGGTGCGTGTGTCCGTGGACGAGTCTGAATTATACTGGGGAATGGCTCGCACCTGGTTGATGAGATTGTCCTTGAGTTTCACCATGTTCAAGTCGTTGAACATGAGCCGATCGATGTCCTCGATGTCCTGCTCGCTGTTAGCGGCCGTCGGGTTCTCTAGTTGGTGCATTTCAAACACCTTGTCTAAGTCTTTGTACTTCTTGTAGTCACGGAGGAACTGCTCCTCGGCGTCCGTGAGCTGACGGCCCACCTTCGACAAACGGTCCATATCAAGCGGTCCACTGGCTTCAAAGAGATTTGCCACTTCCTCGTCCTCCGAATAGACTTCGTGGGATGCGTTTTTTATGCGGTAAAGGAGTCCTGACCACTCAGAACCGATTTTCTTGAAGAAACCTTTTTTCGGACTTTTTTTCAGCTGAGTGGTGGACGAGGTTCTCAGCGGATTGGCCAGCGGAGTCTTCGAGAGAGCAGGTGGCGTTCGTAGTTTGGAAGGCAGGGAGCTGAGCTGTGGTGATGACAGTTTGCTCAGAATCATGCCTGTGATAAGAATGCTGAAATGTATTTAATCGCTCTGAAGGTTGAACGATTATAGTAAGGGTGTATCTGCAGAAGGTAGATGTGGTTCTTATAAAGAAAACTGTGAGGGGGGCATCAAAGAGTGTAAGAGGTCGCCCTAGTGATGGATTTCTTTTTTAGGGCAGGTACTGAGTGTAACACCGTTCTGTACCGGCGCTCGGCCTAGGTCTGCAGAATACTGTGATCATTTTAGTTTTGCTCAGGTGCCTGAAAGCCTCACGTCTCGCTGTAAACGGTCACAATTTTGATGACAGGTGACAGTCAATAATACTAGAGCCTCGAAAAATAAAAACTTGCCAAATTTTATTTTTCAGTGAACGAAATTGAAAAGCACGCAACAATGCTAGAACCACCATCATGCCGGGCTGCTAAAGCCTCTTGAACCACCTTTTCTCGGCCACATGACTAGGGGCCAAGCGAGTGCTGCGCACAAATATCATTCGAATGTACCGTCGCAACATCATGGGTGCAGATATCTTCTGACGTGGGGATTCTTATCTGGGGAACTGGACTCGTGACTCCAAGTCAGGCAATTATGCTTTTCTCTCGCGTTTTGCTTAGTGCGACTTTCCCGCTGGCTGCTTCTTGTCCTCACTAAGCTTAGTGAACTTGTTCTTGAGCTTGCGGTAGCACTTCGAGTCGAACCGCCATCCGCGGCCATTTTCGATAATTGATCGCTGTATTTCTCTATCGTCTTCGAACTCTTGCTGCGCTCTCTTGCGTAGTGCCTTGTCCCCAGCATAAGAGTTGTACGTCTCCCACTTGACGCCCCACACTCCGAGAGATAGACCACTGTGCGGTTCCTCTCCGAGCCAGGACCGAGAATTTAGTCCATTTTTGTAGAAGCCGTAGTACTGTTTCAACGTCGGGAGAATGAGGAGCGTTACGGAGAGGTCGAGAAGGTCCACTCCATCGGCGTCTTTGTGGACCACAAGCGGCTTGACGATTTCCTCCTTCTTCCAGTTTTCTTTGATATCCGTGAGGTCCGCGTTGTTGTCGAAGATTCCAAGGTGCTTGAGCAAGGCGAGGATGTCCGAGTCATCGGTGTAAATACCGCCAGCACCTCCCCAGAGCTCTCTTTTGCGTTGCACTTCCTCGTTGTTGCATTCTTCAAGAAATTCCTTGATGTACTTGTATGGGATCTTCACTTCCACAAAGCAGTTCACATATGCCTCTGTGAGCGGCGGGAGACATGGAATGTATTCCTTGTCGATGGAGTGGTGGGATTCACCGCATCTCTCCACGTATTTTTGCTGAATGTCACGGAGTTGCTTTTTGTGATGCTCGTCAATCCGCAAGGTCTCTATTTGTAGGCTCTCCCATGTGGTTGTTGGGTTGTACACTATGGAACCGATGTGCTTCCTCTTAGGATAGACCTCTCTCAATAACTCATTGAGAGGACCTTTATTGAGCACATACGGCACAGTTTTCTCGTTTTTCACTACCTTCGTTTCCGGCTTACCATTAGCTTTTTCTTCGACGGCCCCATTTTGAGCCTTCGCCTCACCTTCAGCTTCTTTCTCAACCTCTACCACTGGTTGCTCTTCTTGTGGCTGACTATGTGTACTAGGATGGCGACGGTGGTGATGGTGATGATGGTGATGGTGGTGGCCGTGGGCGCCTCCGCTCACTTTACGGACGTGGTGATGATGATGAGGGTTATTCGTGTGTTGTGGATCTAGAGACCGGTGCACGTGCGGTGATTTGTCTCCATGAAAGTGCCCTGAGCTTGGCGAAGCTGTAAATGCATGGGGACTTTTATGTGCTTCATGTTCATGAGGCTTGGGCATTGTCATCGATGGTGGTGTGCCTGAAGCCGATGGGTTTTGATCGCCTGGATTGAGTCCGGTTGAGATTGGCCTACTCACGGGCTGCAGAGGCGGCTTCTGGCGGCGATTATCGACATGCGGATAAGGCTGATCTGGCGGGGCAATTGGCAGGAAACCGTCGTTTTGGTTGGACAAAAATGCAATCGAAGGAAGCTTGATGCCCTTTCCTGGCTCAGCGCCATGCTTCTCTTCGTGACCTCCCAGGGTCGGTGGGGTTGAATTTGACATGGACAAAGTGACGTGTAATTTCTTGATTGAATGTTATGAAAAGCTCGCACACTGGCGTTGATCAATTGAAGCAGTACTCGGAAACGTCGTGAAAGCGACAATGTTTTGTTCAATTTTGTATGGCACTTTTTCCCTTGCATGCACACCGGCTGCGATAATGGCTGCGGAGTACTTAGTCGCGATCCTTCTGATAACACTTGTAGT
Organism: Candidozyma konsanensis; assembly: GCA_030563505.1. Taxonomy (NCBI): domain Eukaryota; kingdom Fungi; phylum Ascomycota; class Pichiomycetes; order Serinales; family Metschnikowiaceae; genus Candidozyma; species Candidozyma konsanensis. Next base: position 244,006 of record JAJMJI010000012.1, on the reverse strand, counting down.
GAGATATCTTGTCTTTGGGATCAATGCAAATCAAATTCTTTTTGATAGGATCGTGGCAGATATCGCAGCTTTGCTCTTTATTAGAAATCTTGTAAGATTTTGCTCGCTCGTGTTGGAGTTCGTACTGTACCTTCATAGACCCCACCTTATAAAGCTGACTGATGAACTGTTTGTTCATGAGTGTAGTATCCTTGAGAAACAAGTTTTCACAAAGAAAATCGTCGAGCTTTTGTAATGGGAAGTTACTAGGCAAGGTCAAAAGCGTTTTTGTCATGGACATTTTCTGACCCTGCGTTGTCAAGAGTTGACTGATGGAGTCTATGTTCTCTTCGTAGTGCAACAACAAGTCCTCAAGGAGTTTATGCAAAAGATCCTGTCCTGCTTGGCAATTTCCACTATCATAGAGTTCTGCGCAGTATGCAATTGCCCCATCTAAGTCCGAAAGCTGGTTGAACAAGACGTCTACTGACTTTTGATGTTCTCCAAGACGCTTGTAGATGAATATAGTGAAGCGGAGGAACTTATCCTGACTAGTGGGAATGTTTTTTAAAACCGTCCATGGCTCGTAGTCGGCAGAAGTTTTCAAAAACTCAAATAGCTTTCTGTAGTTTCCGTCTTGAAAAAACTCTTCGTCAGAACATTCAAGAGCCTTCAATTTCTTCAAGTAAAATAAGCACAACTTTGTCGAGAAGGTAGACCGCTGCCGTGTTCTTCCAGATGATTGAAGAACATCAGCTTCGTTGAGAAGCCATTCGAGATAGCGAATGGCCAAGTCGTCGTTTTTGATGGCGCTTTTGAAGAATTCGAATACTTTTGTGGTGTCGTAGCTCTCACACTCGTAGGTATCATTCATGAAAATTTCAGCCGCCCTTTCAAGCATTTTGCTCTCGTCTTTTCGCAATACCCATTCCGCATACCTGCAAATCAAGTCAAAATTGCTGTTATCGAGCTTTTGGAAGTAGCTGATAGTAAGGTCAGGCGAGCGGAAGTATTCATCGTACTCGTGTGAATGAGACGTTTCGTCATGGGCAAGCTTGTAAAGCATCTCTAAGGCCTCCCCGTGCAACGCCCTTCCGTAATAGAAGTCAAGGAGTTCACGAATGAAGACGTGCGATTCCTTGGTATGACTGTGTAAGTCCTTGAGAAGATAATGGTTAACCACGTTGGACTCACATTTGTTGTTTGGCAATCGAAGGAGTGGTCCAAGAAGCATAGGCTTGGTATAGAAGTAGCAAAGGAACAATGTTGTGTCGATGTAGGTTGCGTCCTTCTTTACCTCTTCCCACATAACTCCCTCCTTTAGACTCTCGTCGAGATCTAGCGGCGTCACCTCGACGTTTTTCCATGTCATTGTAGGCATCATGTCGCTGGACCCCAAAAAGATGGAGTAAATCCTTCTCTGGTCTGTCAAAAAAACAATCAAATCGCCAACTGCCTTGTTGAACTTGCGGACTTTGGGGGATTTCAGCTCTTCGAGGTTGACACCGGAAGTAGTATTAGACAGCTGCTGCTTATCGGGGAGATCTTCACCTTCAGTGGGGTTATCGGAGGCAGCGTTAGTCATTATATCCTGCTTTGTGGCCTCAATCTCCTGAATGCTGACACGACGAACAGGATTCACAAAACCCGTTGACAGCTTGCTGTCCATTGAATCATCATGGTCTGTTTCCTTAAGATGGTTGATTTGAGCTTCTCCGTTGATGAATTCGGGGAAAAGTTTGAGGATCTCTCTATAAGGAAGAATCCACTCCGATCCTATGGTGATCAATGCATCATCATACTGGCCATACAGCTCAAAAAGCACCTGTGCTTTTTCGGTATAAAGACTCCGAAGGAACAAAAGCTTGTGTTTGTCAGTTGAAGACTCGAACAGACCCAAGGGGAAAAACAAACTGTCATCGTTGTCAAGGCTGTTGACCAATGTCAAGGCCCTTTCCAATCCAATTAACCTGAGATCATTATGCAATTCCTTCGGTCCCCTTGCTGCTGAGTTGGAGCCTCGTATGGTCAAGAATTGGTTAAGCTGCTTGCGAATGGGATTCACCCTAAACTGAAACACATTGGTGCCCGCACCAATAATGACGACATCCTCAGAGACCGTAAGGCTGATGTTGTAGTTGTTCATGTGATGATTAAAAACTTGAATGATGGAGCCGCTGGCTATATCCACAATTTCGAGCTTTTTGTTGTATAGCACGAGCAAGTAGCAGGGAAGGAGAAATGCCACGTTCACGGGAACCGCCAGAAGCCTGACGTTTGAGGAACCCAAAGTGTATGAGCCATTTTCAAAAAGAAGCGAAGCCACTTGGGAGTCACGGATCACCAACGAGCCTGAGTTTTTTGTGTCCACGACCCATATTTGGGGACCAGCGCTTGATATACCGAAGTAGCTGAATGAGGTGCTTTGAGACAAGCTGTTGACTCCCAAGCCTTCTGAAGAGATGGTTTCCAACTCCAACGTTTCAAGGTCCAAGCACACGAATGAATTTGTAAGGCCCAAGACAAGAGTATTACCGTGGTGATCACCTATGGAGCGCAACTTATCCTTGAGATTGAGCTCCTTCACGAGAATAAAATCAAAAATGTTCCTCGATTTCTGCTTCACCTGGTAGACGTGCAAACGCTTTTTGGTGCCCACCAATACGAGCCTTCTGTCCTTGGTTTCCACGTACTCGAACTGGTTGAAGTTCTTCAGCTCCTGGAAGGTGTTGATCAAATTGAGGTGGGCCCCGACCCACTCAAACGCATGGAGCGTATCTGAGGAGCCCACTAATAGCACATCTCTCGAGCCATCCTTGTAGAGCGGTATTAGGCGTAATGCAGAGATGGGAGTCAGTGTTCCGCTGACATTGCGAAAGGTTTTCTCCGTGCTGTACCACAGCGACAGGTCGTTATCGTGGAAAAGGCCTTTTATATCCGTAAACGAGCGGAAGCTCCGCATAGAGCGGGCAGGAGTCTTGATGGACTCTGGGTTATCGCTGACTTTCATGATGGTGATATCGCCATTGCTGAGGCCGATAAAGAGCTTTTCATTCTGAAAATGAAGTGCCGTCACCTTGGCGTTAGCACCGAGATTGAGCCGATTGAACGGCGCCATGATGTCCACGTTCATGGCCAGTGCTGGTTGTAGCTGAGATGTAGATGTACTTATACAGTGCGCTCAGTAGTAGTACTACACGCTTTTTCGTGATAACTGCTTACACTATAGACACAAAGTTGACTACGCCCGAGCAGTATTTCACGAGCTCGTCGAGCTTGCCGCCTTTTTGCTGGTTGATCTGGCCCCATTTTTCAAGTGCTTCGTGCAACTCTTCTTCCTGGCCATTGGCGTAGATCACGTCTCCATGGTGCTTGAGGAAAAGCCCAAACACCGCCTGGAGCACATCGTAGTTGTTGTTTAACTGCATGGCTTGGTTGAGAGCTTCGACGAAAGACGTCATTTCGGTCAACGGCGGGAACGAGTTGAGCGACCGGATTTCAAGGTCTATAAGCGAAGGAGCAGCATTGACCAAGAAGCCAATGAACTCCGAGTAGTCGCCGGCCTCGCCGCCTGTTCTGAGAAGACGGGTGAAGTTGGACTCGAAGTTGTGCTCTCCGTTCTCCCGAATTGCTCTGAGACGTGACTCTTCAGTGGAACCGTTGCCATTGGTCTCAGTCTTAGCACCATTTTCGGCAACAATAGCACGGTCTCCCACGACTTCGCCGCCCAAGGATAAAAAGAAGGGCGCTTTTTCGGGCTTTTTGGGCGCCTCCTTGGGCTTGTTTCTCTTCTTTATGATATCAAGATGCAAAATATTCAGGTACTTGTTTCTGTCGCCCACATGCAACGTCAAGAGCTCCTGGTTGACCTGATCCACAGACCGGTAAGTCAGATCGACGTCACGATCATCGTCTTCTGGCTGTTCAAGCGCTCCTTCAATAAGAGAAGCGCCGCCTTCGCCTGAAACGTTGGGCAAAAGCGCAGTGCTGAATTCGTGGTCCTCCATTTGTCTCGTGGAAACAGGATGGAACTGAGCCCTGTTGGTCCAGAGGGAGATGCCGTTGCTGGAGACGTGGGTGGTGGCCAAAAAGTCGCCAATGGGCGAAAACTTAACACTGGTAGCCACGTTGGGGAGATGGATTCCGTCAATGCAACCTCCAGTAGGAATATCCCAAGTACGCAAGGTGCTGTCGAGCGAAACACTGACGATCCACCTGCCATCGGGGGAGAAGTCAAGGTCTGTGATTCTGTTGTTATGGCCAAAAAGCACTCTGGCGACTTTCTGGGTCACAACGTCAATCACCACAATGCTCAAGTCGTCAAGAGCACAGGCCACCAAATCAGAGCCCTTGTGGTAGACCATGGTGGTGACAGGAGAGTCCAATTGAAGCTTTCCGAGGTATTTGGATTCAGAGAAGTTGTAAAATCCAATTACCCCATCGAGCCCACTGCTGACCATCTTTCTGTTCATACCGTCAATGGCCAAGCCCGTCACAGCCTTGTTCTTGTGCAACATATACTTCTTCCGGAGAAGACCCGACTGCAAGTTGTAAGCGCCAATACCACCGTTGGAAGAGCCCACCAAGGCAAAGTTTCCACAGTGAGAAACGCACACCGCCTTGACTAAACCTCCATCCACAGTAGCGAGCTCATGGCGACCCATACGCTTGTGCTTGGAGTCCCAAGTTCTGGCAAAATTCTCGTTTTTATGCGCCGTTACCATGTTCTCCCAGTCGCCTTCTCTAGCCACAGACATGGCCAAAGCAGTGATCTCTGGTACCTTTTCCCGCAACGAGGCCACAATACCACCCTTCTTTTTGGTGTCCTTGGGTGGTCTTTGAGAGACCTCCTGGGCCTGTGCGTCTTTTCTCATGGAGAAACACCACAAAGATCTGTCCTTCGAGGCAGAATAGATGAAGTGGGATTTGTCCTCGTTCGGGAAAACCATAGCAACTGGAGGAGCAGAATGACCACCACGAGAGCGCAAATGACGAGGAGGCGAGACAACCGAGCTGTTGGTGGTCGAAAGAGGAGGGTCGAAAACTAGCTCCTTGAGCTGATTGTCTCCACCGTTGGTGACCACGATTGGCTGACCGTTCAAGAACTTGACATTGGCAACACCGCCAGTAGCTTCAGCGTGGGCATTTCTCAGAACGTGAACTCTGGCCTTTTTCACCAAATCGTGGAAATAGATGTCTCCGTTGGCCAAAGCGGCCACAAGATGGTGTGATCCATCGGTACGGAAGGAAATGGCATTCACCTTTGCAGCCACATCCGCAGGAGAGGCCACAATTCTTTCACCGAGAATGGTGCCCTTTTTCAAATTATAGAGAAAGACACCACCCGAGCCCGTGCCCAACGCAATGATATCAAGAGCAGGTGCAAATTCAATGGCAGAGAGGTTCTCGCCAAACTGATCCTGTGGAGACTTGTAGATGGTTTTTCCCGTCCGGATGTTGATAAGATGGATTCCGTTGGTGGTGGCCACGACAATCTTATTGAGGTACGTTGGAGGGTGAATGATTCCAACTATGTCCCCGGAGAATTTGGTGTGGATGCTGTTGATGGTGGTGTAGTGCTCAGTGGGAATCTTGGAACCCAGCGGTTTCTTGAAAACGTTGATGTCGCCGTTCGTGGAGGTAGCCACAAGGTAGTCGCCGAAAACAAGAAGACGGTTTACTGATGTTGTGGCCGCTCCTGGCACCTTCACCTCAGCTTCCAAGCGACCTCTTCTGTAGATACCCACAGAGCTACCAGAGGCAGCATAAACATAGTGGAAGTGGGCAGCCAAAGCCAGAATCTTTCCTGGGGTCTGGGATTGTGAAACGAAAAGCAAATGCAAAGTGGCGGCGTCATAGATCTGGAAAGAACGACCCACCGAAGTGACAATATAGAATGTTGCACCCAAAGTACCCACAGCAAAAGGCACCTCGTTAGAGACATTGCCGAGAGCCCTGAAGGGGCTGAATATTTTGGAAGGTTTTGAAACCTTTGGCTGGGGTTTGACCCTCTGCTTTTTTGCAGTGTGTTGAGCCATGCCTTGAAGAGTATGGAGGTGTATCTGAAAAAGTCGATGAGGTGCTGCGTACAAAGAGCAGAGGTGGTGGAAGGCTGCCACGATGATGGAGTCAGCATGGAGAAAAATTTATTAATTTTCGTTGATCTGGAATTTTTGGGTTTCAATTTGGGGGATCCTGAATTTTCGTCTAAGGGCCGAGTTCTTGCCTTGCTGGGGAGACCCTTGTGCACATACTACCAACCGACCTCATTAAGTACTCCACCTCATCATGACAGAGGACTTTAAACGTGAACATGAATCTCCCATAAAGCCCGAGGCCAAGAAGCCACGCACAGACTACGACAAGGGTCTTGCGCCCATCAAGCCAGAATTCGTGGTAGAGAGTGTGAAAGTTGAGGAAGCCTACGACGATGAGGAAGCAGAAGGTGGAGACAGGGGCCAGGAGCAATCGAAGCGGTCGAAGAAGAACCGAGGCCAAAACAAGAAAAGAGACCTCAAGCAGCAGAAGGAGGAGGTGCGCTTGTGTCTGACTATGGTGGATCCTCTGGACCCCAAAGAATGCAGATTCGGCCCTGACAAGTGCAAGAACACCCACGACGTGGGCTACTACCTTCTGACGAAGCCGGCTGATATCGAAGGGAAGTGTCCTGTTTACGTGGCCATCGGATACTGTCCTGCTGGATTGAAGTGCCGTTGGTTGGGCAGCCACTACAACAAAGAGAAGAACGAGCTTTTGAAGGAGGACAAGAAGACAGACAACTACGAGCTCAACAAGATCTCACCGGACCGCCGGATGGATCTCCAGAAGCACCGCTACGTTTTCGAAAAAGCTGATTCCTACAACAAGTACTTGGACTCATTGGTCAAGAACGATGCCAATGCAAAGAAGCAGGAGGAGACCAAGGACAATGCTGCCTCATACGTCGAGGCTCCGTTCAAGCCCGCAGAGAAGAAAAGGATCAATCTTCACAGAGCCAAGATCGTTTCTCCCCTTACGACAGTGGGAAACCTCCCATATCGTCGTTTGATGAAGACTCTCGGTGCAGATGTCACATACAGTGAAATGGCACTTTCACTCCCGCTTCTTCAGGGCACCAAGCCTGAATGGGCTTTACCCAAAGCACACAGCACAGAGTACCCTGGCTTTGGTGTTCAGTTGGCTGCAAACCACCATCAACAAGCGTCCAAAGCTGCAGAGGCTATCTATAACGAGGCTCCTAACGTTTCTGAGCTTAACTTAAACTGTGGATGCCCCATTGATCTCCTCTACCGCCAGGGCCAGGGCTCAGCGCTTTTGGACCAGCCTGCCAAGCTCGTTCGTATTCTCAACGGTATGAATGCTTGTTCTGGCGATATCCCAGTGACATTTAAAATCAGAACTGGAACCAAAGACAACAAAAATACCGCCATCTCCTTGGTGAACCGAGTGTTATCTGAGACCGATGTGGCTGCTGTGACGTTGCATGGCCGCTCCAGACAGCAAAGATACACAAGAGAGGCGGACTGGGACTACATTGGCGAAGTTGCTCGGTCTGTCAAGGAAATGAACGAAAAGAAACAGGAAAACAAAGATTTGACCGACACTCAGCCCACATGGTTTGTCGGTAACGGCGACTGTTTCACGCATGAACAGTGGCACGAAGCAGTGAACACAGAGGGTATCGACTCGGTGATGGTTGCAAGAGGTGCACTCATCAAGCCGTGGATTTTCGAGGAGATCGAATCCCAGCAGTATCTTGATAAGCTGGCCACGCAGCGTCTCGAACATCTTCGTACGTTTGCCAATTTTGCCGTGGAGCACTGGGGTTCTGACGAATACGGCATCGAAGTCGCCAGACGCTTCCTCTGTGAATTCATTGGCTTCACACACAGATACATTCCCATTGGAATCTTGGAAAGGCTACCACCCAAGTTGAACGAAAGACCACCCAAGTGGCGGGGCAGAAACGAGTTGGAGACGCTTCTCGGGTCCACTGACTATAGGGACTGGATTAAGATCACGGAGATGTTCCTAGGTAAGGCGTCTCCTAACTTCCAGTTTGTGCCTAAGCATAAGAGCAATTCCTATTAGGCAGCTTCAAAGTATTCTGACCGAAATCTTTGGAACAACAGGAAAGTACATAGAGGGAACGAGTTCTTTCTACTTTAATTATCTTTAACGTAAATTCTTAGGTGGCTGATTTACTCTTTCTCGAAACCAGTGGCGGAGGCGGTCGTTTTGTCGTCAGCAATGGTCTCAAAGGCACTGGCACCGGTAGTTTTGGCCGTGGAGGCGGTATCGTAATCCTTAGACAAGCCCTCAGCCTGCTCCTTCAAGGTACTGAGCTCTTCCTCCTTGGAGGCCAACTCCTTCTTCAACTCTGCAATCTCCTGGCTGTCGCCAGTGGCAGGTGCAATGTCATCGTGCTCCTTGTTGTAGTCATCCAACTTGTCCTTGGTGAACACCAACTCCGCCACCAACGAGTAAGCTCTGGTGGTGAGAAGCGTCAAGAACAATGCAAAACCGCAAAGGTACATGTTTCTTTGTGCGTAGAACTTTCTGGCCTGGACCTCAGATCTGTCAATCATGCCACGGTCGTTACCGCCGTTCAAGTCGGCAGTGACAGTGTAGACTCTGTTCACCGAGTCGATGAAAAGAACGGCCACAAAGCCGAATATACACTTGGTGATGATCTGAACGTGCTCAGAAGTGAAGGGCTTGGAGACGGTGGCCAACACTGTTCTTCTCACTTTTCTGGGGAAGGGCAAAGACAAGATGGTGAAGAACACCATCTCCACCACGAGCAATCCAAAGACGAGGTTATAGTATAAAGCCATGCTTAATTTGGGAAAAGAAAAAAAGTGGGCAGTAGTTGATTTTTATGTGTGATGCTGTGCCTGGTAGCAACGTCAGGCCAATTCTGCAGGATGTGTGTCCGCAAAGAGTGCTATCTCCAGGAACTTCGTGTGCGTATTCAGACGGCTGTCAAACTCAGTAACCGAGTGAAACCTTCAAGGTAAACGTCACCAAGAAAGGCAAAGAGATAAAAAGTATCGAGTACTGCGCAATCAAACAAATAGCTAGGCAGTCCATTTGAAGATGCTCAGGAGAGTTGGGGTCGGTGTAGAATGCTGTGAAATACACCAAGGCTGTAGCATTGGGCAAGCCAAACTCCAATACCGAGACAAAACGCACAAGTTTGTCTTCTTCGAACCATCCGGCTTTGTAAAGACCTGTAGTAAAGCCAACGCCAAAAATTGGCATGATAATCAAACGTGCGGCTGTAACCATCAATGCTGTTTTCCAGAATCCTGGCACCATCAGGTTCACCTTAAGTCTGGCGATAGTGGCTCCGAGAAGGAGAAGACCAAGAGGCACAGACGCAGCTCCCACGTAGCTGGCAAGATCCATGACAAACGATAATGGCGGCATTTCATCCGGCGCACTGGGCATGTAGAAACTGGTTTTCACAAAAAGCGCCTTGAGAGGAGGAGACATGGCGATGATGAGCGACACAATCAACGACACGGAGTTAGGCGCCTTGAAGTTCACAATGGTGTTCAAGAAGAGCCTCCAGTAGCGCTGCTTGCGGGATTCGGGCTTAGCCTCTCCCTCGATCTGCTCGTTTCTTTCTAGCTGAGCCCCATCGATAGCAACATCGCTGGTTGCCGAATGCTGACTTCTGGCCTCGTTACTTTTGAGCCTTTCAAACTCACTGTACTCGTGAATGACGTCGTCCACATCCTGCGACTTGGCCCTCCTCAAGTCTGCTGAACGAGAAGACGTTTGATGCAAAGAGTAGTAGTTGGTGGCGCCTGAGGCATTGGTGGAGCGCCGCTGTCTCATGGACGAGTCTGAAGTAGAATCAACATCCCGTGATATCGTTGACTGGCCATCAGTATCTCGTTGCATGAGGAACTCGTCATGCTGGCGAGCTTCCAGATTGTCTCTGGAGATTTCTGGTTTCTGCTTTTCTTGTGAGCTGTAAGATGCATCGCTTCCCCCACTTCCAGAATGGGGCTCTGTAGCTTGACGTGAGGAAGCCGTGGAATATAGCTGGCGGGTGTCGATTTCCTCCTCCTCGTCCTTGTTGAGCTCGTCTCTAAAGTCGTACCTGACCAACCGGAACAAGCCTAGCGAAAACTGGTAAAAAACCTGTGACGCAAGAAAAATACAGACGTACGCCACGCCTTTATTGCCTTCCTCCTCGGAGAAGAGAGTTCCTGTCTTGGAAAGCGTTTGCAAGTATGCTATGGGTAGATCTGAGATGTTGGGAAACAACCCCACAGACAACAACCCGCCGAACCAGCGCTTGGGCGACTTGCAAGAATAGTAGATTGCTAGCGAGAGCAACGCTCCCACGGAGAATAAAATGGTACCTTCGAAGAAGATAATGCCAATGTTCTTGATGTCAGACGATTTAAGGTTGGTGACCACATTATTGAAAATCAAACAGGGCATGATAGCCGTGACAATAGCATCCGAGATGTCACGACAGGTTGTCACCGTAAGAATGTTCCGTCGAGCTAGGTAGAAGCCAATGCCGATGATGAAGTAGATTTTGAAGATGGGTTTGACTGAGGCATAGATGATCATGCCAAGAGGAGCACCCATGATGTGTTCATACACTGGAGCTCAGGAAAGGATGGTATAAGGCGTATTCGAGACCTTCTGGGGATCCTTGTTTTATAGGTCTAAAGCTGAACAGTGATGTGGGAGGATAGAGATTGCATAGCTTCTCAGCTGAGTGCAGTTCACAACAGGTGGATGCAAATTAGGTTAGCGAAACAGGGTTGCCACGGCTTTTGATGAAGAATGTGGAGGGCCATAATGAAAAGGGGAGTTGAATGTGCAGCTTTTGATTTTTTTGGCTCCACTAGCGATAACGTGTGATTTTACAGTCGGTATCTATTTTTCCGAACTCTACGGAATACACTCAAAAACTGTCAAAGTCGCAGCCTTGCGGAGGCCCAAATTAGTCCTTGCGCATCTGGCGTGGGGGATCCATACTTAACAGATTAGGGGGTGTGGCTGAAAAGTGGCAGACATTCTAGCTACCAGCAAGTGGTTAATGACTTTTAACTACGTAAAAAATAAGAGAAAACAGTCCGCAATCTGTTTTTTGGATGAGTCTGTAGAGTGAAATCGCAGACCACCGGTTTCGGTGATGCAATGCATTGGGGTGTATGTCCTCCAATAAAGTTTATTTATTGTTCTTTGTTAATTTTTACTTTTGTTCTTTATTAATTTTCACTTCTGTTTCGTTGTCTCTTTGTTTTATGTTTCTCTGTCTCATTTGTTTGTCAAAAGGAATATTGGAGACTTGCTCTTGCTCTTGACAGAAATGCAGATCTACAGTAATGTGCGCAAGATGTTCATTAACTTGAAGGGGTCCCGTGGAAAAAGGCCGTGGGGCGGGGGTATGAAAAAAAGACGTCTAGTCGAAGAGAATCAAATCCGGTCGTGAAAAGCGGTGGAGGATGGGCTGCTGAGTGCAGTGGTTTGTGGGGTTTTCGGAGTGGCTGCAAGTGTGCAATTTCTCGTCAAGGTATCGAGGAAACTAGGTGATACTGATGGAAGTAGCCAAGCATAGATTGCTTTCAGAAATGACCACAGAAAATTCGAGTTCCTTGCATGAAGCAGCAGCTGGAGGCACGAAACCACAGCATTGTGCGAGGATCCCATCCTCCTCGGTCAAAGTGTAATTGGCATGTGTTTGATGGGCTGTAGCCAACGCCTGAAGTCGTGTCAGCATATGACCTGTGTGGTTTCTGTAAATCAGGCTTTGAAGAAATCCAGGGGTAGCAACTAATTGGAACGGACCAATTGTCCAAGGATAAAGGGTCCTGCCTAACCTATACCAGACACTCCTTAAGGGTGGGATGGCCGTGGTCGTATGTCACCACATTGGTGATTTCACGGATCTCCATCTCGTCAAGCTCATCCATGAACATGTCAAGATCATCGTCATCCTCCAAACTCAAGGACGGCATTTCCGGAGATGAGTAGGCGGAGAAGATCGAGTCCTTGGGAGAGCCATACTCTTGATCCGAGGAGTCATGGACACGGAAATTCAGTGTTTGCAGCAGAACTTCATCATCAATATCATGGTAAGCCAAAGCGGCCTTTTCTAGTACGGGTCTGGCGGCAGAACGTTCAGGCACTATCATCTCTTCCGGCACGGTTTCAAGAAATTGGAGACACGGCTCGTAATCTTCGAAAGAGGCCATGGCGAGCTTTATCAAAAGGGAAGAGCTAAAAGGGGGCTGGTTGATTTATAGGTGCTGGCTAAAAATGCTGGCTGCGAATCTGGTTCCTGTGTGGGAGCCAGCCACATGCATAGGGTCTCATACTGAGACAGCGCGCCTGCGTCATGGGTCTACTTACACTTCCTACTTAGGTAATAGCTGTCAAGCTGAGGCTGCTGCAAAACCGTGTTGAAGTTTTTGGATGCAAACTACGTGCCCGGTTTGTGTCAGGAAGGGGTGGCATTGCCTTCATAATTAGGAAAAGCCTTCTTTGTTGAATCTCTACTTGTGGAAAAAAAGCGGTTATGCTGCTCGGAATTTGCCAGGGGTACCAGAGGCTTAGGAGCAAACACCTGGGATTCAACTCCGCGCAAACTACTTGTTGGGGTGAGACAGAGTTGGGATAGAACGCGTCGCGTCCTGGGATTCTACTCTGACAGCGGACTCGGTCCACCGGGAATTCATGTAGACAATTGATCGTCATTCGACACCAAACTGGTTTCTATATTACATTAGTTCTTGGTCTTTTTCTTGGGAGGACGCTCGTCCGTGTCGTCCATGGCTTCGTCCGACTCGGAGGCAGAAGCATTGGAATCAAACTCTTCAGCCACATCGGAATCGGAGCCAGAGCCAAAGTCTCTGTCGTCATCGCTCTCATCATCTCCAGCGCTGCCCATATCCACATCGGCATCGTCATCGTCGTCGTCCTCTTCGTTCATAGCTTTGGCCAACATGGCTTTAGCCATCTTCTCCTCATTCTTCACCCGCAAACCCTTCTCCAGGCAGAACCGCTCCACAGCCTCCTGCTCCTCTTTGTCAATATTGGCAAAAACATGCGAGGGACCAGATCCCCTCAAGTTCACCTCCAAATCAAACGTACGTGAAGCAGAGACGCCGCCGCCAGTACGCGACATGGTGACGTTGCTCACTTCCGAGTAAGGAATGTAGACGGTTGGCTTTGTGACAAATAAGAAACATCTGTCCAACGGGTACAAGTAACCTTCCGACGCCTTCAACGAACAGGCGACACCAGCTTGCATGAAACGAGATTGAAACGAGCCCGGGACTATCAAACGACGCTCCATCAAGCCCTTCAAGCAGTGGGCCATCACCAAGTGCGTTTGTGTATCGTACTTCTTCTTCAAGCGATCCTTGTACTTGGACTCGTACACATCGTCCGCCAAGTTCAATTCCAACTCAGTCTCCTCCTCTCTCGAGAATTGCAACACCAAGAATGGGTACTTCGTCTGGCCCTGTCTCAAGGGTGGGTCGATCTGCAAAACAATCAAGTGGTGAACGTCGTCAGGCTTGGGCAAAGAAAAGATTCTCTCGATCTGCTTGTACTGGATCTTGTAGTCATAAGTTTTACCACGCAATCTCAATGATGTTGAGTACATGTCGATATCGTAACGGCCTCTTGGCGTCAAGAACAACACATCGCTGAAAGACACGATGGCCTCGCCAGCAACCTGGCCGATATCTGCCTTGTCCTTGAGCTGGTCGTAGAAAACCGATGCAGCGCTGACTTCTTCGGTTTCCTCTTGCTGCTTCTTCTCGCCGTTTTCGCCCTCTACCGTTTTAGTTGTTTCGTTTTCGACCACGCCTGGGATGTAGAATCTCATCTCCACCAACTCATCGCCAGCCTTGCTGTCGTCACCCAAGTTGAACTCGACTGCGACTTCGTTTTTACCCGTCAAGTTGGAGTTAGAGATATCAGCATAAGGGAGCTCAAACGACGGCTTGTTGTTCACCTGAAACACCAACTCGTTTCTGGCCAAGTCGGTCTGACCCCAGTTCCATCCTCTCAACGAGTGTTCCTTGTGTTCCAATGCGATCTGGAAGTTTCTTTGTAGCTCCTGCTTCATTTTGGCAAAATCCTCCTGCTCAAATCCATCGAGCGACACAACTCCCCCGTTTTTCGTCTGCACCCTCAATTCGTAGCCTCTGGAGCCTCTGGACCAGTGGGCAGTGAGGATCTCTTCAGAGGGTAAAAGAAAAGGAGCGTTATTGGTGCTATCGCCCAGCTGGGCCGCCTTCCAGCCGAGACCCGAGTCGGCGATACGCATCCGCCCGGTCAACCGGGACTGGTTGAGGTAGATTTTTTCAAAGTCTGTGTTGACCATGGTAGCGTTGAAAGAACAGTTTGCCTCAGGTTTAAAACGCGTTTCTCTGTGTAGGACGAGTTAGATGAGGAAGAGACGGGATAAGAAGAATAGTAAGAAGGAGGATATTAAAAGATGCCATGTTGATTCTGAGGTTTCAAGCTGATTGTGAAAGTTACTTTGAAATAGGTGTTTTTGAAGTGCTAGAAAAATGCTTCTGTTTAGTGGCTAGTTGAATTTTCTGAGTGAGAGAAATGGTTGCAAATCGCACGAAGACATCAACAGCTAGAGGAAGAAATACTGGTTTTGAGAAAAATTTGTTGTTTTTGAAGGGTCAAGGAGGGAAAGTATATGGATTTAGGAGTAAAGGGACCAGGATCTCGTCAATTACGAAAAGTAGCCCATCATGGCAAATTCGTTTTTGTTAGTTCAGGCAGACCCTAGGGCCACTCCGAAACATAAAGCAAAGCGGCCCTCCAAAAACAAGCCAATCCCCTTGATTCAGTCGTCTCATACTTTATATATCGATATATATTTCTTTCCTTTCTTTTTTTTTTTCACTTCCTCGACTCTGGTGGCTTCGCCGGTACCGGTGAGTCAATAAGACTACTGTACACGCCGGAAAATTTACACCAACTCTCTTCTTCAACATGGTTAAAGCAGGTGTTTTGGGCGCCACAGGCTCTGTGGGCCAGCGTTTTATTTTGTTATTGGCAGATCATCCGGAATTCGAAATCCACGCTTTGGGTGCTTCCGCCCGTTCGGCTGGCAAGGCTTACAAGGATGCCGTTACTTGGAAACAGACCGCCTTGTTGCCAGAAAGTGCCAGGGGAATCATCGTGGATGAGTGTAAACCAGAGGGAAAGTTCGCTGAGTGTGATATTGTCTTTTCAGGCTTGGACTCGGACTACGCTGGTGACATTGAAAAGGCCTTTGTCGAGGCTGGTTTGGCTGTTATCTCCAACGCTAAGAACTACAGAAGAGAACCCCACGTGCCATTGATCGTTCCTATCGTGAACCCTGAGCACTTGTCAATCGTCGAAAAGAAGGTTGCTGAAGCCAAGAAGCTGGGCAAGAAGGAGGGCTTCCTTGTGTGTATCTCCAACTGCTCCACCGCTGGTTTGGTGGCTCCTTTGAAGCCCTTGGTGGAGAAGTACGGTCCCATTGATGCCTTGACCTCCACCACCTTGCAGGCGATTTCTGGTGCCGGCTTCTCCCCTGGTGTTTCTGGAATCGATGTGTTGGACAATATCGTTCCTTACATTGGCGGGGAGGAGGACAAGATGGAGTGGGAAACCAGAAAGATCTTGGGCCACCCCAACGCCGATAAAACTGCCGTTGATCTCTTGGACGAGGAGAAGATGAAGGTCAGTGCTCAGTGCAACAGAGTCGCTGTCAGTGACGGCCACACCGAGTGCATTTCCTTCAGATTCGCCAACAGACCTCCTCCTTCCGTTGAGGATCTCAAAAAGACCATGAGAGACTACGTCTGTGATGCCTCCAAGTTGGGCTGTGCCTCAGCACCAAAACAGACCATTCACGTCTTGGAAGAGCAGGATAGACCACAGCCTCGTTTGGACAGGGACAGAGACGACGGCTACGGCGTTTCCGTGGGCCGTGTCAGAACAGATCCTGTTTTGGACTTCAAGATGGTTGTTTTGTCGCACAACACCGTTATTGGTGCTGCTGGAGCCGGTATCTTGATTGCCGAGATCTTGAAGGCCAAGAATGTTATTTAGCTGCGGTGTAGCTAGATACTTTTGTATATATACCCAATGGACAATGTTCGAAACTCTGTGGTGAGAGGTTTATCTGATGAGGTTTCTACGGATCAGCCCTGTCCAAGGTGGTTCTTTGCATTTAAATCAATGAGCTCATAGAAGAACCCCAATGATTCTTCTGCCTTCAAGAGGAAATGATTTCCTTTTCTTAACACTGTAGCCTCACTCTTTCTCATATATCACTCTAATCTACCCGTTTATAACAATGAGCGCACTTAACATCCAAGAACTACCAGTCCATCTTTAACCCACTTCTCTTATAAAGCCGACCCGCTCTCGATAAGTTCAAATTTCGTTTTGTCAAATCCACCATTGTCGGCTTTCCCTTACACATCTCTACCTCTCACCATCGCACCTCCATCCACAACTACTCCCTCTTCTATGGATATCTCCCGGTGCCTCGAGCCCGTAGATCTCAGTGCAATTGACGAACACGTTTTTGAGCTCCATGTCACACACCCCCCGCCTGATGCTCAGACCCTTGGCTACGTAGACAAGTCCACAGACAGACTCCATCTCTCTTTGGCCAATGGAGACGAACTCACCATCCAGCAAAGCAGGTCGTCTCTTTCTGGCCAGGCACTGAGCACCGGTTTTGTGTGCTGGCAGCTGGCAAAATACTTGGTCGATTGGCTTTTGGACGAAACATGCCCTTTTCACGGGTACTTCAATGCCCCTAACTATGCTGTACTAGAGTTGGGTGCTGGAGTCAGTGCGTTGTTGGCGGCGGTGCTTGGCCCAAAATCCCGCAGATACGTCGCCACGGACCAGAAACATATACTTAAGCTCATGAAGCAGAATTTTGCGGAAAATGTGGTGTCGGACCGGTGGACTTCTAGTACGCTAGAATGGCTGCAAACTGGAAAAACGAGCACATCCTCCATCGACATAGTGGAGCTAGACTGGGAAAAACACACCCCCGACGAGATTTTGCTGCTCCTAGAAGATTATCCCGATTTGATCATTGCCACAGACACAGTCTACAACGAATACCTTGTGCCTTTTTTTGTCGATGCCCTAGCTGCTTTCATGGGTCCTGCGTCCAAGGCTCTCGTTACTGTTCAGTTGAGAGATGAGAGTATCACCACACGATTCGTGGAGGAAATTGCGGCACACAAGCTCCGGCTCTACACAATCAACGACAACTACTTGACACAAGAGTTGCAGGCGGGCTTCGCCGTTTACTGTATTACGAAATAATCGACCTTCTCTGAAAAGTCACGTGACCACCACCCTAAGAGCGATCCGCTTATATCTCTATCATCCACCATGTCTGCTCCTCAAGGCGGTCTCCAGACGGCCCGGGCGGCTGATTCTAGCCAGCCAGGGTACGATCCAAAACGTGGACGCAAGAGGGTACCCGCCAATGGCCAGCCTTGGAAACAAAACGGGCCTAGCAACCCAAATGTATACACTAGACCAAAAAGCTCTAGGGCCGACCCCAGCAGAACAACGTATAGACGGCCACGGGATGGCCAGAGGACCTCGTCAGGCCAGAACGGCCAGCAGAACCAGCAAAGTCTGGGGAGTTCGAAACCCAATCTGAATTCTTCAAACCAAAGCTATAACCAGAAGAGTGTGAACCAGAACCAGAGCCAGGCTCTACTGCGTCGCCCGAGAAAGAACAGACCAAATGTTTATGTAAAACCAGAAAACAGTATTGGAGGAGATAACGGCGCTTTGGGCTCGCTCTTCGACGACCCAGCATCGTACGGTTTCCTGCTTCAACCCAGAGAAAGAGCCAAACGACCCATACCGAGATTCATGCTCTCCCAACCCCGCATGTTGATCACGCCCGAGTTCAGTCCCAACGAGTGGGATAGGCAGAACCAGGAGAAAATGCTTCAGATGGAGGCGTCTAATGCTGGAAGAGACTACCAGGGAATCTACGAGGACTTCCAGAAAATGCGGGACGTCGAACGTAAGAAAATGGAGGAGTTGGGACTAGTGGATGCTGAGAACTCCGCTAAGGACTTGAATGAGGCCATTGTGTTCAAGGGTACGTGCCTCGATATGTGTCCTGTTTTCGAAAGAGTCCGTCGAGCGCTAGAAAACAACGTCAAGTCTCTTGAGAAGGACCCTGTCACCAACAAGATCTCTAGAGAGAGAGCGGTGAAGGCCTTTTCTCGTCCGGCCGCCGGCCAACCGCCCCTGATCCCTTCCGATGTGAGACCACCACATGTTCTAAAACAAACCCTAGACTATATCATCGATAATGTTTTGGAGCAGCTTCCCGACGCACATTCATTCATTTGGGATAGAACAAGGTCCATTCGCCAGGACTTCACGTACCAGAACTTCTTCGGCCCCGAGGCCATCGACTGCAATGAGCGGATCGTCCGCATTCACTTACTTTCATTACATATCATGGCAGGCAGCGATGTTGAATACTCTCAGCAACAGGAACTCGAGCAGCTCAACAAGGCCCTTCAAACGCTTACCGAGATTTATCAAGATGTCCGAAACCACGGTGGTATTTGTCCAAACGAGGCTGAATTCAGATCATACCAACTCATCAGCCATTTTAGAGATCCTGAGCTAGAAAGGGAAGTCGAATCGCTTCCAGATGATATCCTCAAGTCAAAACACATCCAGCTTGCGCTTCGGCTTCGAACGCTAATGTCGCAGAATAATGTTATCGAGAGAGGATATACCAATTCAGTGGGAGCTCTCAATTTTTTCGTGGAGTTTTTCCGGCTTGTGTTCAGCCCTGAGACGCCCTTCCTTCTTGCATGTTTATTGGAGACACACTTTAACGAATACCGATTTTATGCCCTCAAATCCATGAGCAGAGCCTACCACACCAGAGGCCGTGCATGTTTGGCTTCATCACTACAGGAGATGCTTGGCTTTGACTCTCTTGAGCAGTTGGTCGCTTTTGTGGAATACTATGAGATCGATACATTTTACGAGGACGACGTGCTTCTCGTCGACTTGTTCAATAAAGAGAAGTTGGAGACCAAATACAAGCTAAACAGCTACAATGACAAGCCGAAACAAGCGCAAGCATTATCTGAACGGGTGACTTCCAAAGGACGTGGATTAAGATACAAAGACTACGTCAATTCAGGTCTCTCCAATGCCGACTTGCAACTCCAGAGATCTTCGCAGCCAATTGTGAATCTGGTGCCTCAAAAGCCCATCAAAGCGTCGCAAGCCTCCCGAGCGGCTGATTCTGTCACGTCTGCTTTTGAAACCTCTGGTCTGGATGCTTCCAAGCTCTCGGGTCAGTCCTCGGCACCAGGCCATAACAATGCACCGTCTGGCTTTGGCCTGGCTCCATCATCATTCCAATTCGGTGCACCGGCACAGCCATCTAAAGGTTTTGGCGGTTTTGCTCTGAGCTCAGGATTTGGTTCGAACACCACACAGAGTACTCTGAATGTGGGCTCGTTGAACCTCGAAGACTTCTTAAAATCACAAAATGGATCTGTGAAGACGGAGGTTAAGCCAGAACCCGTCAGTGCCTTTGGAAAATCTTCTCCCGCTGTTGATGCTCCAGCTGAAGCACTGAAACCAATATTCAAACCGAAGGAACCCTTGGTGAAACCGGAGTCTGTTAAAGTGCCAGAGAAGGCTGCTGCACCTAAAGTCACATTCGGCGCTGCTGTGAGTTATCCATTTGAAACTACAGCACAGCCCAACAAGGACTCTGGCTTCCGACCAAAGGTGGTTGATTTAAAGGAGGAGAAATCGCCATTCTTTGGCACCAAGCCAACTATACTGTCTTTCCCGAAGGTCACTGCTCCTACGGAACCAGCAGTACCGAAGCTTGAGCTCAAACCAGCACCTCCAGTGGTGGCACCCACAGTATCAAGAATCACAGACTCCGAAAACTATCCGAAGGCTGTCAGGTCTGTACTTGACGAAATTCTTGCCCAAGTTGTCGACGAGGAAATTCGAAAAATGCTCCCTCGAATTGTCAAGTACGAGCACAGAGCCACAGAGAGACATAAATTAATCGATGGTCTTGCAAATGAGCTTTACAAAGCATTTGTGGACGAGGTCACCTACGAATCAACATTGAAAGCGCAGGCGGATAACTTCCTGAAGAAACTTGCAGTGAAGAAAACACTTGAAGCCTTGCGCTCATCCTTTCAGAAGAGAAAAGAAAAGAACGACCAGAGAAGACAGAAACTACAGGAGCTTCAGTCGATCTCGTTCAAGAAGCCAACGCTCAAACGAGTTGCTCTGTCAGGCTCTGTCGATAGCCTGTTTAGAAAAAGATTGCACCGCTCGCCTGGAACCGAAAGTTTTAGCCACATGAGCGAGAAACAACTGGCGATCGAAGACCTCTGGAAGCCACTTGATCTCCGCAAATTTGCAGACAGTTGCGCATCTAATGTTAAAATAACAAGCCCAATCGACATCAAATGCCTAATGATTGTCGAAGATTGGGCCTTGGCACACTCCAAATGGTTGAACACCAAATTCAGCTTACAGGTTTCTGAGGATGGTCAGTATTACAAATCGTGTGTCGCAAATGACAAAATCAAACTTGATTTCGAGAGCTTGCCCAGCGGCAATGTTCTCAAGGAAAGCTCATTCAACCACAGCGCCTTCTTAGTATTTGAATGCGGTCTTGCTGACCAGAAACAGGCAGAACAATACGGCAGCTTGCAGGCCAAGCTCGAGCGGGACGGAAACATTCTTCATAAACTTTTCCAGATCTGCAACCGTTACTGCCTCTACAAAGTGCAAGTGCTATTGGTACTCTGGGACGTACAGAGTGTGAGGTTGGGACCCGGAGACGTCAAGCAATTAATGCGTCTAGGCGAAGTTTCCCAGGACATCGTGCAAGATTTGGTGCTCTGTGACATGGCATCCAGCGATGAGAGCGTTGCTGAGACACTAAACAAGGGAATGCAGAGAATGGGTGAACGGTTCAAAGGAAAGCTTACCGCTCGTGGAGTCAAGAAGAGAGCTAAGCTTGAGGCAGAGATGGAAAGAAGAAGAGAAGAAGAAGAACGTGAAAAGAGAAAACAGAGAACCACGGAGGAAGCAGAGACGTCGCTTAGACTCAAGGAAGCTGAAGCGCTTAAAAGGGCGGAGCAGAAGCGGCAGATGGGATACCTCAACAGGCATATCAACAACCTGGTTGATTTAAGCAATGCTTCGTTCCGAACCGCCGCAAACACCACCCGAGGTATCAACACCACTTTGGGCAACAACACCATGCTCAATCTCAATCACTCGTTCTTGACCCACGATAATACCAAGGATATGTCCGTGCTCGGTTCGTTTGGACCGAATTTGAGTGTTTTGGAGGAAAGCACACCGTTCGGATCGCCGGGGGGAAACCGGGCCCGTGGGGCAAAGAAGGTGAACGAACTCCGAGACCTCACGGCGTCGATCCGTGCCCGCTACAAAAAAGCAGCGTAATCCACTTATCATAAGAGATTTTGCAACCACGGGAGTGGGTCCTGCACACTGGCGGGAGTATTGAGGCAGAAGCAGGGCGAGTGAGAAAGTGAACAAATATCGGCTCCTGGCTATTCCGAAACTCCCTGATCCACCAATAAGTCAGCACCAAAAAGTCTGGAAATGGAGTATTTCAAAGACGCTGCGAAGAACTTCTCCTTATACGACGCCAAGGCGTACGTGCGTAAAGCCCAGAATGGTATGTAGCAAACAATACACCCGATTCAATCCTCTACTAACAGCAGTTGCCATGAACCTTTCTGAAATGGAGGCCAAGGTCCGTGAGGCTACTAACAACGAGCCTTGGGGCGCCTCAACTACATTGATGGCCCAGATCGCTGCAGGCACTTACAACTACAGAGAGAGGGAAGAGATTCTCAGTTTTGTGTTTAGAAGATTCACCGAAAAGGCCGCCAACGAGTGGAGGCAGATCTACAAGTCCTTGCAGTTGTTGGACTACCTTGTGAAGAACGGGTCCGAGCGGATCGTGGACGATGTGCGTGCCAACGTGTCGTTGATCCAGATGTTGAAGTCTTTCCATTATATTGACTCCAAGGGCCGTGACCAGGGCATCAACGTGCGTAACCGCTCGAAAAACCTCATTGCTTTTTTGAACGACGATGCATTGATTCGCTCCGAGCGGAAAAAGGCCAGAGCGAACCAGAAGAAGTTTGGTGGTGTCTCCTCTGCTGCTTTTGGTGGGGCTTCTTCCATCACCACTGGCTATGCTCAGGACGATGGCGATTTCACCTCCAGAGTTTACGGAGACGGTGGCGTTTTCGGTGCCCGTTACGACGACCCAGCCGACGAATATAGAAACGGCAACTCTGGAAACGACAATTATGAGGAATACGACGTGGAGGCCACATCCAACCCTAGCCGCTCCAAGAGCACCACAGGCTCTTCCAATGTGAACGCCACCGCTAAAAAGGCTGCTCCTGAACCTGATCTTTTGGGCGATTTGGTCGATTTTAACGATGAACCCGCTGTCAGCGAACAGACATCTTCTGCTCATGCAAGTGCCCCCGCTGCTGCTGATGATGACGATGATTTCGATGATTTCCAAGCCGCCCCCTCCCTGAGCAATACTAGCAACCTTCTGAGCAACTTGGCCAGCCTCTATGTTTCACAGCCAGCTGCTGCGCTGAGGCAGCCTTCACAGACGTATCAACAGCAACCCACGTACACACCCGCCAGCAGTACTTCGTTTGGTGGTGCTGTGCTGACAGGCCCAGCCAAGCCTGCGGCGAACAACGATGCATTCTCGTCGCTTTTCTCGAGTGCTAAGACCAAAACCACACACAAGCCTGCCGCCAAGGCTAGCCAACCGAAGGTGCAAGATGATGACTTCTTTGGAGGGCTGAGCAGCCAACCCAGCAAGCCTTCTAGCAACGGCAACAACAATAACAACAATAGCGGTGAAGTTGACTTGTTGAGCTTTTAGTCTACGAACTTTACGGTCGGGCAGAAAGCTGTCAGGCAATTGGAACTGTGAAAATGTATTCATGCTAAGGCGGTAGCCGCAAGAAGTCCATAGTGGGGTCTTTGAGCTTTGAGTAGTGACACCGTCTCGGGCTGTCTATTAGAGGTCAGTCGGAGGCACGCCAATTGACAAAATATGTTTCTAATAAAACTGTGTATTTAAGAGAGCTGCCAGGGGCGTATCAAGATGATCTGTGTGGCTTAAAAATGACTTACTTTTTGTCGGATCAAGTACGTGCCCCATTTGTCTGTATCTAAATTGACCTTGTCTAATTATATCCTTCTGCCCTTTTTCCGTGGACAAATTATCTTGAGCCTTGCACAAAAGTAGTGAAAATTTTTGAATGTTCCAATCACCCAGCTGCTAGTTTGTAGGTTCCTATCTATCTGTATACTAAGTAAAGCAAAGGGCACAGCTATAGAGATCAGCTGTGATCGAGAATGCATTTCAAAGAAAGTATGCTTCATGAGAAGTATAATGAGTCTAAAGCCACCTTGTGAACTTTGACTCTTTATTAGGCAGAAACAGAGGCCGACTCAACACCATTACATCTTGGTTTGCAGTTGAAGATACTATGCTTTTGGGTGGTTGTGTGATTGGGCCAAGAAACTCATGCCCCGGA
The DNA here is from genome assembly GCA_030563505.1 of Candidozyma konsanensis. NCBI lineage: Eukaryota > Fungi > Ascomycota > Pichiomycetes > Serinales > Metschnikowiaceae > Candidozyma > Candidozyma konsanensis. The sequence continues at coordinate 220,370 of JAJMJI010000012.1, read as the reverse complement.
ATAATCTTACAAATTATGAATTATCAGCTAATAAAAAAAGTGGAACTTTGTTCATCCTCATCTCTCCAATTCGGCTTTTCCAATAGCTTCCAATTAATACTTACCAAACCCACGCATCGAATTATATCCAAAACTCATTAATTGCAAGTAGCCTCTATATCAATTGGTCCCTTTCCAGCTCAATCGTATCCCAATTGACCATAAGTAAAGTTTCTTCTCCTCTCTAACATTTCCTCTAACCCACACCTCACTCACCTTCTCCACAAGTCAACTTTTCGGTGCGAATTTCTTCACCACTACCACCATGTTCAGAAACTCCATCAGATCATTTGCTTCCACCTCCAGAGCCCTCGGCAAGAAAGTGTTCCTCACTCCTTCCATTGACGGCGTCAAGCAAAACCCCATCAAATTTGAGTTGTACGACGACGTGGTGCCAAAGACCACTGAAAACTTCAGAGCTCTTTGCACTGGTGAAAAGGGCTTTGGTTACGCTGGCTCCATCTTCCACAGAGTGATTCCCAACTTCATGTTGCAGGGCGGTGACTTTGAAACCGGCAAGGGCTACGGCGGAAAGTCCATCTACGGTGCTAAGTTTGCTGATGAGAACTTCACCAAAAAGCACACCAAGCCAGGTTTGCTTTCCATGGCCAATGCCGGCCCCAACACCAACGGCTCTCAGTTCTTCATCACCACCGTGCCATGTCCTTGGTTGGATGGCGCCCACGTTGTTTTCGGTGAAGTTATCGAGGGCATGGATGTGGTGAAGGCTATTGAGGCTGAGGGCTCTGGATCTGGCCAGACCCGTTCTGCCATCAAGATCGAGGAGTCCGGCGAGCTCGAGTAAATCGAAACGGTTTATCGGCACTTGCGTATATAGTTAACGTTGGATATTCCATGCGAGGTGTATGTCATGTAGGGAAGTAATCGGAGGATTTGGAACATTTTGGTTGGAGATCGTGATTTTGAAGTTGAGCATTTTTTAATTTATTTTGGTATTGTGGAAATCGGGATCTTGGCTGTTGGCTGTCGTTGTGATGGCAGGACCAGAAGCATATCTCACAACTACACCATTTATTGAAATTTCTGAAGGAATCATTTACAAATGTTTGAGAGGTTCTATTCCTTTTCATGCCATTGAATGTCTAATGAGGGTTGGTGGTAGGTGGAAATGTCTGAGGATCTGTCCTGGTCTCTAGCCTCCAATATTACTGAGCAAACCCTAGCTGTATTAAAGCTAGGATTTTACAGAAACGGCTCTTGCTATGACAATGTGTTTACTTCAGCAAATTAAGTGACCTCTCTATTTCGTTAAAGTGCCAAGATTGGTTTGAGGTCTTTGGAAACTCACATACTAGCTTCTGCCTTGAACATCCTAACTCTTTGGTAACTCAAATGATAAAAGTCATTTTCAGACACGGAGCAACTTGTCTTAAAAATTCGAGTCTATCCTATTTTCGTTTCAAAGTTGAAGATCCATTCCAATCATGGGCCTCTCAACTCTTTAAAGTTCCGAGTAGTAATAACGATACCCAATGAGACAATACGAGAATACGGCTGCTCAATGCCAACCACCCTGCCAGCTTGTTTCAGCCCAATCTCCCCTACATTCAGTCCTACTTTTAACATGCATTTAGTACACCGATGGTTAAATGGTCACCATCTCGTCCTTCTCCGCCTTGGGAATCAAATCCTTAGGCAATTTCTTCTTCAACTCGGACAAGCGGTCGTAGTCGCCGGCCAAGATGCGTGCCACGACCAAGTCGTCTCTGTCTCTAAGCTCCCTCTCGGATTTACCCTCGTTCGACAAGAACTCCTTGGCCTTGGCGGTGTCTCCATGGAAGTACTCTTCCATGGCTCTCAAGCGCAACTCCTTCTCGGCCCATTCGGGTCCTTCCTGCTCCCTCTTCTTCTGCTGCGCTGTGTACTTGGAGTATAAGAGGTATATGAAAGCAGGCAAAACAATGTAGAAGTAAGGCACCTCCCAGCCCTCGGCCTTCTCTGTCTCACGGACAATTCTCCATTTTAGCTCACCCGTTGTCTCGTCCTTGTATGGGATCTTGTCGATGATCTTACCCGCGTCCTTGGTAACAAACTGGAAGTTCTTCAAGTCCTGCGAGTTGTCCTGGAACAACTCCAACTGCTCTTTGGGGATTCTGGGGAGAATGAAGTTCCATTCCAGGTAGTTTCTCTGGTAGTATAAGTTCTGCAAGTCAGCGATGGTCTTGAACTCAGAGTCGCTGGGCACTCTTGGTGTTCCGTCTGGGTTACTGTAAATCCTTGTGACGGATGGCAACGAGTCCAACTTGGACCTGATGTCCTGCTCAAGGGCAAAGTTGAACTTCTGGGGCTTGTATTTGAACAAGGCGCCGAAGGGCACGCTGAAGTTGAATTTGACCATGAGGTTTAGTGGTGGTAAAGCGTTTTTATGAGGTTTTCATTGGGTGAGCGTTGCTGTATGTGCAGGTCGCCTTGGTCAGAGGTTGGAGGCACCAAAAGAGGGAGATAATCTGGTTGGTTGGAGGTGAATTGGAGTTAATTGTCTTGAAAAGTGGATGTTTGCTTTGGTGAGATATGTTTTGAATTGTTGATCGGGAAAAATGACCCGTTGCGGGAGTAGTATAAGGAAATGAGGATGGACATGGGGTTCTGTCAAACAGCCGTCTGAGAGAGTTGGGAAAATGAGGAGCAGTAAATCCGATATTTGAAGTTATCAAATTTGTCAATCTGAAATTTTTTGGTTTTGCAGGATTCGTGTGCTTGGTTAGTTGGGACTTCTAGAGCGATGGAATGGCTGCGAAATACTGGTAAGAGGCATCAGTACCAAAGAAGCTGGGCTACTACTGAGTATAGCTCGAGTTAGTTTTTTTTGCTAGATAACATTTAGTCGTAATACGCTAGTCGAAAGGAGAATCCTGAATTTGTTGTGATCGTCTGGTAAGCAAGTGACTGTAGTATTCACCATAACCATATCTATGTGATGCGCATCTGCTATGATCGTGACCCCTTTAAGCCAATGTAACAACTCTGGATATAATCGGCCTGATTAGTTGTGATTCCCTTTGTGGATCGATTGCGGGGCCAAATGTGAGGTATAATGTACCCTCCGGATCATGCGAGATGCCCCTCTGATATGCTCTCTCTGGTACTTTTATACACATTTAGTTTATCATGAAGCCACATCCTTCTTATTTTATCAAGAAACCAGATGCCTCATTACATCGAGACGACTCTGACCAAAACACATACGTCTGACAAGAGATCCCCAAGGCAGAACTTGTTTAGAAGCCTTGGCACCATGGCATCCCATTTTACGAAAAAGATAGATCTATGCCAATGTCCACCCCAGCAAACTGCCTGAAAAATGCAATTTCACAAAAACACGCTTCTTCAAACCACGCCATGATCCCTTCACCTACATTGCTCCATTAAGATCGTTTCATTCGTTACCATTGCCCGCCTAGACAAACCCCAAAGACTCCCAAAAAACTCCATATCCTCGCCAAACTCTCCAACACCATTTCCACGCTAAACCTTGGTTGACCCGAACCCGCCAAACCCCATGGTCCGAGCCATCTCAGAATCCTCCTCTGCATCCGTCACCTTTCTCCGCTTCCTCTTCTCTCGCTTTTTGGCCGCCCTTTTCTCCATAAACGCAGCCCTCTTCTTCACCCTCTCTTGCATCGATTCTCTGCCCTTGGAGGCTGCGCTTTCTCGAAGCTTCTGTGAAACTAGAGCCTCTATTGTCTGGGCTACTTCTTCGGGAGAAGCGTGCCTAAATCCGCCTGAGAATTCCTCAACCTCTGTGCCCTCTGCACGGGCCAAATCCTGTGCCTTTTTGGCATGCTGGGGCAGGTTTATATGGTCCACGAGCGCAAGAGTATCACGAAAAGAGAGATCGCAAATTGGGCAGACGAAACCAAAACGCTTGTATCTGCTCGACTGGTCGGCTATCAAAGTCCGCTTTTTCACCAGCGAGACGGTTTCCAGGAAAAGATCAGCCCGGTGCTGGAGTCTGTCGGAGCCTAGTCTTTTAGCAGCAGCCTTGGCATCTTCAGAAACCTCTGCTTTTTTCCCTTTTTTGGCTTCTGCCTCGTACGCCTCCACGTTCCACAGCTTTCGGCCGTACTGGTCTGTGGACGTTTTTTCCATATGGCTTTGTGTGTTGAAAGGATGTTAACTATGAAGTATATTGAGTGTTGATGTAGTGCGAATGCTACTACTCATGGCTAGAGACATCACTTCCATGTTAGGGCTGAAGGTGGCTAAGCCACTGGCCAAAACGAAACTAAACGTCACAAGCGCCCAGAGAAAATTGAGTGGTTCCCTGGTTTTGCCGTTTTCTGCTAGGTGGAGGGTCGAAGGGTCTCATTGTATCACCAACTTTCCCCAGACAACCGCGTTTGCTGAATACGTGAAAGCCAGGCTGGATTCTAAAAGTCTCAAATTGGGCTGTTTTGACTTGGACGGCACCCTTGTGAATACGAAGTCCGGAGCCAAGTTTGCACGGGGTTCAAGTGACTGGTGCTGGTTTGAGAATGCCAAAGACAAGATAACCAGGGAGGTTGAGAAGGGCACAATCCTTGTGATATTCACAAATCAGGGTGGCGTGACAGCCTCTCAAGGAGAAATCTCCAAATCGTACACGAACTTGAAGGAGAGAATTAATCTGGTGGTTGCTTCCTTGGGTAAGACTGTGGAGTACCCTTTGGTATTAGCAGCTCCAAAGCGGCCTGGAGGGAAACAGAAAGTTATAAGTTCTGCGGAGAAGCACGAGAAGATGCGTAAACCCGCCACGGGTATGTTTGAGAGGATGGAAGAGTTTTTGAAGGATGCCTTGGGCGAATACTCTATAGATAAGGAGCAGTCTTACTACGTGGGAGACGCTGCCGGACGGGGGTTGGATTTCCTGGACTCAGATAAAGCTTTTGCAGAAGCTGTGGGGCTCCCGTTCCACACGCCTGAGGAGTTCTTCAAGTGACGTTACTATTTACACGAGACTATTCGTCCTTGAACTTGTGCACTTTTTTGACAATGTCGAAGTATCCCACAACATTGTTGATCTTTCTAAGCAGCTCGGCGTCTAGATTCTTCTTGAGCTCTTCATCGTCGTCTGGCACCAAGCACGAGTGGATATCGGAAACATCGTTCTCAAACTTGATTGCCTCATCTGTCGACTGGGGGTAATTGAGCAACACAATGTCCATGTCATACTGGCCCTTAGTGGTGTTCATGAAAAGGTGGACTTCGTTTTTGACCAAGGCTGTGAGCAAGCCTTTGGGTACCAGTCTTCCTGCGGCCTTGAGATCTTCAATGAGATACGAGTACTTTCCCTGTTGCTCAACCTCCTTCTCCATTAACTCAGCGGGATCAATAACCTTGATTTCCCTGCCCTGAAGCTGGCCATTCAACGTATTCACGATCGATTTAGAGGTGGTGAATGGCACCGCATAGAACGCATACTGGTCCTTCTTCTCTGGACCAATCAACTTCGTTCTTCTACGCAAACCGGTTCTTTTCTCGTATTCTTCGAATTCACGTTCTGAGAAAGACGTCTGTGGTTTCTTGCTCTTGTCCATTCTTTTTGTGCAATAATGCAAAAGACCATAAGAAGCTAGAACCACAACGAAAAGGTACCTCAACTTGGGGCCCTGGTCTGCACGACGTGCCTTGGGTGCAGAAGAGTATAATCTCAAGGGCTGAAAGGCCCTTATACCCGGAACTCTGGACGCTGAGGCCAAAGACCGAAACATAGATCTGGTTGCAACTTGGTTAAATATCGCACCACTATAAGGCCGCTTCTTTCTTTAACTATGCGCGCACGTGACCACGATCTGAATTTTTCTCCAGCTACTTCACTGGAAAAGAGCTTCTTCAATAACCACTATGTCATTGTCCAGTCTAGCCAACTTTTGTGCTCATTTAAAAAACTGCACGAATGTCAACATTGGCCTCACCTCTGTGCCATTATCGAGGTTGCACTTGCAGGTTGCCTTGAACTTATACAAGGAAGGCTTTCTCTCGTCCATACAAAAGGGTTCGACAGTTGGACCAGACCAAAAACCGGTCGATGTGACCCCAGACAACATAGCCACCCGCCGTTTGTGGTTGGGCATAAAATACAGAAATAATCTCCCGGTTATTAGGGACCTTTCCTTGGTCTCCAAGCCAGGCAGAAAGGTCAACTTGAGCACGACAGAAGTCAAGGCCTTGGCTTCCGGCTTCCCTGTCAGATTCATTAAACCCCTCCAACCCGCTGAGTGTATATTCCTAAAAACAGAAGACAACGAGGTGGTGGAGATTCAGGAAGCTGCAAAGAGAGACTTGCACGGTTTGGCCTTGTGCAGAGTCAAGTAATCATGTAAATAGAAAATAATGTGCATTAATATTCATAGCTCATCAACTTTATCACGCTAAAGCGCCACTTTAGGTGGAATTCCCCGTGTAGTCCAGCTGGTCATATCGACCTGCCAGTTCTTCCACATCATAAGGCGTTCCTTGAAGTCAGCGCTTTCTGTGGAAAACATAGCAATAGCCCTCTGCTCCTCCGTGGCGTATTCGTTGGGGAAATCACTGAGTTGAGAGAGTGAGGCGTCGTCGGGCTGGAACCCAGAAATGTCGAAAAGCGAGTCATCTGGCTTCTCACTTGATTTGACATCGACGTTGTCCAAAGGCACTTTCTCGTCATGTAAGGGTCCCAAGTCCACGTTGTCAAACTTGTCATTGGCCTTTTCTTTCGCCTCAGGTTCAGCAGGAGTTGAATCTTCGACTTCGACATTGAGATCGAGCTCATCCTTTGGAGCTGTCTGTTCCGATGTTTCAGGAACCTTTGGCTTCGGCTCAGGCTCAAGTGGCTCCAATTGAATGTCCTCGAGATCTTCAGAAAGTGCAGCATCAAGTTTGGCTTCCCTTGCTTTGGCTTGCTCTTCCTGGGCTTTCTCTTGTTCAGCCCTCTCCTTTTCAGCTGCTTCTTGCTGGGCTTTTTCTTGTTCGACCCTCTCCTTCTCGATTCTTTCCGCTTCAGCTTTCTCTTTCTCTAGTCTCTCTTGCTCAGCTTTCTCCTTCTCGATCCTTTCCTTTTCAGCATTCTCCTTCTCGATTCTCTCTTGTTCCGCCTTTTCGTCTGCAATCTTTTGCTGTTCGGCCCTTTCTTTTGCAGCCTCTTCTTCTTCAAGCTTCTGTTTCTCAGCTTGAGCCCTCTCTTCCTGCTCGATTCTTGCCTTCTCAGCCTCTTCATGCTCTAAGCGTTCTTGTTCAAGGCGCTCCTTCTCAAGACGTTCGTCTTCCTCCTTCTTGAGTTTTTCTTGCTGAATCCTTTCCTCCTCAATGCGTTCTTGTTCGGCTCTTTCGGCCTCAACTCTTTCCTGTTCTTTCCTCTGTATTTCCTCCTGCTCGAGTCTTTCCTGCTCCAATCTGCGTTCTTCAGCTTCTTCTTCAGCTTTTTGACGCTCTGCGGCTTCCTGATCTAGCCTCTCCTGCTCGAGTTTTTCCTGCTCCAATCTGCTTTTTTCGGCTTCTTCTTCGGCCTTTTGACGCTCTGCTGCCTCATTTTCGAGTCTCTCCTGTTCGAGTCTGTCCTGTTCAACTTTTTCCTTTTCAGCGGCAGCCTTGGCCTCTTGCTGAGCACGTTCCGCCTCCAAAGCTTCTTGCAGCACATGCTCTTCAGAGGCTTCCTCTGGAAGTTTCTCTTCATAACCGTTGACCTCGGTTTGAGCCTTCTCCTCGGAGGCACCGTCATCAGCTTCTTTTTCGTCTTCCACATTGCTCTTCAGGGGACTCGACTCGAAGTTCTCTAGCATGGCCAGGTCGGTGCCCAATGGTAAATCCTTCTTGGAAGGCATCTCCAAAATGTCCTCCTGAACATCCACCTTTGAAGAATCTTCCTTGCTCTCCTCATTGATCGTCTCGTTAGTCTGAGAAATATCACGTACAAGGTCCTGGGGCTCCTCATTGGGCTTCTCATTGACCAAAGGCTCCTCGTTCAAGTCCTCCAAATCCTCCAAATCCTCCAAATCCTCAAGGTGGTGATCCTCGAGGTCCTCCACTGGACCAAGGTCAAGCTCGTCAATTTCAGGCTCAGTTCCTACATCCGGCTTGTTCTCTGTCTCCACAGCCTTGTCACCTGTTTCGGTAATATCCTCAGGCGCTTCAGTGCTGACACGACCGACTATGGACAGCACTATGTCCAGAAGGCCTGCGTCGATCTTCTTATCGAAATCCTCAAAGTCCTTCTGATCAGCCTCCAGGTGGCTTGAAAACAGCCGGAGCACTTCAGATCGACTGGTGGAGCGAATGGGTGTACCCGTTGCATGGCCATACGTTGTGTCATTGAGATCATCGTCATCAAGCAAATCGTCGTCAAGCAAATCATCCAATTTGCTTCTCAGCAGCAGGGTCTCCTCGGGCTTTCCTGCCTTGATGTTTGCAATGATCTGTTCAAGCGTCTTGATCCGTTCCTTGAGGTCCATATTCGTGAGCTTCAAGTCTGTATTTTCTTCTTTGAGCTTGTCGATTGTGGCTGCCTGCTGCTCAATGGTCAGATGCAACTGGTAATTTTCGGCCAATTTGGCCTTGGTGGATGTGTCTGTATCTGCCAGACTGTCGTTTGGACCATGGTGAGGAATTGGCAGTGCTGGCTTTTTCAATTTCTTTCTGGCTTCCTCGAACTTTTTCCTTGCGGCTGCTAGTCTGGCCTCTCTGTCTATGGCACCGTTAACTCCTGTTTCAGCCATTTTGTGTACTCTACCAAGTTGTCTGGGTGCAAATGATCTGTTGGTGTATCTGGACACGATGGTCGTGCAGAGCACATAACGAGGCTCGCGACTGTCTCAACCAGTGATAATAGTTCAAGACACTAGGGATTCAAGGTAAGTCCAAAAAAATATCGAATGGCTCTGGGAGCACAGTTTTGGAAAATTATGGCCAGAAATGTGCATCGGGCGAACACTATCGCAAAGTGGCGACTGGCATTCCCCTTCCTATCAGAAACAATGCATCGTTAGAAGCCCTCGTAGCCTTCAAAATATCTTCAAAATGACTTTGCATGAGCGGCGGGCTTATTCCTTTTTCCAAACTCGCTGCATTGTATTCGGCAACAGCAAACACGGCGATGGGCTGAATTTGTGGTCTTCCGTGTGAAAAGTATGTCACAATCCCGGAGCCGAATGTAGATGACACTGTGAAAAATATCTTTGGAAATGCAAAGTATCCGCTAAGTTACACAATCACCAAAAAGCGCAAAGAGGGCCTCCAGGGTATTTTCAAACGAGGTTTTACGAAGTTTGTGAGGCTTAACGGATGGTCTGTGCTGCAACGAAAGCATTGTAGGGCAACGGGACCGCCCGGGTGGAGAGATCTACTAGCTGTAATTCACAACAGAACGTTTTCGTATTTTGAGGGTTATTAATTGGGTTGTCAACCATGACGCAATTCAACCAGTTCGAATGGCCCATAAAGTCTAAAGCTTGAAAGCTTGGTAATCCCAGAGCTTCCAGAATCCCACATCAGAAGATGTCGGCATCAGCAAAGTTAACATCCCTCAACCCTTGCATGGAAAGGCATTTTGCGACACCGAAGTCACAAAGTCGCTGAATCCACGTCAAAAGTTAAACCACCAGAAGCAACCAATGCCATAGTAGCAGGGTCTGCGGCTCGACGTAAGCGAGCTTCGTCTGTTTTGCGGCAGGCTCCAATGGTCAGGCGGTGCTTTGGCAAAGGTCTAGAAAAACATTTACTAGAAGAGTGGAGAGGCCAGTAACAATTGGTAACCGCGACTCCACGGATCGACAAGAGAAGTTCCCCGACCGAATTGGTCGCCAGTGAATCCAAATTCAAATCCCACTAGCCACTTCTGAAAAATTTGGCAAAATTTCTTACCTCATCGCCAGATAGCCACCTTACACCAGTGTGTAATTGAAGCTGCAGCCAATTAAGTGCGTACGTCAAACGCTCTCTTGCATAGGCGGGATGCTAAAAAAGCCCGGTGTGCTGTAGCCCGGTATGCTGCAAACCACCAGGGTGAATTCCCCCAGCCAATAAAAAAGTTGTCAAATGCGGCCCATTGTAGCCCAGGTCCGAAAAAAAGAGCCGCGCCATCGGTGCGAAAAACCCCTCGCTTGCCAAGTGCCAAGAGGTATTTTCTGTTGTTTGACAGCTTGACAGCTTTGACAGCTTTGGCAGGTATTGTCCCGGTGTCGAGTGACCTTATGTCTTTTTGCACCCGCAACACTTCTCCCGCTCTTACAGGCGCCTATAGTGGTTTGCTAACGTTGCATGCACGGCGCGGATTGCAGCACCTTGGTGGTTCTGACGGATGGGCGTAATTTTCTTTTTCTGACAGTCCGGCAGCACCGCTCTTATACTTGCAGCAGCCATTGTAAGAACGCACAGGGCGCCGTCCGTCAGAACATAAAAGGGCCTCCTCCTCCCATCAGCATCAAAAACTTACTCCATTTTCAAACTCGGTCGCCATGAACTCGGTCCTTACAGATGTGGTGAATGCCTTCATGAAGAGAGAGGATCTTCTTCTCATGAGAAGAGATGACGACGACGAACCCACTCCTTCTTGTGGTTCCAACGACTACAGTGGTATGCTTGGTGCCCGTATTTCGTCTGTGTTTGTGGTGTTGGTGGCTTCCTCGTTCGGTGCCCTTTTCCCAATTCTCTCTTCGAGATATTCCTTCATCAAAATGCCATGGTGGTGTTTCTTCATTGCCAAGTTCTTCGGTTCTGGTGTCATTGTCGCTACTGCTTTCATTCACTTGTTGGAGCCTGCTTCCGATGCCTTGGGTAACGAGTGCTTGGGCCATGCCTGGGGCGTCTACCCATACGCTTATGGTATCTGTCTTGTTGTGCTTTTTATCATCTTTTTCATGGAGTTGGTCGCTTTTAGATATGTCGACAAGAAGCTCGAGGCCGTCGGAGGCCACTCCCACTCCCACTTTGGTGACACCAGTGCTTATGTGAAAAACAACACTGACACAGACGAGGAGGTCAAACTCAGCCTGGGCGCCGAGGGTGAGAACCCATACCCTAAACACTTTTCTCACGCTAACGACCACCCCGACGAAGATATCCCTGAAGGCGCAACGGCTTTTGATGAAAGCTTCTTCGCCCAATTGACGGCTGTGTTCGTCTTGGAGTTCGGTATTGTGTTCCACTCTGTCTTCGTTGGCTTGTCCCTCGCTACTGCTGACGACGAGTTCAAGACTTTGTACCCAGTCATTGTGTTCCACCAGCTTTTCGAAGGTTTGGGTTTGGGCACCAGAATTGCTGCCACCCCATGGCCAAAGGACAAGAGATGGACTCCCTGGTTGTTGGCTCTTGCCTACGGTCTCTGTACTCCAATCTCCATTGCTATTGGCCTTGGTGTGAGAAAGTCCTACTCTGAGGACTCCCACACCGCCTTGATTGTCAACGGTGTCTTCGACTCTATTTCCGCCGGCATTTTGCTTTACACTGGTTTGGTCGAGTTGATGGCCCACGAGTTCTTGTTCACTGATGAGTTCAAGGGCGATGCTGGCTTCAAGCGCATGCTTTGGGCTTACGCTATCATGGTTGTCGGTGCCGGTTTGATGGCATTGTTGGGTAGATGGGCCTAATTTTTATAACCCGTCTTTAATTCAGTTCATTGAGCATAATAGAAGATCGTTTGATCGCCTGGAATGTTTGTAGTCTACGGACATTAGTAGTGACTACGTCTAAGAGTTATCATGTAACTTGCCAATTGTGTAAGTTGGTTCCGGTTGAAAGCAATCTACGAGCAAGAGGGACTTTGTTCTTGACCTCCGATGAAAGTCAATTCAATCTTCTGATAAAAAAGCGGGAACAAGCATTGTTTAGTCGCTTGCAATGCACAAATTAGACACATCAAAAAAGTCTCCAAAGCGGCTTCTTCGATAGGTTTACTGGACTTCCAACAATTAAATCCGCATATGCTCCCGATTGCACATTTTACAGGGCGGTCAGGCAACCATTGACCCATCCAGTCGTCACTTGCTTGACTTCACCGTATCTCAAAGACATGCTTCAGTGAGCCAAGCTCCACAAAAGACTTTGAGGTAGATATTTCAGTGTCTAGTGTCTGGATTCGTCATTCTATTCAGAGCATCAAGTGGCTCTGATTCAACAGAACGCCTAGTTTCTTTTAATATTTTAACGCTGCACTTGCGGCTAATCACATAAGTAATACCACACAGCAACGCCCTAGAACTTTGATTTCTATTGCTTTGCCGTGCCGGCTGTCTCCACATCACACTGCTCATAATTTCTCTTCGAAAATTATCAAATTAGCACAAATATCTTGCACATCTTCTTATGACGCTGAGCCTGTAGAGAACCGCCCCTGCAATGCAGCCACACAGGAAGATTTCCAGCCACGCCCAGCGGAACGACAATGTTCTTCAGCAATAGGAATAAAAGCTAATTAGAATTTAGCTAGCTTCCTTCTGGCACTATCCTAAGTGTTGCCGGGTTTTATAGAATGTACTGCACATAGACCTCTCACCAATATTCTACGGTGAGATACAGCGACGTATTTCTGTAATCAATAAGGGCCCTGCCTTCAAAAGAGTCCCGCCCATAGTTAAGAGATTCGTTATCATGGCTGAAGTATCCACACAACCCTCGACGGCTACGCCTAACGACTACATCGAGTCGCTTTCTGCTGAACAGATTGAACATGATCAAAGAATTGGTATCAAAGCCATCCGCTTGTTCTTGCAAAGCAAGACGTCCTACGACGTGTTGCCCGTTTCATACCGTTTGATCGTGTTGGACACGTCCTTGTTGGTCAAGAAATCGTTGAACATCTTGCTACAAAACAATATTGTGAGTGCTCCCTTGTGGAGCAACAAGACTTCTCGGTTTGCCGGGTTATTGACCCTGAGTGATTTCATCAACGTCATCCAGTACTACTTTCAGTTCCCTGAGAAATTCGAGTTGGTCGACCTGTTGACGCTTGACGGTTTGCGTAATATTGAGAAGGATATTGGTGTGGCCCCCATTGAGACGGTCTACATCCACCCTTTCAAGTCCTTGTACGAGGCCTGTGTGATGATGTTGGAGTCAAAGGCCAGAAGAATCCCGTTGATTGACGAGGACGAAAAGACCCACCGTGAAATCGTTGTCTCAGTTTTGACCCAGTACAGAATTTTGAAGTTTGTGGCGTTGAACTGCAAGGAGACCAAGATGTTATTGAAGCCCATTCGGGACATCGCCGGTTTGAACCAGCCCAAAGACATCAGCACTTGCACGATGAACACGCCTGTGATTGAGGTGATTCACATCTTGTCTCATAAGTCTGTGTCTTCGATTCCTATTGTGGATGAGCAGGGCAAGTTGGTGAACGTGTATGAGGCTGTAGACGTGTTGGCGCTCGTCAAGGCGGGCATGTACACGGATTTAGACTTGAGTGTGGGTGAAGCGTTGCTTCGGAGACCAGAAGACTTCGAAGGTGTCCACACATGCACCAAGAACGACAGACTCAGTACAATCATGGACACCATCCGCAAACTGAGGCTCCATAGATTGTTTGTTGTTGACGACGACTGCAAGTTGGTTAGTGTGATTACGTTGAGTGACATCTTGGACTACTTGCTTTTCGGAGAGGATTAGAGGAGAAGCCTGGAGAAGAGCCTGATTGAGGCTAGGGATTGAGCCAATGGTGACACAACGCCTCGGCCGGCTACTCGGATTCTCTGAGATGAAAACGCGCCATACGAGTTGAGGTATCCTAAGAGCCCAGATGCTTCGAGTGATCCGATGTTTTATTGCCTGGTTAACGGAAAGGTGCTTCCACATGTGGTAAATCTCCGATGCAGTGCCCATTGAATGGAAAACTATCAACACCGCCGGACCCGAAGCCAATGTCCGTCCAGATTTCCTTTGCGACAATCAATGATGTTTTCATTAAACCGGAATCTCGTTGAGTATTGCCCCATCCGGGAGGAAAACGCGAGACACCGCGCACTCTCTGATATAGATTTCGCAATCTGACCCGATGCGACCACACTGAAAAAAGAGTCAGTGCCATTAATAAGCACCCTGCAGCAGGAGGTGATACTTATTTCTCTGCTTTCCTTTATTTTTTGAAGGTTACCACCACCGTGGCTCTACTAAAGGATACTTCCCCAGACCCCCATAGCACACCTTCTCAAGGACTCTGTTATCTCAATTGCTAGTCCATGGACGGCGCCAGCACCAAAAGCCTGCCGCCTGAGCTGGTTCACGAAAACGTCGGCGACGGCAACGCAGACTTGCAACAACGGCTCCACTGGAATGAGAAGGTCGATCTCCCTCAGGTCACCTTCAGATCCACTGCTGTGGGTTTGCTTATCGGAACTGTGGTGCTTATATCCAATTTCCAGTTTGGCCTCCAAACGGGCTGGGTATCCATGATGTCGCTTCCGTCTGCATTACTTGGATTCACCCTATTCCGGTGTTCGCCTTTTTCCAAGCTGTTCACGGACGTGGAGAATGTCTACGTTCAAAGTGTGGCTGTTGCTGTTGGCACTGGCCCTTTGGCTTATGGCCTAGTGGGGATCGTGCCGGCTATAGAGAAGTTTTTGACGGAAGACGAAAGCGGGACAGGTTCCAAAATTGTGCTTTCGCTTTCCCAGTTGATGGTATGGTCGCTTGGGTTGGCTCTTTTCGGCGTCTTCTTCGCTGTTCCCCTCAGGAAACAAGTTATCATCAAGGAAAAACTCTCGTTTCCTTCCGGCAGCGCCACCGCCACGCTTATCCTGGTCTTGCACGGCACTGAACTTTACGACGACAAAAAGGTGCTCCAGAGAGATACTAATGACTCGGACTCCTCCATAGAATACACCCACGGAGGTGTCATCAGGCCTTCGGATTCCAGTGGCATCAAGCTTGCTCAAACGGAGGAAACCTACAACACCAATATTCGCTTTCTTGTGATCACCTTCTTTATTTCGGCCTTCTACACCCTTGCATCATACTTTGTGCCTGTGCTTAAGATGCTTCCAATATTTGGCTACAAGCTTTCAGCCGTGTACCAGTGGAATTTTCAGCCTTCCCCTGCCTACATCGGTCAAGGCATCATCATGGGCCTTCCTTCGGTCTCTTACATGTTATTTGGAGCCATTTTGGGTTGGGGTGTGCTTGCACCCATGTCAAAGTATCTAGGGTGGGCACCTGGTCCAATTGATGATTGGGTGACGGGCGGCCAGGGCTGGATTCTATGGTTGAGTTTGAGCGTCATGATAGCGGACTCTTTGGTATCTTTCGCTGTGGTGACATTTAAGTCATTGCATTCGGGAGTCTCTCGTTTGCTCGTCCGCTCCTCGTCTCAGGTTCGTCAGCGTTTACTTGGTGCCACCTCTGCTAATTACAATTCCTTGGAGCCACAAAGTGATGTTGTATCCGAAGTTGTCTCCGAGCAAAACTCTTTCACAGACCTTCTGCCTGAACATCTCATCAGCAATAAAGTCACCACAGTGGGCGTTCTTTTGTCGTCCGTTCTTTGCATGTGGGCCATGAACTCTGTCTTTGGCTCTCTCGTTCCACACTATGCGACATTTCTTGCTGTGGTTTTAGCGCTTTTCTTCTCTATCCTTGGTGTCCGTGCTTTGGGAGAGACAGACCTCAATCCAGTGAGTGGTATTGGAAAATTGTCCCAGCTCATTTTCGCTGCAATAATTCCACATAACCATCCAGCAAGAATCCTTATTAATCTTATTGCTGGTGGCATCGCTGAAGCTGGAGCTCAACAGGCTGGTGACTTAATGCAAGATCTCAAAACAGGCCACTTACTAGGTGCTTCTCCAAAAGCCCAGTTCACCGCCCAGTTGATTGGCACGATCTACTCGGTGTTTGTGAGCTCTATCATGTACAAGGTGTACAATTCCGTGTACGAGATACCCAGCAAAATGTTTAGAATTCCAACAGCAGTTGTCTGGATCGACTGCTCGAGGCTCGTCACAGGAGAAGGTCTTCCTCCACACGTCTTTGAATTTTGCATTCTCTTTGCCGTTGTGTTTGGTGTTATTTCTGCTGTCAAAAATATCGTTCCTCCCACTCACAAATACCACAAGTACTTGGTGTACTTGCCAAACGGAGTGGCTGTTGGTATTGGTATTTACAATACGCCGAACTTCACATTGGCCAGGTTCCTTGGTGGACTAATAGCATATGTTTGGATGAAGCGTGCTTCGAAGCGGAAAGACGAGAAGGTCAAGATGGTGATTTTCAGTAGTGGGTTAGTTCTTGGTGAGGGCCTCCTAAGTGGGTTCACAATGGTGTTGACAAGTTTGGGAGTTCCCCATTTTTAGATCTACGGGATAATGAAGCAGGGTAGTTTATAGACAGAGAAATATTATAGTCGTTTCGATCATTGTTTTGCCCAGTATATCTTACTGAACACCGTTTCTCTCCTTATCAGCGCTGATGCGCTGGTTTATAAGGAAGATGGCAGTTTGGATAGCGTTGAAAGAGCCGGTTAAGGTGAGCTTTCTCACGTTGGTGACTCCCTTGCCGCCACCTAGAAGAAGTGTTTGGTTCTGGTCAGGTTCGATTTTGACGTACGTGCAGCCACTAGTCTCTCTGATTTGCTTGATGTTGTTACCACCTTTACCAATGACGGAGCCAATGTTGGAGTTGGCAACGTAAACATCCTCGTTGTATTTTTCAGGAGTCTGGCTGATCTGTGTTGGTCTTTGCGTGATGACATCACCAACAATAGTGTTACCGTGCTCATCGGTGAAAGAGTTCTGAGGAGGGATATTCATAGGAGGAGCAACCATTTGAGGCTGGGCCATGTTTGGTGGGGGTTGAGGAGAGCTGAATTCGGGTCTAACAGAGGGCTGGAACATCATCTGGAAGTTGTAGGGCTTGGCGGCTTGCTGGTAGGCAGCCTTAGGGTCGGTCAAGCCTTGGAGGCCTTGCAACCCTTGCAAAGGAGACATGTTTTGAGGAGCACCCATGAAAGGCATTTGTGGTGGCTGCTGAGGTGCAATGGCCATGTTCTGAAGAGGATTTGCCGTGGGCATCTGGTGGCGGTAATTAGCAGGATTGTAATACATGATCTTGTGTTTTTTGAGCACGTCCATGTGTTCCAAAAGCACCTTAGAGATGTAGTAGATGGCAATGTGGATAGCGTCACCGACGCCGTTGACCGCAAGAACACGGTCGGTAGAGTAAGGCAAGGGCTGTTCAGCGGCCTTGAGTTTGGCAGCGGAATTCTCTTCGATTTCTCTGAATTTGCTTCCCGACTTGCCAATGACGTAACCCACCAATGGGTGCGGAATCAAGAGTCTCAAGTTAAACTGTTTACTCATCATGGAAGCAGGCTCGTCCTCGGGCTCCTCTAAAATGACTCTGGTAATAAGCCCAAAAGCACGAGCGACGTGCTCAGCGGAGCCCTTGACTGTGACGATTCTCTCGGGCACATTCTTCAAGTTCTCGCTGACACTAATCCTCACATTCGCCTTTTCTCGAAGATGAGTGATGGTCTCGCCCTTCTTGCCCACGATGGCACCAGCCTCTTTCACGGGACAGTACATGCGGAGGGTGATGGTGGAAGGATCCTCCTTTTCCCGGTAGACGGGCTTCAGGGCCAAAGCGGCCAGGTCGTATTCGCCTGGTTCAGAAGAAGCTAGCGTGTTATCGGTCCAAGCTGCGGCAGAAGCGGAATCCTCTTTTTTACTGGTCACGTCTTCAGAGGAAGAAGAATTGTCTTTGTCAGAGGTAACATTGTCACTAAGAGTAGGTGCCGTTTGGGATTGTTCTTGTTTTTTTTCGGACTCCTCCAACTGCTCGCTATCAAGAGCGACCCTTTTCTTTAGCTGATCAGACTCAGCAGACAGAGGCTCGACCTCGTCGTTTTTTCTTTTGAGGATGTTTGACATTCAGAGATACCTATTGCGGAGGACAAGAGGAAGAAGTTGGTGGAGGAGATGAGAGTTTGTACTCGCTTTTTTATCATTCCCTCCCATGCAGTCACTCACAAACAAGCCTGTGCCACTGAACGCCAAAAGAGTGACGAAATGGGGAAATTAGTTTTGCAAGAAAATTAAGGAAACTATGGATGAAATATTTTGATGAGCTATTTCTATGGTGGGGTTTTGGGACTGGGATGATCATCGATTGGTGTCTCAAGTGGCTGCAACACCGCTGAGATATAATGCGGCAATGACTTGGGCGTGAATCGCGTAACCAACCTAATTGAAGTCGTTTGTTGATATCGAAAGTCTCAGGGGAGAAGAGTGAAGGAGACTGTTTGCATTTCGTTTTTTTGAGATGTATGCGGCCATGAAAATGAATGACCTCGGCTTTTCTATCAGGTGAGCACATTAACGGGAAATCACCAATCGTGTAATGTTGCCCTCCTCAATGCACCTAGACTTCTTGCCTTTTGTAGTGTGGTGTGGTAGCGATCATGCCTGCCTAACATCGCTGGTCCCCGTCTCTATTTCAATGGCAAATCGAACAGGCGGTCCATACTTCAACATCTTTTAAAGATCTCTCGAGTTCTGCTTACTTTCTCCAATAATGTCCTTTAATACTCTCAAATCGCCTGTAATCATATCAACAAAAAATGGGTACTTCCTCCAGTGGTTTTCCTCTGGTTACTTACCCTTCTGTTGAAGCTGCCACTGGCGCTGGCGTTCAAGATCCTTAGCACGCTTATATTGATCATCTCTCTTCGCGTCCATACGACCCAAGAAGTCCTGCTTGTCAAGGTAACCTGCCTTGTTGTGGAGTGCCAAATCGTCCTGGATTTTCTCCTCATCAACATAACTGGCCCAGTCGAGACGTGACTTCTCGAGGGTTGTGAGCTTGTTTTTCTTATCGCCTTTGAGAAATTTGTCAATGAGAGAGGGTCTTTTGAGCTTTATCATGAGTGGAACCTGCTCGTCGGTGCCTTTTATCGTTCTCACCACCGTCACAAACAGCTTCTTCTGGCCTTCGCCCTCAGCACCTAAAGTAATTCCACTAGCTGAGTTGAGATATGCTTTGGCCTCAGCAGAATCAGCTTTCACCATCTTCAGCTCCTTGACCAACTTGCCTGCAAAGGTGTACGAGGTTTCGATTCTCACCATCCTGGTTTCATGCGGGTCGATGGGTTCTTCTGGCTCCTTCTCCTTCACCACAGCATCCTTGTCTATTAGTTGCGTCCAATCAGTATCGTCATTGCCGCTCTTCAAGGACTCAAAAATGGCATTCACATCAATCCTCAGTTCGTCTTGTAGTAGCCCGCTGGGGTCTGTTCTCCGCTTCTTATTTCCACTTAGGTCTTCTTCGTACCTCTGTGTTCGCGTTCTTACCTGGCTGACGCCTGTGTTGATGGCAGAGTAGTCTGGCTCGGGTTCATTATCTGAGTTGTCGCTTTCTTGATCATCCTCCTGCTGCTTTTTCTCAGGATCGTAGTCTTCATCCTCGTCCTCATTGTAGTCTTCTCCTTCATCATCCAGATTATGTGGCGACGCTTTTTCAGGTTTCTGTTCGGGCTCCGGTTGAGCTGGTGCAGCTTTACGGGGCATTAAGAAGAAGTTGTAGTTGTAGTTCCAGTGAGCTTGTGCGCAGGTATATCAACAGATATGAGTGGGAGTAATGGACCTGATTCCGAATAAGCAGATTGATTATAGAGATTTTTTTATAAAAAGTCAAATTCGGACATCTTTGTGGGTACTTTTATTAATAGATTGTGGGATCTCCATGTTAACGAATATGTCTTTCCAACCATGAGCCACTACATTCGGTGTTCAATTTAAAGCTTTTCTTTTGAGAAATCTAGGCATCTTCATTCGCTGAAAAGAAGCTTTATTGCTCCTGGAGTTGCTATACTAAGAAGCCCTTAGGGTCCCGTTCCTCCCACGAATCTGAAGTACCACTCCACACAATTCCGACCCTGTGAGTTTCTACCATGGGGCTCGGTCCAGAGAATCTTCAGCTCTTACCTGATCACGAAAAACTTTGGATCTTTTATGAATTTTTTTTTTTTTTTTTTTTTTTTTTCACTGTCCTAGTGCACATTTACCAAACCTCACAAGGTATCTCCGTTTTTTCGCAACACTTTCCACTATTGACCAAATTCATGAATCTCAACATCAACACCAAAAATACCCCAGTCTTCGAAACGACCTTATTTTCCATCGAAAGTCGTATTCTAATCAAGTAATCACCCTTCATGTGAGAACAGCCCCGAATTTGGCTGTAAACGGCCCCTACGGCTCTAAAAGCACCAAGTGTTATTTTGCAGCCAAGGGAGCCAAACGGCACCAGCGACTGAACCCCTCAACTCTCCAATACCTTGCTATTACTTCTTTTTTACAAAGGGTGGTTTCATCAAGAAACAATGGTCAGTTCTGCGACGCAAGCTGAATATCTCGCCGGAAGAAGATACTCTCGACACACTACCAGGATATAACCCTTCGAAGTCTGTTCTAAGCCAACACCCAACACGCCTTTTCCAATCAATAGACAGCAAACCATAGTCTTGCCGACAATAATCATACTTGGCTAGTTTTCTTTGTCAATTTTTTTTTCAAAAAAAGAGAGCTTAGCCAGAAACGTCTGGATACACCCTCCACCATACCATCACTTTTGCACCCAAATCATCAAGCCACACCCAAGGCTCACCCACCATTTAATCGAGTCTGATCCAATCAACGAATTAATATTGGCCCGCCATTAACCGAGTTTTCCAACCTCAACAAAATTGCCTTACTCGATGCCACTCGCCTCTGTGGCTCCACCCTGCACAGGTTAAATACCAAATGTCTGGGGAAGTAACAACCACTTTTTCTTCATGCTGACCTTTCTTGCGGACTCCGAGGCGCCGATTATCGTGCTCTCGGCAAAAAAGCACTTTGAGCAATTGCCCACCAACGACAACAAACTCTATGCCCACTATCTTTCCAGAGCTTCCCACTGGGGATCCAGAGCTGTCTTGAGGTCTGTTTCTCCAGAGAGCGAGGCCATTTTCGACTTGATATTGGCATTGCACGTGGCATTGGGGCTGCCAGATTCGAACCAAAAGTACCAGGAGGTTTTGAAGCCCGTGGAGGCTGAATCGGTAACTCACTACCTCGAGTACGCCTCTCAATTCTTGGGTAACTTGGGTAACTACAAGTCCTTTGGCGACAGCAAGTTCGTGCCCAAAGTGAAGGAGGCCGACTTTGCAGCCATTGTGAAAGCCGGTGGAAAACAGGATCTCGTGGACTTGTATGCTACAGTCAAAGATGCCATCTACTCCACCAATGCCGGTTTGTTGGGCTGGCCAGAAAAGGGCCAGTTGTCCAACTATTACCCCAACTGTGCCGAAACAATCACTAAGGATGAGATTGAAGCCATCAACTCCGCCTTGGCCGACCGTTCTATCATGCCTGAAAACACCAGAGTGGTAAAGAAGTCCAGTAAGGAGTTTGTGGTGCTTGTGGCCAGTGCTGTGACCGATAACACCGTGGATTACTACCCCAAGGAGGCTATCGAGCTTGCGCTGGGCGCCCGTGTGACAATCCAGTTTGGTGACCATTCTAAAGAGTTCACCGAGATCACCAAGAATATCAGAGAAGCTGGCAAGCACGCTGCCAACGACACACAGAAAAAGATGATCGAGTACTACGCTCAATCGTTCGAAACCGGCTCCATGAAGGCCCACAAAGACTCGCAGATCCAGTGGGTCAAGGACTTGGGACCCCAGGTCGAGTCCAACATCGGCTTCATCGAGACATACAGAGACCCCTCAGGTGTTCGTGGTGAATGGGAGGGATTGGTCGCCATGGTTAACCAGGACAGAACGGCCAAGTTCGCTAATTTGGTGGAAAACGCCGGCACTTTGATTCCTTACTTGCCTTGGGACCACTTTTACGAGAAGGACACTTTCGTGCCCCCCGACTTCACCTCATTGGAGGTCTTGACTTTCGCCGGCTCCGGTGTTCCTGCCGGCATCAACATCCCCAACTACGACGATGTCAGGTTAAACGTGGGTTTCAAGAACGTTTCCTTGGGTAATGTGTTAAGTGCAAACCCCAAGAAGCCTAAGAAGGAAGAAGTGATCAGCTTTGTGTCTGCTTCATTACAGGATAAGTTCCGCAAGTGGAGAGACGACTCGTTTGAAGTCCAAGTGGGCTTGCACGAGTTGTTGGGCCACGGTACAGGTAAGTTGTTACAGGAGACTTCTCCAGGCCAGTATAACTTCGACAAGGCTGCTCACCCTGAGTTGAAGACATACTACAAGCCTAGCGAGACATGGGGCTCCCTCTTCGGTACTACAGCTGGCTCCTTCGAGGAGTGCCGTGCCGAGTTGGTGGCCTTGTACCTCATTTTATCCAAGCCACTTGAAGTGTTGCCTATTTTTGGCATTGAGAACGCTCAGGACCAAAGGGACGTCAAGCTTATCGCCACACTTTTGATGGCCCGTGCCGGTGTCATTGGTCTTGAATTTTGGGACCCCGAATCCAAGAAATGGGGCCAGCCACACATGCAAGCCCGTTTTGGTATCTTCAAGAGCTTGCACAAGGCTGGCGTGGTGTCGCTCGAATACCAGGATAAAGAAGCGTACGACGACTTGGAGATTGTCGTGGACGAGTCCAAGTTGGACAAGGAGGCCGTGGAGGCACTTGGCGACTTCTTGCACAAGTTGCACGTCTACAAGTGCTCTGCCAATGTAAAGGAGGGTGTTGCTTTCTACAGCGACATTACTGGCGTGACAGAGGACTACTCCAAGTACAGAGACGTGGTGCTCAAGAAGAAGCAGCCCCGCAAACAGCTTATCCAGGCCAACACGTTCTTGAACGACGATGGCAGCGTGGAGGTCCGTGAGTACGAGGAGTCAGAAGTTGGAATGATTCAGTCTTTTGTTGACCGTGCCATCTAATAGTCCCAGGTCTCAAATGATGGGAGAAGTTCAGTCTTCTATAGGAAAAGAATAAAAAGGAAAGGCCATGCATGCGGTCAATACCAGCCAGGCTCCGTTTCAGTTAATTTACGAACGTGCCATTTAGGGTAAGTGGTACCGTTCACTCTGTAATGATCACCAATCTACAACGCTCTCCCATGCCCTGATGACCAGTGCAAAACCGCCCGGCTCAAACTCTTCGGCATCAACGACAATCAAGCAGTAATTAGTCACCTAGCCTATCTAATTCATTCTGTCAAGACCAAGTCTCTAGAAAATATCGATCTATGTGAGCCATCTGTGTTCAAGCTGTACCACACTCCTAAAAACTATCTCTCAAAACTTTAGTCTGTACCACAACAGTCGTCAAAAGCATCCTACCAAAGAACAATCACCATCAAATATACAACTTTGGTGTCCCAGTAGGCAACGGTTTTGCACCCAAATATCGGCTCCGGTGCGAAGTAGGCCAACTTCACGCACTGAAAAACGTCCACTACAACCCCATCCATGCTACATCTAGGGTTGCGGCCGCTCCTCAGGCAGACAGCCCTCTGCAGGGGGCTACTACTGGCTGGCCAGATCCACCGAGGCTTGAAGCTGCTGCTTCACATCCCCCTTCATAGACAACTCCATAGACCATCCACATGGGACCGTATGTCATATGCACCAGGCAGAATACTCCACGAAATCAACATACAGAAGAATTCAGTGAGACGGTACTCCCAGAAAGAACGCAACCAGGAATTGGTCGATTCGTTGGCGCATAGTCCGTCGGTGAAGCTGCACCTTGAAATAGCCCAGCTTCGCAAGAAGCAGATCAGGGCCGAAGAGAAAGAGCAGTTGAAAAACAACAAGATCGACTTTCGAAAAAACATGAAAACAATAGCACGGATCTTGAAACTCGGCCGTCCCGACCTCAGGCTTTTCTTGTACGCCTTGGGCTTTATTCTCTTTGCAGTGTTGTACCCCATGACATCGGTGAAGCTTGTGGGTGCTGCCATCGATGCGTTCAACGCCGGCGATAAGGATGCTGACGGCGATTTGCTTATTTGGGGCTACAAGTACTCCACAGTTTTTTCGGTCATGGTGCCGTTTATGTGTGTAAGTGCTGCCTGCTTCTGGGCCCGTATTTGGGTGCTCAAGGTGCTTGGAGAGAGGCTAGTTGCCAGACTCCGTCTCCGTGTGATGAAGAACTTGTTGAGGCACGATTCTGCGTTTTACGATAACGACAAGCACAAGGCCGGCGACTTGATCTCTCGTCTTTCCAGTGATGCATATGTGGTTTCGAGATCCATCACCAGCAACCTTCCAGACGGCTTGAAGAACTTGCTTTTTGGCTTTATCAGCTCGTACATGATGTTCACCATCAATCCGCTTTTGTTTGGCGTGATGTTGTTGATCTCCCCACCCATCACCTTCGGTTCCGTTTGGTACGGAGAGAAAATCCGGTCTTTGTCGACCAGACTTCAGAACGCCACAGCAGGCCTCACCAAAGTCAGCGAAGAAACACTCAATTCCGTCAAACTCGTCCAGGCTTTCACCGGTGAACAGAAAGAATTGTCCAAATACTCCACACAGCTCAGAAACGTGGTGAACGTTGCCAGAAGAGAGGCCTTGGCCCAATCGAACTACGCCGTTTCTATCTATTCCCTCTACCACAGTGGCTACTTGTCGTGTATCGCGTTGGGTGTCTACTTGATCATCAATGGCCAAATGACCACTGGTGACGTTGTGGCTTTCACCATGTACTCGGAATTGTTCAACCTGGCTCTCTACAGTCTCACCACGACTTATATGGAGCTCATGAAGGGGTCGGGTGCTGGTCTCAAGCTTTTCGAATTGATCGACCACAAGAATGACGTTCCCACGGTCCAGGGAGAGAAGCTTCCTCCCCACTTGGCGAACGGCATTGAATTCAAAGATGTGGTGTTCAGCTACCCCACCAGACCCAGTGAGCACATTTTCGATGGCTGCACATTCACAGTGCCTGCCTCGTCTAGTACTTGTTTTGTGGCTCCCTCGGGATGCGGCAAGTCCACCGTTGCAACACTTCTCCTTAGATCGTACAACTTGAACAGCGGCGAGATCTTGATTGGCGGGCGCAACATCAACGATTTCCAGGTCCGAGAACTCAGGCGTGAGGTGATTGGTATCGTTCAACAGGAGCCAATTCTCCTATCAGGAACCATTCTTGAGAATATCGTCTACGGTTTGACGCCCACCCAGATAAGCAAGTTGACCATGGACGATATAGAGGAGGTCTGTAAACAAGCCAATTGTCACGACTTCATCGTGGGCTTCCCTGATGGCTACGACACCATGATTGGGTCCAGAGGCGCCTCACTTTCTGGAGGACAAAAACAGAGAATCGCCATTGCTCGTGCTCTTGTCAAGAGGCCGTTGATCCTTATTCTCGACGAGGCAACTTCTGCACTCGACTCCAAACTGGAGAGTCTCATAAACGAGACACTCAAGGACTTGACGTCCCAAGGCAAGATGACCATAATATCTATTGCCCACAGACTCTCGACGATATCGAAGTCCGAGAACGTCATTGTGCTTGGGAAGCACGGAAAGGTGGTGGAACAGGGCCGCTTTGTGGAACTTTTCAGCAACCCATCGTCTGAGTTGTCCAAGCTCTTAGACGAGTCGTCCAATAAGGAATACGAGGACCACATGTCTGAAGACGAAGTCGAGGAACAGGAGAGACAGGACCACGAGAGTGAGATAATCGAGAAGAGACAGAAAGAAGGCTCTGAGGTGGACATCATTCGGTCATTGATCGATGATTTGCCTTACGACATCCGAGCCGAGCTTATCGGTCAATTCTCCAAGGAGCTAGAAGACGAAAAGACCCAGGTCACCGAAATGGCAGCGCGCCCAGGCCAGGAGACGTCGTAGCTTGTACATAGATATTTATTGTCATCGACATGTTAGAAGGTTTTGGGTGAGTAGGTGAGTAGAGGATATGAATGCATGATAGAAGCAGAAAGAACAGCGTTGTTATATTCCCGCATTGTGAAGTGTCTTTAAGAGGAAACGTAGCAGCGTCTGAAAGCTAAGAAGGAGAGAAGAAGCGGTCGATGGAGTTACCTGATTGAGCCACAAGACCTGGACTTGAAACAATGATCCGGCTTCTACTCAATGCATTTGAAAATGTCCATTCAATTGACCTTTGTTCCGCAATTGAAGCCAGCATGTCTCTTTTAAATCCCCTCTGTGATAATGAACCACATCAACACACGCAACAGGGTGTTATGTTGGCTGGATCAAACTTTACTCGGCTTCCTCTCTAGAATGTAATTACTCAATTTCCTCTAGAATGCTCTCTTCAAATTTCTTGTTCGAAAATCGATCAATCATCTGAAACGACTCCACCCGACCATTGACACCGGTCAACGGCGGGCGCCTACAGATTGTCTACATTGACTCATCTTAATCATGGCATTGCCTATATTCTCGTCGTCGCTTATTTGCTTGGTGTCAAGTTCTTTGGCTCACCGGCAACACCGTTCTCGAACTTGGCAACCCTCACCTCAGACACGCCTCTCCTCTCAGCAGCAACACGCAAATCAGACTTCAAGGAGTTTCTCACGGTCTTGGCAGCAATGGCCATGGCTCTGTTCAAGGAAATACCGGCTTGCTTGTAGGCAGACATGGTGATAATGTGGAAGTAGTTTGGGTGTGGTTTTCGGTCGATCGCGGTGAGCTTTTTCATTGGTGATGACGTTTACGCAGGACCGCTTCGACGGTCTCTAACGGTGCTCACCCAGTTGAGGAAAAACGTGAAGAGGGCGGGCTGGATTCGGTTTTTTGGGTCTGTGGACCAATCAAGAAGCGTCTTGGAGTACACCTCCACGATTTTGGGAAGGTACGACTCGTCTAGCCCCACCAAGCTTTTGGCTATCGTGATACTGCACTGTCCGCAGGCCTGGCCATGGGCTTGGTTGGAGGAATACCGGCCCGCCTGTTGCTGGAGCCAGGCTATCTCTTGGAGAAAACGGTTTTTGTAGGCTTCGACATCGTCAAAATGTAATTCGAGATCTTTTTTGCCCACCTTGGCTTTGCTTACCCGGGTCTTCAAGATCTTGTGCGCCTTGACTCCAAGGTCTCTGTCTTTGGTGGTGTTGATGAAAAGCACCAACGGGCGGAGCAAATGGAGGTTGTAGGGCGAGTGGGGTTGGACCTTGGTAAAGGAATCAAGAAGATCAAGAACTCGGCTTTTGAAGAGCATAATCAGCTGCTTGGCTTGGGCCGCTTGCGCCTTTTTGTTGTTGGTGGTGTTGGCAGAAAGAAGCTCTCGTCTCTCCTTGAAAATCCGTGCTAGCTGGTCGTCCATGGCCATCATCTCCTCGTCGTCCATCAGGTCCGAGGCGACGTCAGAGTCTGCTTCGAAGGAGTCAATCTCGTCGAACTTGACTTCTCCAGACTCTGCAGTAGGCACTCCAAGCGCTTTGGCAAGCTTGATGGTGGTATCCTTTTCGACCTTAGCCGTCAGATCAAGCACATCACTCTCGCTATCGCTGTCTTTCTCGTCATCTTCGCTTTCCTCACTGTCCTCGGCGTCCTCCTCTTCAAACTCGTCTTCTCCTTCGAAAAGATCACGCAGACCTTCCTCGTTCTCCTTGGTCTTGAGCACATCGAAAAGCAATTCGAGACACTCTTCGTCAACCAAAATTGTCCCGTCGTGACCCTTGGCACACAAAAGCGACTCCCACACGAACTGCGAGAGCTTCTTCATCAAACCCGAGTTCTTCAGAAGAAACGACAAAATGATCTCCGTCAACACAACCTGAATCTTCATACCCTCGTCCTGCTTCGTGAGATAGTCCTCGTAGCACATCTGCAATTCCTGCAAAACATTGACGGCCTCGGCCTCTCCAGAAAGCAATTGGAGAATGACCATCGAGAATAGAAGCTCGAAGCAGTAGTTTGCATCGCTGGCGGAGTCATCCTTGACATGGCTCTTGATGGTGTCAAGAAGGTCCAAGGCTTGGCTGCGAATTAAAGACAATTCCTCTGTGAGCTCTAGACGGTGTTCTAACTGGTCGCTCTTTTCAAGCTTGCCAATGTGCTTGACACAGTACAACGACCATGAGTGGCCCTTTCTCTTCTGGCTTATAACACCCGAGAGGAACGAGTTGAGTCTATCCTGGGCAAGACGGCTGACATTGTCAGAGACACTCTTACCGTTTGTAGCCTGGAAAAAGGCGTGCTGGATGAGGAAATCGAAGTTCTTCTCGATGAAACGGTTATCTGCAAACACGAAACGCTTTGTGCTGCGCTGCAACAAGAGAAGCTTGTCGAGGACCCATTTAAGAACGTTGTCGTGGGACTTCTTCGTGGTTTCTTCGTCCTTGGGCTCGGCCTGTTTGCTAAGCGAGTCGTTGAACAATTCCACAAGAACATCCTTAATTTCAACAGCAAGAGACTCGGCACGGCTTGCCGATATGCTGCTGATATCCTCAATGTAGCTCAACACACCCACGAGCGAGTCTGTGACCTTAGATTTGGTGACACTGTCAAAAGCCCAGTTTCCACCGTTCTCCTCCCTGATGATACATTTGAGCGTGGGCACCACCTTGGAGATATCCTTTTTGGTCTCCTCTATTATGGTGTTGAGAACTTTGGTAGCTAGCTTGTTGAGAACCCTGTTGTTTTGCGATGAGTGATTCATAAGGCAGCGCATGAGGTTAGGAGTGAAAAGCGCCTCCACCAACGAGGCAGGGATGTGTTTGAAAAAAAGAATGAATATTTCGAGGCCCCAGTATTTTCTTTCGGTGGAAGCTTTTTCAGCAAATAGCGTCTCGTCGACAGCAACCCGCCAGAACTCCTTGAGGTGTATCGACTCGTCCTCGACCTTGGCCTTCTTTTTCTGCTTCGAGGAGCCGTGCTTCTTTCTCTTTTTGCCAGCGGAAACGTCCTCCTCGTCTTCTTCGTCCTCACCTTGTGCAAAATGCTTCACCAAAAGGTCCCACACAAACGGGAGCTGAGGGTTCCAGGAGCCTTTTTGCTTGTGACCGTTTTTGCCCTTTTCCTCTGCGTCAACAGGCTCGGCGTCTTTAAGCACAACAGCCAAACTGGGCAAGTTGCCCTTGCTAAGAGGGTCGCCGTTTTTCCATTTAGAGCCCACCTTGGCTGCTGTTTGAGATCTCAATGGCTGGGGAATGGTCAAGTACACAGCAAGGCCCTCGACAGTAAGCGTAAGATGGTGATCTTCCAAGGCCTTCAAAACGTGGACAAGCCCGTTTTTGTCGAAAAGCTCCGACAGCAAATACACAGCCACAAACTGGCACAAGGTGAACATGACAGTTTCTCTCAACCAAGGCTTCATGCCGGCCAACTCGACCAAGCTGGAGACGTAAGTATCCAAAACGGCCTGACTGCTGACCTTAGCGTCAAAGAGCACTTTGGAGTTGAGCAAAGCCTGGAATCCAAAGAGACGTCCAAATAAGACCGCCCTAAGCTCAGCGCCTTTCATGCCGCCCAGAATCTGGGAAACCGA
This sequence comes from Candidozyma konsanensis, assembly GCA_030563505.1. Lineage (NCBI taxonomy): Eukaryota > Fungi > Ascomycota > Pichiomycetes > Serinales > Metschnikowiaceae > Candidozyma > Candidozyma konsanensis. The sequence goes on along the minus strand of JAJMJI010000012.1, from coordinate 191,004 downwards.
CACTAGCTTTTCCACGAACCCCACGATGGAAAGCTCATAGTCCTCCTTCAAAATTAGCTCTCTCACCAACTCCGTCAAGGCCATAGAGAAGCCAAAACGGGCCGTCTGTCTCAGTGTAGTAAGACCCTTGACAAGTCTGTTCAAGGCGTAGTCCCACTCTTTGGTGGAATTGGCCTCCTGAAGCTCACCCAAAAGAGCCGTGGCAGCCTGGATCCGCTCGTCCGGCACATCGCTGCTCAAGCGGTAGTAGTGGTCTTTCAGCACCATGTTGATGTTGATGGTGTTTTTCGCGATGCGATGATGGGAGATGAGATGGGTAGTGATAGTGGGATGGGGTTGATTTTTTGGAATTTAAAGTTTTTGATTTCATTTCTAGCTTTTTTGGTGTATTAAATTTTGGGTGGCCCTGGCGAGGCGGCCTTTGGATGTGTCTGTTATCTATGGCTGCAAACTGCGCTGTAATGAGGAGCAATGAAGCAGAGGATGATAGGCTGTTGTAGGTTCAGTGTGTAATATTACATTTTAAGCTTGGTGAATCTCTATGACTTTGCTATTTTTTGTTATAATCGCCCAATCGCCTTAAAGCTCAAATGAGTGGGTTGCCTCGTTGGTCAATCTCGGTACTAAGTCCCCACGGATAGCACAGTCACAGTTTCTAAGCTTTAGTAAGATTGGAGGAGAGCAGAAATACCGGGCTGCTGACTTGTCATCCTTGATGACTTTGTTTCCTGTTACCTTAGGGAATAATCCATAGTTTGGTACTTGTGACGATTTTGAGAGTTCATTTGACTTCACAAGTTAATAAGAAATGAATATACTTGTCAAGACAGAGTAAGTTTGGTTAAGAAAGATCATTTGTATCTCAATGATGGAGAGAGGGTGGGGTGCCAGAGAATCCTTGACTTTCCTTGACTTTGAAAATGAAAAATTCACTAAACTTTGATGAATATTGTAGAATGCCGTTTACCATTTCTACCTTCCACTAGGGCCGGAGTAGAGCAAAAAGCCCAGATAAGTTGATCACCAGTGCAGAATCAAACAGATGCAAACTATTCAATATAATCACTGGATTGAAGATGATGGGATGAAAAGCTCAAAAGTGCAAGTCAGCTTCAAGATGACTACGAAGCGGAAGTGTCCTGCCATCTCTCAAGGAAATCAGTTGTTCCCTAAAAGCATCTTCAAGGAGAAAACTCCCAAGAATCTACGTTCGAAGAGAGATCAAAAAATAAACAACAGCAGTAATTGACAACAGCAGTAATTGACAACAGCAGTAATTGGCACGACTTCTTCCTCATTCTTCTGTCAAACCCACCTCTGTTTCAACCACTGAATCCCAGCCTACACTCTCTCCGCAACAATGTTGAATTAATGCCAATCTACAAGGCGCTGCCAGTCGCATATCTACATGGCGCAGCCGTCCGGACCATATGTTGAATGGTCAGTCAATGTAATACCCCTTAAGCGCTGTAGGTCTGCTTAGGGAAAGGGAAGGTTGGGCCCACCTCCTGGATGGACAAGGCAGCAGCCCACTGGCCAACCTTGACGGCCTCCTCCAAGGACTTTTCCTCAACCAAAGAGGCCAAGAAACCAGCAGCGAATGCGTCACCAGCACCGTTGGTGTCAACAATGGCGCCTTCCTGCAATGGCTTGACAGGGTACTCCTTGATGTCGAAGTAGTCGGCCTCAGCGTTGTAAGTGACAGTCACAGTGGGCTCAGTACCGTGAGTGAAAGTAACCACTCTCTGTCTCTTGGAGTTAGCCTTGGGCAACTTGGCCACGGCCTTGGCAATGGCAACAAGGTCATCCTTGATGTCAGCAAGGTCGTGAGACTCGGCATAAGCAGCAGCCTCGGACTCGTTGGCGATCACGTAGTCCACATATGGAAGAGAACGGTCCAAAGGCTCCTTGAAAAACTGGGGAATGAAAGGAGCAGAGAAGTTCAAGGAAAACACCTTGTTGGTCTCGGCAGCGTGCTTACCAAGCAATTCGATCGCCTCAGGCGACACAGTCAAGTGGAAACCACCAATGTAGAAGTACTTGGCCTGTTCAACCAAGGCCCAGTTTTCAGGCTTCTGCAAATGAGCAGCCTTGAAGTGGTTGGCCGCAGCCAAGTCCGTCACCAAAGAACGGTGGTGGCCCGAGATCAAAGCAGCACATTTACCCGTAGCGTGGTCGTCTTGGATCTGGTACTCAGTTCTCAAGCCGTACTGTTCATTGGCCTCGTTCAACTGCTTGGCGTAGACGTCCTTACCCACAGAGCCAAAGTAAACAACGGACTTTGGAGGCAAGATGTACTGGGCGCCTCTGGCGGCGTTCTGAGCAGCACCTCCAGCGACCAACTTCAAGGACTTGTTGTTCAAGGCCTCGTTGTAGATGGGCATGTGCTTTTCGTCAGCGAGAATGGCATCATCAGCCTTAAGATCGTATTTGGCGAGGTATTCAGCGTCGACATCGACCTGCAAATCCAAAAGGGGGTTACCGAGACAAACCAAAGGGTACAGCATTGTAGTAAGTGGTTGGTGAAAAATCGAGCGCGGGAGAAATCTCATGGGATGGAAGCACCGTGGGGATTTTGAAAAGCGCAAGTTGGGTTTGGCAAAAAGCATATTTTTTGTTGGTTTTGATTATTCGTTAAAAACAAGTTGAGTGTGTTTAAGGTTTCGGCCGAGGGGCAGGTGGGGTGGTAAGTGTGGCTGCAAAGCATACGAGGGTATACGGTAGACCGAGTAGTGGCATGAGGGAGGGAGGGAGATGATATCTTGATAAATTTGTTGAAATTGCACTTTGAGAGGGAATTAGCTACTTGCCTTGGAATCTGCCTTGGGTTCGAGCTGGCGTTTTATTTCTGTGGTGTGTTGGTAGGTTAATTGACTGGTTGCAAATGGACCACGAGGCTGTGAGGTGAGGACCGAGAACCGAGGAAGTGGGGGAAGAACTTTTCTAAAGCGAATTGGATTGTCTAGTAATTTTTGATAATAACTTGAAGATTTTACTGGCAGAGTGGCCGTTTTGCTGTGCTGCTTTTGGCCAGCTTTCTAAAGGTCATGATGATCTGACACCCACAATGGATGCACGGCTGAGAGGTAATGTGAGAAGAATTTTAAAATGCCTCTAGTGATTTGGAGAATCTCGCAATGGACATCTATTCCAACACAATTGGGAATCACATGCCAGATTATGACCAGGGGGCTAAGTCACACGGAATGTCAACAAGTGTTTGGAAGTAGAGAATGCAATGATGTTGAAGTTAGAACTTTCTAATGATAAGCAAATAACGGATGGCTTTTGCTTTTGGAGATACGCTTCAATTTCAGAATTCTCAATGCCAGAAAGAAAGCCATAGACTGTGCTCAAGAATGTCTTTTGTATTACGGAGCTTTTCCATCTGGGTAAAATTGAAAAATTGGACGCCGCCGTCCACTTTTGTATTCTTTCCATTAATCGGCCCATTGGTCTAAGGCAGAGTTGTAGATCGATATACCACAAACTCCACAAAACAAAGAGATCATACGGATCGGCCTCTCCATTGTTAAATCAGGATCCTCTTTTTTACCTCGATCTACCAGTATCCGAGACCGACCAGTCTTGACCTTACGATAAATTGCCTCTTCCATCTTGGCGACTTTCACAGCCGATTCGATCCGAGTATAACGAATCCGTCTCCCCAACTGTGAATCTTCCTCTCCAGTTGTGCATTTCACTGACCCACGAAATCGATTCAGAACAGACACTAAACATTCACCCCAGGCCCAAGAAAGCACTCTCGAGTTCACCAACCGAAATCCTTGAATTGCGTGAATTCCTTGGACCAGACCTCTCGTTTCTACACTTGGATCTACGAACAATGAGCCAGATCGCAATAAACGAGCCATGGGCTCGCTTAACAATCCAATTGTTCTTAGCGGGCCTCGCTCGGAATTTTCCCAATTGGCCAAAGCCAGACCGTTATCACGTCCCTATGCCTGGCGGTTGTTTAGCGAGGGGCCCAACAAACGTTAAACACGCCCACGACGCCGGACAAAACACACTGCGAGACTTTCCGGGCTCCACGGGATCAATTGCTTGAATACGTCCATTTAAGAATTTGTATCAAGTGGGACGTAAACAGGTGCTCCGTTATCGGATGTGAATAAGCCCATTGCAACGGGAACCAGGGCCACCAAGGAGGCATATTTTTGCAAGTGTTGAACCAGGGTTTTGAAAAGAATTTTGAAAAAGTATTTCTCGAGAAGCTCCAAAATGCCGAAACGCCCGAAACGCCACAAACCGGAACTTCCTAGTACTACCGGTCCTCCCATGCAATAAGTGGCTGCAAATCATTGACAATACAGCACATGCAACTCCTACCACTAATTCCCACACTCCTAAATTCTCTAAATATCAAAAACCGACCTCCGACATCATTCTCTACTTGCCCCAAAATAAAACCAAATTTACACCAAACCCATCCCAACTCCATATTCTTCCTCCTACATCACCAGGGTATCTCCGCATGCGTTCTGCAGAAAGTCTCCCAACACGCAACACCATGTTCGTTCTTTATGAAGACCCCTTGGCTTGGAGCCGGCCTTTTCCTGTGAATGCCCTGACCTCGTTCCAGGCTCACTGGCACGAAGTGGTGGGTCTGTTTTTGTTCTACTGCGCCATTCAGGCAGCTTCTCCTTGGATATCCAAGGCCGTGGTCGGAAACGCCTATACTGGCTTGAATGCCAAAACCAAGCTCAACTTTGATATTCACGTTGTTTCCATGGTCCAGTGTATCATTCTGATTGTGGTGTTGGTACCAGCGTGGGGCAATGAACACTTCCAGAACCGGGCTTCTGACCCTTATGGCTCCATGTTCGGCTACAACGAGTACTTGGGCTTTGTGGTGGCCATTACTATCGGCTACTTCATTTGGGACTTGATTGTGTGCTTGGTGTACATTCGTCTTTTCGGCGCCGGCTTTCTTTTACACGCTTTTGCTGCCTTGTACGTTTTCGGTGTGGCCTTGATCAAGCCATATTGCATGCCCTGGGTGCCAGCCTTCTTGCTTTTCGAGTTGAGCACCCCCTTCGTCAATATTAACTGGTTCTCGTCTAGACTCCCGGCGGGCACTGTCCCCGACAAGGTGGTTATCGTCAATGGCTTGCTTTTGCTTGTTGTGTTCTTCCTGGTCCGTATTGCCTGGGGCTTCTACGCCGTGGGCCTTGTGGCCTACGACATGTACCGCACGTTGCACATGACGTCTCTTTTCTTGCCAGCGTCCATTCTTATACTTAACTTCTCGTTGGACGTGTTGAACGTGTACTGGTTCATGAAGATGGTGGCCATTGCGAAGAAGAAGGCTGGGGGCGCCAAGACCCGGCCTGTGTCGAAGGAGGCGGCGAAGTATGAGTAGGTGCTTGTGCCTGGCAGTGTCTATCTCTGCCTGGCGGTTATGGCCCCATGGACGATAATCATACTACAGGATTGCACAGCCTTTTTCGAGACTCACTGAATATCTCGATTAGCCGATTTGTGATTCTACGAGTCCCCAACACGATCCCAAAGACACTTTACTTCTACAGACACTTGATGTGAATAGTCAATCGCATAAACCTTGGCGAAGCGAGAGTTGGTGGCTGGGTCCTCGTTTTGCAACCTTTCACAGCAACCGAGGCACACCCAAAACCGAACTCCACCTTCATCGGTCGTAGCACTATCGCCTCTTTTCCCAACTTTCCGAAGCCGAAAAATCAAATTCCCTTCTCATTCCACGCTGAAATCACAAACCGTTGATAGCAGCTTGGGGGTCGTGCGCGCACCGCCTCGCTCCTATGATCCTCTCCTCCACGTTAACTTCATGATACATCTGTTTTCAGGGGACCTTTCCACACCTAGATCGTAGTTGCCGTCCACGCTTTCCAATACCATCAAGCCTCACCTTCGCATAGACAAAGCCTTCTAGAAAGAAAGAACAACCCCCAAAATCATGAATAACGAATACGACTACTTGTTTAAGTTGTTATTGATTGGCGACTCCGGTGTCGGTAAGTCATGTTTATTGTTGCGTTTCGCCGACAACACCTACACGCAAGACTACATTTCCACGATTGGTGTGGACTTCAAGATCAGAACGATTGAGCTCGACGGCAAGACTATCAAGTTACAGATCTGGGATACTGCGGGCCAGGAGCGTTTCAGAACCATCACCTCCTCCTACTACAGAGGCGCCCACGGCATTATCATTGTGTACGATGTGACCGACCAGGAATCGTTCAACAACGTCAAGCAGTGGTTGCAGGAGATTGACCGTTACGCCACCGGTGGAGTGATGAAGTTGTTGGTGGGCAATAAGGCCGACATGAGCGACAAGAAGGTGGTGGAGTACACCGCTGCCAAGGAGTTCGCCGAGGCGTTGGACATCCCGTTCTTGGAGACGTCGGCGTTGTCGTCGTCCAACGTTGAGCAGGCTTTCTACACGATGGCCAGACAGATCAAGGCTCAGATGACCAGTAATGCTGGTGCTGGCCTGGGAGGCGCTAACAACAACAAGCTGAATGTCAACTTGCGCGGTCAGTCCTTGACCAACAACCAGTCCAACCTGTGCTGCTGAGCGTGCGGCCCTGGTGCCGTGGCTGAGCACGCTACAAGCTTACATCTTCTTTGTTTCCAGGCTGTGGAGCCTCGTGACTAGCTTTTATGCTTAATATTTAGGACCAAGTGTAGGGAGTGGAATGAGAGCTGTAAACTGCTGTTTATCTAGTTGATCTGAGAAGGTTCTTAGATGTTGCTGAGGTACTTCGAGCCAACGCTGTGGCAGGGAAATGATATGCATTGATATGCGATTTGATGTACTTGATAAAACAGGTACTTTTTTATAGATAGCTTTTGTTATCTAGCGATCTAAGATTTTGATTTGGTATTTGATCCAGTAGTTAACTCTTGATCTGGTATTGGAGGGTTGGTAATCCAAAAATAGCTCTTCACTTTGATCTGGTAGTAAAGAATTGGTACTTCAAATCAGTTATTGGAATATTGAATCTATTGTGAATGTGATAGTCCAAAAATATCAGAGTATCTGTTTTGAAGAGATCGATCTAGAGACATTGGTAGACATCTCATTGATCTAGAGAATCTGGCCTACATGGCTTGCTAACCGAAGCCATTTGATATCGACTGATTACTACGGGCAAACTAGACCACATGGAATCAAATCTTCAAGGTGGGGATTGTTGATTGAAGTACTTAACAATCCAATCATTCTTCATAGGTTCAGCCAGAGAGATCAATAGGCACTCACCCTAGATCAGCGATACACGTAGACGTAGTATTGCACGTAAAGGGATCCCTTGGAGTCCTTAATGAAACGCCCCTTACCCACTAAGTTCTCCTTGACGGCCCATCTGTATTTATCGTTCACTTCACCGTCGAATTGGACAACTGGGCTGTTGGTAAGGTAGCCCTCTTCGAAGCTGGAACTCTCGGCTTTTCCAGCAAAGACATTGGTAATTGGCTCCGTCAAGTGCATATTTCCACCGTATGTGATGTAAACACCAGCACCTTCAGGTGTTTTGCCGTACAACCTGCAATTCAAGGAATTGAAGCCGTCGCTGACGTGTGTGGTGATTTCGTCAATTCCCGAAATGTCCTTCACATCGAGCTCAAAGCCGTGCTTGTTCTTGACGGTTTCAATGTAGCCATCAACCACTTTGGCCAAATTCAAGGACTTGTCTTTCTTGGAGTCGGAGAAAATGGAGGCAGGTGCTGACTCCAACTTTAAGTTGACGAGGAACACAGGCTCCAACTCGGGAGTCTTAGGCAATTGAGGTTTTACTGAGGGGTCCATGAAGAAGTGGTAGAGGTGAGAATATAACTATAGGGGAGTTCCGCGGTTATCTAAAACAGGAGACTCCAGGTTTTTGGGCAGGTGACGTGGAGTTGGGAGAACCAAAAAAAAAAAAAAAAAAAAAAAACATAATAAGAGTCAGTCTTTGTAGAAAGCCAGCTTTTGACGAAATGAACTGTTGTTGTATGGATGCAAGAAGGTGGCTGTTATTGGGTGATAGTTGAATGGTTTGCAGCCACTTGGTGGTACTAGTGATACGCTATCTCCAAATATATACTTGAAATTGAATTAAGTCAAGAAGAGATTAAACGGGGAATTTCAAATTCGTCGAAAAGTCTTATTTTTGTGGTTAGAATGTTCTTCTGAGGCGGATTTACTGTGCTATGAGAGGCTCCAAATTGTATATCAAGGAGCAGACCCGAAAGTCTATTTCGTCGCCTGTAGCTCACACTGGATAAATTGAAGATGAAAGAGTAATCAAGCTTCCATTCCTCTCAAGAAGTGTTTGATGTAGTCCGACTAGCCAGATAAACCGCCTTTTAATAATTGATGGAATGTAAACTTCAAGCGAACTCCACAGCACATTGAAACGAGAAGTACCGGGCTTGGCACCCTTATTTGCTACCTTCTAGAGATAAGGCCGTTTAGGCTCAGTCCATGTTTTTCTTCAATTTCAAATGCATTTTATCTCCTTTTATCTCCGAGCAGGACTAGAAAACAGCCCAGAGACCAAAGAGTAAGTCATATTAGCTACAGAAAGCCAGAACACGTTTTACAAAAGGGAACACTGACTGCCCTTTCAAAGACAAGCAGCTTTTGCCTCATGTATAGCTAATGCTCATCGAGCGGACTTAGGTGTATTCAACTAGAAATGCACAATCGATAAAAGTCACACGGCGAATTTAATCTGGCGCCAAAAACGAAATTCTTACATTAGCGGAATCGCCTCTTGATTTTTAGGGGTGTTCATTTACGATCAAAAGAAGATCCCCCACTAAGAGTGGAGAAGTCTCATAACCACGGATGGAGAAGATACCGATAATGCAAGTCAAGCCAAGCCTTGTGTCAAATGTGTCAAAAAGACTTTTCTATTCAGTTTCTGTTTCTTTTACTAACCGCCCCTAGTTCGGCGTTTCAAGTCATCTTCCGCTTTTACAAACTTTGCTCCTTTCTTTCTGTTCTTTTCATATGCGTTATCTTAGGCACGTAGTTATTCCAGCTTCGATCCGATGTCATAATGACCGCCGAGAAAATTGCTTCGACCGGCGAAAATTAAAGATATTGTAACGCGGAATTTATACCAGACACACTTGAGATAGCACCTCTTGATATTGTGACGATAGTCGTTTTTGGGATAACCAAGAATTGACTCTTTGGGTTTTCAGAAACCATAATTTGCTTTCTTTTCAATAAAACTTCCTTATAAACTCTAGTTACTCTGTTTCCATCACTCCGACTTTACCGATCACCTATCTAATCGCATCGCTTATCGGCTCCTTTAAGCGAGATGCTTAGGTGAAGAACCACCTTAGGCAATTCCACTCGAAACACTTGCAAAATGGTATAAAGACTGAGCATCTGCCTTGCATAATTTTCAAGCAGAAGAAGATGTATAAGGAGGAAAAGACCACGGCTTCTATCCATAGTGTTGATGTTGAAGAAGGCATCACCTCATATGTCACAAGTTCTGGAAGACCCACTGACACTAAAGGCTCCGGAGATGAGGCCATCGACTATGCTCTCTCTGAAAGCAGTGAAGCGTTAGTCCCAGATCCAAAAGAAGAGAGAAAACTTTTGTTCAAAATTGACTGCTTTCTCTTACCACTCATCTGCCTTCTTTATGCTGTCCAGTTCATGGACAAGCTGACCACGTCCTACGCCTCTGTCATGGGACTTAGGCAGGATTTGCATATGACCGGTAATCAGTATTCGTGGACGGGTTCTGCTTTTTACCTTGGATACTTGGTATTCGAATTTCCTTGTGCTTACGCTTTGCAAAGGTTCCCTGTGATCAATACCGTGTCAGTATTCATCATCTTATGGGGTATGATCATGTGTCTCCACGCTGTTCCTCAGTACGCTGGTTTCGTTACCTTAAGAACCATTCTAGGTGCTTTGGAATCCTCGGTCACTCCAGCTTTCGTTATCGTAACCGCTCAATGGTACAAGAAAGACGAGGTGTTTCTCAGAACTGCCCTTTGGTATTCATTTAACGGTGTGGGAATGATGCTTGGCTCTGGAGCCATTGCTTACAATCTCCACAAGCACATGGACAGATATCCTATTGAGGCGTGGAAGTTGATCTTCATCATTACCGGCTCAATTACCATTTTTTTGGGAATTCTTATTTTCTTCCACATCCCAAACAAGCCAACCCAGGCCTGGTTTCTTAACGACAGGGAGAAGAGACTTGTGGTGGAGAGAATCAGAATCAACCAGCAGGGGTTCGGTAACAAGCATTTCAAGAAGTATCAATTCATAGAGGCCATGCTTGATATCAAGACCTGGCTCTACTTCCTCATCGGAATTTCATCCTGTATTCCTAACGGTGGAATTACCAACTTCAGCTCCATTCTTCTCAATGAAAGCTTTGGGTACGATGTTGGACAATCCTTCATTATGCAAATCTATGGAGGAATTATTGAGCTTGGTGGCTGTACGCTCTTTGCCTACTGTTACAGATTCTACCCCAAAAGAATGTTCTATGCGTTGGTGGTGGGTCTCATCGATGTGATTGGCTTCTGCTTGATGGCCTTTGATCCTAACAAATATGCCCAATTGGCGGGATATTTGTTGTATTCATTGCTTCCCCTTATTTCGATATGCTGTTTATCGTCGATTGCTTCTAATGTGGCGGGCCACACTAAAAAGGTTACTGTGAATGCTGTGTTCTTGGTTGGTTACTGTGTTGGAAATTTAATTGGGCCTCAGACCTTCATTGAATCACAGGAGCCAGACTATGTTGGAGCTAAGATTGCCATGGTGGTGTCTGTGATTGCTATGGTGGTATTCGTGGTAGCTCTCTGGGTTTCGATGGAGATCGATAACCGTGTCAAGGACAAGTCTAACCAGGGAGCAGAAGAAGTCGAAGAGATCGATAACAAGGAATTTGCTGATTTGACTGACAAGGAGAACCCATTGTTCAGGTACACTATTTAGGGTAACTTGAGGATAGAGCAAGTGTTAAGACGTAATATAGAGAAATGCACGATCTGGGATTTAGAAATTAGGGCCAGCTTTGAATGAATTGAGCTGTGAAGAAGGTGTTCCAGTGGGTGGATTTGGGTGCTTTCAGTGATGTTTTAGCTCATTTTCAATGAAATGAGATGAAGTCGTTCTTATATAATGATTTAGGTCACCCGGAACTCGGAAACGGAAGGGCCAGACCACCTTGCGAAAACCAGTCTGAGACAAAATCAGCTCGATTTTTTTTTTTTTTTTTGATTTTGGTCCTCTTCAAAGATCACTTGAACTTGCTAACTGGAATATTAAGGTTTTACCAAGTAGAACTCTCCTCTGCAACTATTCAACTGACAAAAAAAACTATATATCTATAAATGCATAGGGAGCATTTTGAGAGCCAGAAGTCTTGGTATCGATTGACTGAAGGCTTCAGCACGGTAAGAAAGAATATCCCCAATGCACCTTGCTTGACTAAGCACCTACTGCTCAATCATGGTGGATGGATGTAAACAACTAACGGCCACTCCAGTTCCTCACAGGTTCATGCCAAAACCTAACTGAAATCCAGCTACATTTCCAAAGCCAAAATCCAAGATACAACTCCGTTGGAAGCAAAAGTAGGAAAGCCATACTTCCTAATACTATGCTCACTGGTATGCTAGCTGCCATACACACTAAGCAGAAACAGACCCCTAGTCAAACCTGACTTCCCCGACCAAAAACAAAAAAAAGACAGTGAAATCAATAAACAGCCATCCCTAAAAATTCAAATACGAAATATCCTCAAAAAATAGTCGTAACCGCCCGAGGTAAATGTGCCTCCCACCGCCCCATAGTTAGTCCAGCGCACACCCTTGCACCGTAGTGGCAATATCATATCGCCAGAATCCACCACCATCCACACCACATCCCAATGACCGCCGACGTTGAAATGGCAGATGCCTCTGTCGTGGCAGCCTCTAAAGTTCAGGAACCCAAGGAAGAAGAACCCGTGCCTGTGACTTTGGCTGAGGAACTCGAACTGGCTTTTGGCCTGCTTCAGAAAGCTGCGTTGAACTTCGACAACAGATACGTTTCCAAAGTGCACCGGGACTTGGGCGCCTTGAGACGCCGAATCGTCGAGGAACCCGCAACCTTGGCAAATGTTATAGCCAAGACGCTTCCAACAGAACACCCAGCCAGAAATACGCTTTTGAGCCAGTTGCCCAAGACGGATGTGGAGGCACCCGAGTCGGGAGAAGTGCTTCCTGAGATCAATGTTTTCTTGCACCTTCTCGTCCAGCTCTACCTCCTCGATACACACGAATTGGACCGTTTGGACGAACTCAACAAACATGTGATTGCCCTTTTAGCCTCCTACAACCGCAGAACCTTGGACTTCGCTCTGGTCAAGGTTTGGTTTTACATTGCTCGTACGCATGAGTTGCGGGGTGACTTGTATCTGATCAGACCGGCGCTCTTGTCGGCTCTCAGAACGGCCACTTTGAGACACGACGACGAAACCACCGCCATGGTGATCAATTTGTTATTGCGCAACTACTTGCTCACACACGAAATCAGCCAGGCCGCCAACTTGTGTGAAAAGGTCGTTTTCCCTGCTAACGCTGCTAACGCTCTCACCGCCAGGTACTACTACTACTTGCTGAGAATCAACACCATCCAGTTGGACTACTCACAAGCGCACGAGTGCGTCGTGGCTGCTATAAGAAAGGCTCCCCAGACGCAATTGGCCACGGGTTTCTTGCAGGCGGCCACCAAGTTGAACATAATCATCGAGTTGTTGATGGGTGACATTCCTGAGTTGAAGGTTTTCAAGTCCACCACAGGTAACCTCGAGCCCTACTTCCAGGTGACGAAAGCGGTGCGTCTCGGTGACTTGAAGCTCTTTGGAGAGGTTTTGAACAAATACGAGGCCGTGTTTGTCAAGGACGACAACTTCACGTTGGTGTCTCGGTTGCGCCAGAACGTCATCAAGACCGGCATCAGGGTGATCTCGCTCTCATACTCGAAAATCTCCTTGAGAGACATCTGCATCAAATTGCACCTCGACTCGGAGGAGGCCACAGAATACATTGTGTCCAAGGCTATCAGAGACGGAGTGATAGAGGCCAGTCTCAACCACGAAAAGAGCTACATGACGAGCAAAGAGTTGTTGGATGTGTACTCGACCAAGTTGCCGCAGGAGGACTTTGATCAGAGAATACGCTTCTGCTTGTCCTTACACAACGACTCAGTGAAGGCCATGCGGTACCCTTCGGACGACAGCAAGACCGAGTTGGCCAAGAACAACTTGGAGTCTCGAGATGATGAGATGGGGTTATTGCAGGCAATCGAGGACGGCGACTTGGACGACTTCATGGAGTAGGCTACATAGATCATCAAAATAATACCGTACGCAGCCTGTAGACACTATCAAGACATTTCGCACCCAAGAGTTATCACCACTTCAACAAACACCATGTCCGAGCCTGAAAACGTGACTCTTCGGTTTGACCAGGATGTCTACGGCACGAGCGAAGACCCGTTTATGCAAGATGAAGAATCGATCCCTATTTCAGAGTTAATTCCTCGAATTCTACTAGAGAGACAGTCTTTTCTCAATATCACCGAAGAACAACTAGAGGAAGAAATAGCCCATGCCAAGGACAAACACGATGAATCAGACTCTCAAGAGGTTCCAGAAACCGAGGATACCGAAACGGCTGCCCAGCGTTTCCTGAAACAGAAGTACGAGCTTCTAGGGCATATCAACTTTGCGATGAACGAGACCTCACTTTCGTTGGACTTTGTCTCCCTTCTAATGTCGGCGGTGAAACCCAATATCACTAAATCCACCATATCTCCGCATCTCAGCAAAGTAGCGCCATTGGGCTCCTTGAGTTCAGACAGATTGAACCAGGACTCTGAAGCCCCAGAACAGGTGAATGCTAAAGAAGCCAAGCGGTCCAAGCCAGAGAACATTGGTCTTGGCTGGAAGTACCAGTCGCTCAATCACATCAAATCGCTATTTCAATCGGCGGGGGAGCTGTTGCGCCAACAGGTCTCAATTGAGCACAATTACTGGAAAATGATTAACCAGGTCTTGGCTCACGATGAAGTACTTTTCAGAGTGAGGGATCCGTTGACCGGAAGCCGTGCAATCGGAGTCAAATACGGCTACGGAGACTCCGGGCTGAGCTATTTTGACCAGGGTTTGGCGGTGCTTCGAAAAGACGAGCTGACTGGTGATCTCACATTCAGTCCTATAATGACAGGCAACCACAAACTCAGTCTCAAGTCGAACAAGTTCACGCGAGTGAGGATTTTGAGCAAGTTCGACGACGACTACGTATTGACGGGGCAGTCTGTTTTTGAAAAGAGTGTTTTGGATGACAAGAGCCAACACAGAGTTATCAATGATATCGAAAAGGCACGGTACTTTCTATTTGAGGACGATCTTTTGTACCACCTAATCCGAGAGGCCAAGTACCTCATCAACTACAATGTGTCGATCATCTCCAACAAAGTGGTGATTGAATTTCACGATCAAGTGATCGAGATCGAATCAGTCGTTTTCGACGAGAACAACGAAGAGGAATTGGAGAATGCGTATCAGAATATTAACAAGGAGTCGTCAAAGAACAACGAAAAAGCGCAGGCCATTTTGACCTTCCTCAAGCTCATGTTGTGCTGCTACTACAAGTACAATCTCGAATTGAAGCAGAAAATACCCACGTCGTTCACCAAGTGGAAACAGAATAACTCCCATCCGTTGATCCTCCGTCCGCTTATTGGCCACATAAGACACGAGATCAATGTGAGGAATATGCACACGATAATCAACAAAATCTACAAAAAGCTTGATTCCGAGGAATTTTCCTACGAGATCATCGAAGACAAGTACCTCAATCTTAAAAAAGGTGGTCCTATCAAAAACCCGTTTCAAAAAGCGGTGGAGAAGCCGCTCTCAAAATTCAAGATTATCTTACAAAAACTCAAAACCAAAGAGCATCTCTTGGTCGAGCTTGATGTCACTGCCGGAGACATTTTTGTCAATTTGGTCATGAACTTGACCGTGTCTAAATACGCCAACATCGAGGACCTCCAGCAAAACCAGCAGGGCATCAACGTGCTTCAGTTGTCCTTCACAGACATTTTCGAGATCGAGGAAAGCTTGAAATGGACGGTGCTCAACTTTGTCCTGAGCTAAAGAGGCACCACCTGGGCATCAGCGGTTTTTCTGAGCTCCTCGCCGTGTTCTTCAAGGTAAGTCTTCACACGCGTGTACTTCTCGGTCTTCAAGTTGTTGTAGACCAAGAAGTTGAGCCAGATCTCCAAAAAGGTAAAAGTGAAGACGAGGTTGTTGGCAATCAAGCCGAAGTTCGAGCAAATGCAGAAGCCGCCCAAGATGAAGAAGAACATCAATCTGACGGGCACGAGGTTTTCGAAGTACGCGATGTTTTCCGACAAAAGAGGCACCAAATCTCCCAAGGCGTAGGCCGAAACGAAGATGGAGATCACACCGAAAAGTGGATTAGTGGGTGTCACCTGGATAGTAGGCAATCTCATGGCCTGGCCCAAGAGAATGGAAATGTTGGCGCCTGTGACAGCCACGGGATTTTTCACAAGCATGAATGCCAACCATAGCAACAACGCTATGCGCAAGTATAGGACGATGTTGGCAGTCAAAAATTGCATGGGAGGAGAAGTAGTAGGTGATTTGAGATGCGTCGCGAACGTTAAGTAGGCAAAGAGGCGTTGCCGGTGAATTAACAAATAGCGTTATTTTTTGATGTAGAATTGAAAGGTGTTTTTTTGGGTTGGTAAGAAAAGTCAGTATTCTGTTAAAAGACGTGTTTCTGTGCTGTTGAATTTATACGCTGACTAAGACTCGTGAGATTTATGTATTGCTGCAAAATTGGAGAGAAAAAGAAGCTACGCGTAGTAGTCTTGAATTGGAAGAAAGTGAAAATATTTTAAAATCAGTTTTGTGATTTTCGGAGTAGAAGAAGAAGGGAAAGGTATTTCTGAAAAACGACCTGTTTTTGATTTGTTTTTGATACGTTTTGATTTGTTGGTTTGACGTAATCAGCGGTGTAAGTCTAACGTACCAAGTTCACCTTTCACCGAAGAAGAGCGTGAAGGTGCACGGTGATTCGGTCAGGAATCAATCTGAAGGCTCTCCAGCCGGATGAACTAAAGCATTGACTAAATTAGTGATGTCGTCGGAATCATAAGTCAACTCAGTCCTCCAACCATACATGTCTTTGGTGAAAGCTGAACACCCAAATTAAAGATTTTCAAGAGGTAGTTTGGCTTACTAAAAGGCTATTCCAAAACCTTTTTTCTGCCCACCGCTGATTTCGTGGACTTCGCTTTCTCGCGGTTTGCAGCCATTCTTTCACAAGTGCAACTCACCTTTCTTGTGTTGTTTCATAAAAACACCTCCAGAGCCAACAAAATATCATTCTTTGGTGTCACCAAAGCTTCTTCAATCTCTTCAGCTCCCGTTTAAACCGTCTTCATGTGCCTCGTTCCATTGATGATACTCACATGGATTTTGCCTAGAAGAGTGCTTAAGCATGCTGATAATCAACAACATGTCCCTGAGTTTCGAGCCAGAAAGTACCATTGCGGCGGCTTCGAGGTAGAAGACACACCTGGCGCTAGCATCAAGCTCAGCTCTGCAATTGAGCGTTCCCAGGCGGCTTCAATTCCCCCAAGGTTGATTTCTGATATGGAGCCTGCTTAGCGTTGGAGAATTTATGGCTGATGGATGTAGCAGAAATCGTTTTTAGCAAAAGATGAAGCGGAGATTGTTTGTAAGCGAAAACATTAAGAAGGAAAGGAGAGCCAAGATGTTCCTGAAGGATCCGAATGTAGACTCTTCTGTCGTGTATCAGATCCCAGATTACCCTTGGGGAAATTCATGTCGTTCAAAGAAAGAGTGATTTAATCAAGCTCTACCAGAAGTCAGCCAATCTTTTTAACACCCTGAAATACCGGAGTCAACTCGATGTCAAAACTGACTTCACTCTTCTGGATAATCCACGATCGCATTTTGCACCCATTGCACATTGTTCATCCCAACTCCACGGCCTGGTTCTGAGTGAAAGCCCAATGATGCTAACTTAAACCAGCATGAATAATACCAAATTCCTATATAAATCCACATTTCTCGTCCATTAGGCCATCATCCATAACACCCGCCATTACACTCTAGCCTCAGGACTACACCCCAATTGTCTTCAGCACCCGCCCCAAATTTCCCAAAGTCGCCCGAATACCAAAACCAGCCCACCAAAACTATAGAGATCAAAAATTCCCATAGTCAAACACCCCGTAAATCTTAGAATCTAAAACCATCTCCAAATCACCTCTACCAGGATCCTGTGTGGAGCCTCGCGACCACGTCAAACAGTAGCTTCCTCCAACTACCAGAAACTCCTCCACCAATGCAGCTTTTCAGAACCCTTCTGTGGCTCCCGCTTCTAGCTGGAACTTTGGCATACTCCATCAAATCTGGTCATGTGTCGGTGAACGAAGTGAAGGCCTTCGATTATGATCCTTCCGAAACCGTCCACAGAGTTACTCTCGATTCTATCAGAGACAAAGTGGCCCTTAGTGTCCAGCTCAAGGGCGCCGAAACCCAGCCTCACCAGTTGAACTACGTTTTTACAAATAAGGCTGGCTTGGATTATGCCGTCTACCCTAAATTTGACGCCAAAACAAGCAAAGTGTCTCTGCTGCTTGTCGTGAACAAGATTCCAGCAGCTTTGCTTCAAGACCGTGTTTTCGTGTACCTTGTGGCTGCCAGCGATGCCAAGAAGGGCAACTTGTACACTTTGATTGCTGAACTCGTGCCCACGGAGTCGTTGCAGGCTTCCGTTAACTACAATGCTCCAGACAGACTTGGTGCTAAGCCTGAAATCCACCATATTTTCAATGAGGACCCTAAAACCGTCAATCCTGTGGTGCCAATTGCTTTTAGTGCCGTGGCAATTGCCTTTTTCGTTAGCTTGTTGGCCGCTTGGGGAGCTTTGGTGGGCAATTCTTTGTTCGTGGCTAACCAGGCTATCCCATTCAAGGGCGGCTTTCTCACCACGCTTGCCCTCTTCGAGTTCACCTTTTTCCGCTACTACTTGTCGGCAACCATCTTCACCACGCTCTTCTCTGTGGCAGCGCTTACAGCTCCTGCCCTCATTTTTGGTGCCAGGGCCTTGAAGGCCTTGACCAAGCAGCGCACCGTCATTGAGGCGTCCGCATAAATAAGTATAGACACGTTAGCTAGTGTGTTGTAGGTGTTATCAATGGCCCTATTCACAGTTGTGGGGGTTGAGGATGAGGAGACTCAAATGCACCATATATTCGTACTTTTCTTCATTAAAGTTCTATGAGTTCCGTTTGAGCCATTTCCCTCGAAAGACAGCTTAAAATAAGCCAGGGTTCTGTTTCATTTCGTAGGATATCGACGATGATCCAATGGTCACTCGGTTATGCTTCTATTGGCACTGAAAAGAGCAGCCGAGAACCTTTCGGGGGATTCAGTACTCCCCCACCTGATCACCGCAAATAGCCTTAAACTAGTATTATCAGTATTATTGTTCCCTGCCCCTTGGAAACCAATCTTCACTGATACCATATCGCTGGAACCTTCCACGAAACGCATCCTCCTTCACTCATCCACAAACGTATTCTGCACCCAGCGCAGATTCAAAAACGACCGTCCGTCCTCGCCCATCAAGCCGTGGCTGCTCAGACTCACCGCAAAGATTCGTCCTTTGATCAAACCCATAGGTACACATCCCAACGTCCTCAGATCCACAGACAAGTTCAAATTATCACCCGTAATCCAAACATGACCCTCTGGCACTCGTATGTAGCGGTTGAATCCGTCATTCAGCACCTGGTCGGCTGCCAGATAAGCCAACTCCGACGACTTGGAAGGATCCACTAGCACCACATCTCCTGGCATACCCAGAATTCGCTTGCACACCCGAGCTTTTGGGTCTGTGGGCTTAGCAATCACCACAACATCGCCCATCTTCACTCCACGGCCCAAACGATACCGTTTCAGTTCATGAACAAAGTCTCCACGAGAAGCTATAGTATTGAGCATTGACTCGCCTCGTGTTTCTGTGTATTCGTATATGTGCACGTGTGTGAAGTGGAGAAGCGCTAGAGCACGTACTGCCCACAGTACTGTGTTGTAGGCGTAGCGGAGGGTGGACATGGTGGGAGTTATTGAGTGTGATGTAGTGTTGATAATGCGAAGGTGAAGGAACTGAGATAAGAGTGGTGTCTTGAGAAAGATGAAAAAAAAAAAAAAGGGCTCAAATTTGATATTTTTTGCTTTATGAATTCGTTGTGTATTGCTTGAGGATTCGTTTTGGAGAGTATTAGGGGGAGGTTAGTGGGGAGTAGGTGGATGGATATGGTGGATTGAACGGCTGCGAAATACCAGAGGTGAGACAGACGATTTGACCAGAAGTTTCCCAATAGGAGTTTGAAATTTTTTTGGGAGAAAGAGCTTAGTCATCCCCGGATCTTGCATTTCACGCTTTCAATTTGGTTGAGGTTGCTTGTCTGTAAAATGCGGACCCACCGCAGAACCGCCCTAAGTACAACCATCATATAAACCTGTTGTTAAAGTGCTTCAAGCCCTACTTTCCACTGTCACTGGTGCGATGTAGATTGCTAAAAGTTGACGATCTGACTGGTACAACTCTGACTGTCTTATTCCAATTGAGTGGCCGCATATGGGTTGAAGTACCTTCTCCCCGTCTTTCAATTGGGTTGTTCCGATTAGCTGAAATCAAATAACTTGAGATCCTATAACACAAGGTACCATACAAAGCACAACCTAATTCTACCTGAATATCGCATCCCACATACCGTGGATCATTCTACGTTGGTGACCAGCCACCCACGAATCCTATCCTCCATTTTTACATTGACGATGCTATATACGGCGACTTATACCATCAGTTTGGGCAAAATCTCATGCCCACTCGGGGGTAGGCTCGACGCGACCTCTACCACGGCCGCCTCTGCCGCGTCCACGGCCGCCTCTTCCACGGCCTCCTCTGCCTCTTCCACGCCAATTACCTCTACCACGAGAGCCTTCCTGGCCGAAAGTATCCATATTAAGCGAGCGCTCCTCGTTCCAACGCATTACTCGTTCCGAATTTGACGACGAGATGTCGTCGAAGAAAGACGAGCTTTTGTCGTACTTGGGCTTCTGGTCCTGGGCGCTTTTCTTATCGAACTTGGCGTTGGACTTTTCAAAGTCAAACTCACCGGAGGCGTCCTCGGGCTCTGGTCTGCCCACAGGCTCAGGGCTCGTTTCCTTTTTGGTGGCGGAAGGCGCTGCCTTGGTTCTGGAAGCTGGTGTAGGAGAGGGGGCTGTCTTAGGTGCACTTTCCGTCTCAGCTCCTGCCAGAGAGGCCGTAGGAGCAGCCTGCTGCGGAGCCACGCCACCAGGGCCAGCAGGAGGCTGCGAGGGAGCATCGGTGGGGCCAGCATGGGCACCCTGAGTAGGAACAGCAGGGTACGTTGCACCAGTATAAGGCTGTGGCTTGACGTCGTCGATGGCCTCGTCCAAAACAGTCAAGTCCCGAACATCAGTGCCTCTAAAAACGACGAAATCGTAAACATCGGCGCCAGGCATGACCTCCATGTGGGCCAAACCCTGAGCCGCCATTCGGCCTTCAGTGCCAAAGGGACGCACCAGTTTCAAGGAGACAGTGGCGTCCTCCCCATTGATGTTTTCCAAGATCCCCACATAACGGAGGTTCTTGTTGGAAATCAACGAGATGGTTTTGCCAATGTACTGGGACATAGCAAAGTGGTTGGTAGAATGCGATCTGAGGTGGAGGTGTAGGTGTAAGTGTAGGTTGATGTTCACTGCGCACCCGTACCGCAAAGCTACATCCACCATCAACACTACCGTTTTCCATACAAGTAGAGGTATTCTTCACCATGTCCACTGAAGAGCCCTCTGCGTTGGAAACTGCAGAGCAGCGTGCAGAGGAGAATTTTCTCCAGAATGACGATGACAAAGAGCTTCCTGATACGATCGAAGAGGGGAACATAGAGGATGAGCAGGAACCACTTAATGACGTTTCTGGGGTGGACGAGGCCCAGCCGGAGCCCCAGTTCGACCCCGAGCTTCCCCAGGGGGATTACGATGACGAGGATATCTACAGCATGCCAAGCCACAAGAACGCCCTGGGTGGACAGACGAAAAAGAAGAATATCAGAAAAACAGCCAAAGAGGAGCTGGCCACGCCGGCGCCAGACGCCCAATTTCCTGCTACATACGAGGAAGACGATGGCATCGACTATCTGAACGAGGACCCCGCGGCACGCAGACGCCGTTTGTTGGAGGAGAGAATGGATTTGGCAGTCAAAAGCAAGTCCGTGAGAAGAAAGAAGGCCGATGAAGACGACTTGGAGCGCATGCAAGACGACAAAATTGACTTTTTGAAGAACAAAATGATCGAAGCCGCCAACCTCGACGTGGAGAAGAACTCCAACGGGCAGATCGCCACGGAGAAGCTCAAGCTTCTAAGAGAGGTGACAGACACCATGAGCAAAGCCGACTTGGCCATTTCCATTTTGGACAACAACCTTCTTGAGGCTGTGCGTTTGTGGCTCGAGCCTTTGCCCGACGCCTCCATGCCCGCCTACCAGATCCAGAAAGAGTTGATCCACTCCCTCACATCTTTGCCCATCAAAACAGACCACTTGGTCGCCTCGGGCATCGGCAAGGTGTTGGTGTTCTATCAGCGCAGCAAGCGCACGGAGCCCACGCTCAAAAAGATCGTCGACCGCTTGATTGGCGACTGGACAAGACCCATTCTCAATAAGTCAGACTCGTACAAGGACAGAACCATCCGATTCCACGACTACAACAAGCTGCGTTTCCTGAACCAGTTGCAGCTGAAGAAGCGTGCCAAGCAGGTTGAGCCAAAGTCGCTTTATGAGCAGCAGGCCGAGCGCAGAAACAGAGCAGCTATTCCTAGTGCCAGAACCACTGCTTACAAGATCGCCCCCAAGGTGGACGCCAGCTTGTTGGCAAGACAGGGTAAGGGCGGCGCCGATGAGCGTTTCACCAAAATCAACCGTAAGATGACCAACTCACGAAAGAAGGTGGTCAAGAAAAGCGGGCCTTCCATTGAGGGCAAGAACCTCTCCATGTAATGATAAAAAAATGGTCATTGAAGCCGAGTAGATTTTTGAATTTGGTAGGAAGAAATGGGGGCTATGTGGAGTAGAGATGTTAGCAGAATAAGGGTGATTAAAAGACATTGAACGATGTATGATCTGTATGGTGAGATTGATATCTTAAATGTTTATTGATTGACAATGAGCTATGGTTTTTATGGTTTTTCAAAGAGGTGAGATAAACAGGGAAACTGGTGAAAACTCCGAGTGTCATGTATAGTCAGATTCCTATTATCTTTACCATCACCCGCAAATTGACCAAAAAGTCTATTCAGTTATAGTTGTCTAGTGATCAAACTTGGGAAGAGAGCCCGAAAATAGAGGAATCAATGAAGACTGGGGTGACTTGATAAGGTGTGTCTTTCAACTACTGGCATATAGTGAGGCTGATTAATGATCCCAATATCAAAGTCCACTCAGACAAAATTTGACGTCTTCACAAATTCCACGAATATCTCTCCGACTCGAA
This sequence comes from Candidozyma konsanensis, assembly GCA_030563505.1. Lineage (NCBI taxonomy): Eukaryota > Fungi > Ascomycota > Pichiomycetes > Serinales > Metschnikowiaceae > Candidozyma > Candidozyma konsanensis. The sequence continues at coordinate 168,331 of JAJMJI010000012.1, read as the reverse complement.
GACAAAAGTGGCTTTTTTTCGAAGATCGGGAAAATGGGGAGTTTGCTTCGATTATGAGCCCTCTGATTCTGGCTATGCGCTAAGATAAGTATCAATGCACACTTCGGAACTCCTTGAAAATGCTACCCTAAGAAACCAAAGGCTTCATTATCCAGTGACTCTGACAAACAAATCAGATCTTGTCAACGATGAAAGACTCAAATTCAGTGATTCTGACACATTTAGTGACTTAGACAAATTACTTAAATCTTGTCGACCACAAGAGGCCCACCAATTCTCCTGATCTCAACAATCAACTAGTAGCAAATCTTTCATCTCCACTTCAGCAAATCTACATCACCGGCGGCCCCGGTGCCCTGTAACGTAATTATTTTTATTGATATGACACATGAGGCAGGAACTTACGATCTTGGCTTCTCCTTCTTCTCCTTCCACAAAGCCAACAAGGAGACACCAGAAACCTTGACAACCTTGAATCTGACACCTGGGATATCACCCTTAGCCTTACCTCTTCTACCGAAACCGGCCAACAAGACCTCGTCGTTCTCGTCAACGAAGTTCAAACAACCGTCATTTGGCACGAAAGCAGTGACCTTCTTACCGTTCTTGATCAATTGGACTCTGACACACTTTCTAATAGCGGAGTTAGGCTGCTTGGACTCGACACCGATCTTCTCCAACACAATACCCTTAGCGTGGGAAGAACCACCGAATGGAGACGACTTGAAGGCGGTACCCAACAATCTGGACTTGTAAGCCTGGTCAGCCCATCTGTTGTTACGTCTGTGAACTCTCAACTTTCTGGCCGAGTTAAGACCTCTTGGTTTTCCGTTACCCATGTTTGAAGAAGTTGTATGAGAAATGTAGATCCAAAGTGAAGGTGAAGATTTTTGGTGGGTAATTTTTTCTCGCGGGTTTGTCACGTGTGGGCCTTTCGATAGTGCGATGCCCACGGATATTGTGATCACGTGTGATGGGCACTCCCTAGGGCTTGAACCCTGCGAACACACCAGTAGGCAATGAAGAATTGAAGAAGAACGTGCTTTTGATTTTCAAGAGCAATTGGGATTTTAGAGGCTTTTTTTTTTGACTTGGGGTTGGAATTGGGGATGGGGCGGACTCATAAGTCAACCAGGCCAGCGAGGTTGGAGGGAGAGGAATTCCATAATATGATGAGATGAAATGAAGGCAGAGAGTTTCTTTTGGTATATTTGTGGGTATGAGGTCCAGAAAAGTCTTTTGTACTTGGGACTTTTGTCCAGTTTGGTGGGATATTGTAGGTTGTGGTGGGTGAGCCTGGAAGGCATTCATATAGGCAAACTCCGTTATATCTGATTTCGTGAAGTGGCCAGTTTTTGTAAGCTTATCATGAAAACTACATGTCATTGACACTTAGTGTATAAGATGCTGAAGCCTAAAGCTCACTCATTTCTGCCTGGTTACTTGGGGACCTCGAATGGCGAGAAGCTGACAAGTTGAAACTATTAAGGTTGAAGATGCATACTTTAGAAAGAGAAAAAGGGTTCATCGAGGAGATTATGCAAAAGAAAAATAGTGGCATTTTTTTTTTCGGTATGTACTTCGAGTGCTTTGGGTCGAGGGTTACTCAATTAAAGGATTTTTGGATTTGTAGACATTCGAAACAACGTTTCCTATTAGCGGCCACTTCTCAGAAGAAGGAAAAGTATCAGATCTCTTTATTCGAATCAAGCAGGCTAATCATGGCACACTGGCAGCAAAAGGTAAATTGATTCATGAGGAATTCGTTGAAGAACATCGACCTTCGTGGATAGCGATCGACTTGACCCAAAGAACTTGAATTTCGATCCTTTTTCGAAAATTGGTAAAAAAGACTTGCTGTGCTTCACTGCGTAGTTGGGTTCATAGGCATGAAAATATGCTAGCTGAGAGTGGATGAAGATGATAATGAAAAAGACGAAACATCAAGAACACGGAGAGTTACATACACGTGGAAAGTAAATATAGAGAAGATAAGAACATGAATCGAATAGTAGTGGAGCTACAAAGATATTGTAGTCTCGAGAATAGTCGTCCGACCTGAGAATGTAGAATGAGATACCATGTAATTGATTTCGTAATTTTCAAAACGAAACGTTATCGACATTGGCTAAAGATTTTGAAGTCCTCTCTATGACAGTTTTTTTAAAGCAGCAATAAGTGTATCACTATCTTCTGGTTGGATCTCATATCTCTTATCAGCAGAAACCGATCCAGCTGAATAGGAGACGAAAACCAAGAATGACGGATCAAAGTTCCTTATACTCCCTTTTTTTATTCTCTCTATGGGGCAAAAAGCCACCATTGTGGCACGGCTGAAGGACATACTACAGCCACATTGTCTGCCATGTAAACTGACATGTGAACTGACGTCAGTAAAGTTTAAATTAGCAAGCAGATGCTTTATTAGCTCTACACCTCAGCCTAGTAATAAATAATCTAAGTATACATGTTACAAGTCCCTATGGCAACTCCTCTAATCCACCATGGAGATAACAGTTAGCAAACAAAACCTACTGTAAAGGCATTTAGTAGTCAAGCCAGTCAAAATGATAATTCGCCACTAGTTCTGCAGAACCTCAACCTACATCAGACTCTCTCTAAGTAGGTTACATATGTGACTTGAAGCAGAACGCTAGAGACAACACCTCTTGTCTTGTCCCATCCGACGATCCTGCGCCCGTTCTATACTGTTACAAATGATCATAACGTCTTGTGACTTACTTGAGCGCGGCCCTGGCCAAAAGCTTGGTCTTTCTGGACTTGAGCGTCTTCAAAAGCAACAAGAAGAGCATGTCGAGCTGATCTTTGAACATAAACAACAAGCCTTGCACAATGACGCCCTTAATCAATTGAGGTGCCACTCCCTTGTACAAGCCTTTGAGTTTCTCCGTCTTCCACAAGTGGCCCAATGCCTGGATGAAGCTGTCGAACTTGATGTCCTCCTCCTCGTCCTCATGCTTCTGCAAAATGATCCTGCCGCTCTTGTCTGGGAGTGGCTTTTGCAGCTTCTTTTGAAGCATGGCCTTGGACACAATGAGAGGCTGCGTGGCAAGCGTAGCCATGGATTTGGCCAACATACCCAAGCTGAAGGACTCCAAGGGGCCCAAGAACTGCTTGTTGTTGTAAAGCACCTGTTTCAACCGCTCGTACGAGCCGTAGGTTATACTGGGGTTGATGCACAACACCAAAGAGACGCTCAAGCCTTTCCAGAAACCCACAATGCCATCATGAACGTAGATCTCTTTGGCCAACTGGAGCAACGAGCGGTGCTGTTTGTCGGTCTGCTGCTGGGTGGTGATGACACCAATTGGCATGGTGAAGAGCTGGGAAATAGCTGCAGCCAAAGCACCCAAAAACAACTCGGTGGGTGTGGAGTGCTTCGCATTGGCGGCTTTCTTAGTCAATTGTCCATACAACCGTTTGACGATCGAGTACCAGTAGAAATACGAGAAGTTCTGAGCGGCCGTGCCCAAAATCGACGAAAGAAGCCCGTGGTACCACCCCAAAATACCTTTCTTCTCGTAGATCTTCTTCAACACATCGGCGGTGTTTTTGTACTTGAGGCCATTGTTGTTTGCTTTTTGCTTGAAAACCGAATCTTCTCCCTGAGACGTCGAGCTGCTGAAGCCCGTGTCGGTCTCCTCGCCGGCCTTTTTATCGTGCTTTTTGACTTGTGTTTGGATGATGGTTTTGCTCAAATCCAAAGGATACACCAAGGTATTGGCGATAACAGAAGCCATGGCGCCAGAGGCGGCCTTCTCAAGCGGTGTAAGGGACATGAAAACGGATTTTTCCAAAAATGCCCAAAAGAATAAATATACGAAAAGTGACGCAAATAACGATTTTTGAGAAGGCTGCTGGGGATGTTATAAAAGGCTGCAGACCCCGGTTTCTTTTTTGTTCCTGCCGAGGATATCGCGTTCCCCACATGGCAGCTTCCGAACCCCTCCTTTCACAGGGCAGCGAGGCAGCCAATTTAAGCAAGTGTTATTAAGGAATCTGAATTCCTCACTTTTTTCCGGCCACGCCAATATCTTTTTTATTAAAAAAAGCCCCCTGTTGAGCCCATCACGCCGGGTTCCTGATCCAGTCACATGACCCAATCGATAGCAAATCGCATTGGCACATTCAACTGTGTGCGCGATAACATGCACATTTGGTCCGTGGTTGCAAAACTCAGAAACACTAGGAAACGGTCGGGCGAGAAAGAAAGACCGCTCATTGGCTGGAGCAGGCGGAATAAGTCGGAAAGACCCGTACATCCACGATATTTTCCAGCAGGTGGCCGCTGCCCGCAGCGAAACCCCTGTCCGATTTAGGCACCAGTCGCCGCTTGAACGGATCTTCGACACATGAAAGTCAAAAGCAAAAATGCTGTGTCCACCAATCATGTTGCACAAAGATTCGAAACCCAAAACAAAAATTTTAAGATTTCTGGTTACGGACCCTGGCGGTCAAGACATATGATATTTCCCTCTTTTGGTTTGCTTGTGCGCAACGGCTGAGTTTGAGACACCACCCGCTTATGGCAAATAGCCGCTATGTCAAGTTGGGGCAGCGGTTGGAGACAGGAAAAATGAAGATTCGAAGAAGTGAAGATATGGAGATTTGGATTATTAGATGATTGGAGAAGTTTTGGTTTTTCGGAAAATCGGAAAATTCGTGGAATTGATGGTTTGAGTAGATGCATTATCACAGGACAGCCACAGTGTGAGCTGCCAACGGTTTTTGGGAAGCAAGTTTTGTTATGGATGTATTGATTTTTGGATTTGGGGAATTTTCCGGAGATTTGCTTGTGGGCTTGGGGCTTTTAATTGGTTTTAATGCATGAACTGCTTTTAGGTTTTGGTTCAAACTGTTGCCTTGATACTTCGATTGGAACTTGAGCTGGACTTTTGAAAATGTACCCTGAAGTCATTCTTTTGATTCGCTGAGCTTGAAGTGTGTTTGATTTTCTCAGTTTACTCCGACAGATAGTCCTAAGGGTCGATAAACTCGGTGACGTTTGGGAGACTATCTCGAGGTCTCGTGAAATGAATTGAATTGAAGATCCTTTTGAAGGTGCTCTCTACAGCAGTATTCTTTCTTCATTCTATAAAAAAGATATCAGCTAAACATAAAGGAAAAAGAAAGTCTGTTGTAACTTGTATCTCTCTCGACTTCCAGCTCTGATCTGAGCCGATCTCGTGAAATGCTTGAGACGTTATCAATTGAAATAACAAGAGAAGGCGCCTTTTAATGTTTTTTGGCTGTCATAGGGAGCTAATTTTTGTCGACGCCTTCTGATTTTTGTTAGCCTTGTCTAAGCTTCAAATGGCTGCAAATGCCCCTTGATGTAATGACAAAACCGGTTTGCGCCACTGCTGTCAATAATTGAGATCCAAAATAGGATGTGGTAGGGAGGCTCTTTTGTTGCAGTTCCCATCAGGGCCTTAGAAGGATGCATGGGGAGACAAACTGTCTATAGGTACCACCTACACTATTAACTTATAATGCAAACTTGTTACCATTTTTGCCAAATGCCTTTGAATGTTGAATTGTCTGGGCCAGAACTGACCAGGTCTTCTCTATCTATTTCTTCAACACACTTGTGCCACTCAATCGAAGCACAGAAGGATATCCTAATCGAAGTATATCCCGATCTTAGATCGCTATAGATCACCAACTCACCTTTCTCTCTATCTCTAATCTCCGACAATGTCCATCAATGGCTAGCAAATTCTTTCTAAATGCTCCACTGAACAACGGTCCGATCTGTGTCACAAACAAGCAAGGATTCGCCCAGAACATCAAAACTCTTGATTCTTCCCTCGCCCCTCCTCAATTCCACCGCCACGGCCTCCTTGAGCAAATCAATCCCTCTGATCACTCCGTCTTCACCAAACACCCATATCCCACTTCCGTCCGATCTCCAGCCTATGAGCGCTTGACTGTACTTATCCTGTGGCGACATGGTGTTGATGTTAGTGATGATCTGGTTTCTGCGGACGCTTTCACCGTCTTTTCCAAACTCTTTGAGTGAAACAAGCACCAAACGCATGTATGGTTCATGGGAAGTACCCACAGCGACCAAGGGCACTGAGTCACCAAGGTAGATTTTCACAGAATGAGGAGAAAAGCCAGCAGCAGTGAATTCGGCATCGTTGAGGGCAATTTTGAAGGCGAGGTCGACTCTGTTTTCCTTAACAGTTAAAACGTCCAAGAGAGTCATTTCTGACTTTCCCACCAAAATGACAAGCTGGTCCTGGTAAACACAAGCGTCCATACACAAGCCCCTATTGGAGAGTTTGTATGGTTCGAAGGCCTCGATAAGTGAATCTTTTTGAATTTCAAAAACCTTCACCAAAAAGTCCCATCCCATGGTCACTAGGTACTCTTTTCCTTTCCAGGACACTGGAACGACTTCCGTGATGAGCTTAGTGTGGATCTGTTGTTCGTGAAAGATTTCGAACTTTGACTCTTGCGTCATCCTGCCCATGTACACCTTTCCGTTCATTCCACATAGAAGAATAGTGCTGCCTACCACCTTGATATTCCTGACCACAGTGGATACTGCGCGGGAAACCGAAAAGACAACTTTGTTATTTTGAAGATCAACAAAAACTAGCTCCATTTTGGCCGTTGCAAACACCCCATACCTCTTCTCTTCTTGTTCATAGATTGCACTTGCAACCACTAGGTCATTGATACCTGAGATATTCCCCGGAGTTTTCGGATAAGGAGCCAGCCATTCACGGAGTTGAGACGATCTTATCGCTTTCAACTCCCCGTCTAGCAAAACTTCATGCAGACTTTGTGATTTTTCCTGAATGCTGAGGTACTTGAGTCGATCTGAGATGATGTCTTGAAGATCTTCCTGGTGGGGCAAATCGGCGGGAATTGGCTTGCCGTGTTCGTTTTCAAAGGCCTTAAGAGTCTCGCTGTAACCTTCCTTTTTAAGGAAATGGGCCACGAACTGGTGGACAGACATGGGCTTGAATATGAGTAGTAGGTGTTGGTGATAACTGCACGTGATGAGATTTGTAAGAAGAAGAAAGACTAGAAATTACAGATAAAGGAGGAGGATAAATGATATTAAAATTATATGATTATGCTGCTTTGAAATGAGAGGTTTGCTCCCGGGTTTTTTGGTTTATCACGCCAAAGGGACCGGTCTTAGCCTCGTATTCCCTATGCTAATTAGATATGGCTTGGAAGCGGAAGCTCAAACTTCTCGCTTAAAAGCTCCGTTTGCGGATTAGGCCAGTACTGAAGTGGTGGGTTTTTGTTCTCAGTTATGCTGGGGGCCACACGCTGAAAGTTCAGCGGAACTTCGAGATCAAGACCCTGGTACTTTTTTGTCTGTTCAATAACCTTCTCCTCAAGCTCCTCCACAAGCTGTATACTTTTGGTGCCGGCATCTAGAATCACCTGTGGGTCCACTCCCAGCCACTGCTTTCCGTTTTTTTTAATGAACGACTCCACGACTTTTTGTGCTGCCAAAGCTTGAGGGTCATAAAAGAGCAGGTCTGAATCAACAGAAGGGTGATCCTGAGGCTCAATGTTCACAAATGCAAGAAACTCTCTTCGTGGAAGACACTTGTCTAGTGCTAGAAAAGACGTTGTGCGTGTGAGCTTGCGGAACTTTTTGGGCTTGTCTTCCATGCCTAGTTGGATTTCGCCATTGTCCCCATCCATATCAAGCTCTATTTTGTTGCTGTCGGCATCCGTGTCTTCACTTGTTTCGTTGTCCATATCTAGACTTATCTCGTCGCTGTTGCTCAGACTCATTCCATTACCGTTATCTTCCACGCTAACCGTCTTTTCAAATTGAGCGGTGAACTTCACATGTAGATGCAGCGAGAACCAGTGTGGAGGCGTGAGCTTTTCTAGAGCCGCCCGGGCGGCTGGTGAGCCCAATTCGCCTGATTTCATATCATCCTTGAAAAACTTCTTCTTCCTTAGAAGGCCTCTTTCATCGCCATATTGCCAGATCCACTGGGGCCAGTCGTGGCTGATTACAGCGTCGCTGTTTCCACTCAAAAGAAGCTTGAGCAAATTCTTGGGCTTGACATGATAGGCCAGTCGAAGTGTGCTGGGGTTATATGGAAGCAGGTACTTGGGAGTTGTTTTCTGGTAAAAAGTGTGACTGTTCCAGATGCCCAGCATACCGGAAATACGGATTCCTTTATACCAAATGCTGCCAAACTCGCCCAAGTAGTAGATATTGGGGGCTACCCATCCCCCATACTGGAGTTCTCTGAGGTACGAGGAACACTCGTGGTTTCCACCAATGAAGATCGTTAGAACGGGGGCTTTCTTTGTTCCGGCGTAGTAATCGGGAAAATCACCTAGCTGTTTGTACTTTGCAGGAACACTGATGGTTTCCAAGTCGGTGATGTTTCTGATGGCCTGGAAATCTCCACAGATAATGAGAACATCAGCCATTGGCTTGAGACAGCGATATATGGAATCTAGGGTCCCGTGACCACATCCCTCCACTGCCACAAGAACCATAAGCGAAAAGAAGGATTTTTGAATGAGATGTGGTGTAGTTGAAATAGAATGTGGAGTCGAAGGTGCAGGTAGAAAGTGATGGTGCGAACTACAGAACACGATAAGAGCAGATTTCTAGCATTGAGCAACACATCTAAAACTTGAAGACGTGGTCATTGTTGTAGCCCAACTCGGCCAAGGTTCCGGTGACCTCACCCTGATCGGTAGGGGAGGTCTTCATACCCGAAAGAGCCTTGTACATAGGAGGAGGACCACACACAAAGATCTTGGAGTCCTTGGATGGAGGAGGCAAGTGCTGCTTCAAGAAGTCCTTGCCAATGAGGCCAGTGTTGCCGTCCCAGTCGTCTCCGGCCTCGTCCACGAAGTAGTGCACCTTGAACTGGTCCTTGTGCTTGTCGGCGATCTCGTCAATCTCCTTCTTCAACAAGATGTCAGGAACAGTCTTTGAGGCGTAGTACAAGTCGACCTTGGTGTTGTCCTCGGGGTTTTTGGCGATCTCGCTGAGCAAGTGGTACAATGGAGTGATACCGGAACCACCTCCAATCAAAGAGATCTTCTCAAACTGGTTGGGGTCCCACTTCCACTTGACAACTGGACCCTTGAAAGCCACAGTGTCGTTGGGCTTCAAGTCCCAGAAGTGCTTGGAGAACTTACCGTTCTCGTAAGTCTTGATCACGAAGTCAATGGTGCCCTTTTGGTCAACACTTGAGATGGGCGTGTAGGGTCTGATCACGTTGTTGCCCTTCTCAGTGACATACTTGGCCATCAAGCAAGAAGCATTGATCAAGCCCGAGGTGTGCTCTGGGTCCTTAAGCTCAAAAACGTAGTGTCTAGAGTCTGGAGAAACCTGGCGAGCCTCTCTCAACTTCAAGTCGATCCATTCGTCGCCACCTGTGAAGGTCTTTCCGGTGTCGTTCAAAATGGGGTTAGACAAGCGGTAAGCCAATCCAATAGCGCCAACGGCACCGGCGGCACCGACAAGGGGCCACAAGTTTCTGGAGCTCAATCTAGCAAACATTCTAGGTGTAATTGATTGCGAGGAGTATATAGACGGGGGAAGAATGGTGGTGCGGAGTGCTTTTTATAGGAGCAAGTAGAGGTTCTCAAAGAGAGAGAAGGCAATAGGTGGAGGGTTCGGGACCTGCACGAAGCGCCCAGTCTAGTAGCACAGGCCTGGGTCGATTCCGCGCCACAGAAGAGTGTTCCAGTTTAATTAAAGAGTACAGGGGATTTCGATCGGTATTTATACTTGGCAGGGGGGAAAGTCGGGCAACTTGCATGACCTTCAGGAAAAAGTATAAATAGGGACGATTTCCCCTGGTCTTTCTTTCTGGTTGGTGCCTGTAGCAACTCCAGTGTGAACTCGGCCAGTACACCACTAGCAACCGAGCGCACATCCCACTACGTCAGTTGACTTATTCAACTGGGATTGGATCATTCGTAGATGTTGAAAGGAAAGACTCAGAGGGAATTACTTCAAGTGGCCAGGACCCTTATCCAGCCATTGAAGCCAAATTACCACAAGGGCCAGGCGGGGAAGATCGCCGTCTTTGGTGGATGTGAGGACTATACTGGAGCACCCTTCTTTCTGGCCCATTCGGCAGCTTTGGTTGGCGCCGACTTGAGCCACGTGGTTTGTGAAAAACAGGCTGCTACCGTGATCAAGGGCTACTCGCCGGATTTGATGGTTCACCCATACTTGTACGATTTAGAGAACACCGATGTGCGCCGGTGGATCTCGCCTGATCTCATAGAAAAGCTCAAGCGGAAATCGCTCGAGGAGATTTTGAATTCTAAAGACGAGCTTGACAAGATCATTGAGACCCACGTATTGCCCAAAATCTCGGCGCTCATGCTGAGGGTGGATATGTTCGTGGTAGGACCTGGTTTTGGCAGAGACGCTCTCATGCTCAAGACGCTTATTCGGGTGATAGAGGAGATTAAGGTGGCCAATAAGCCCGTCATTTTGGATGCCGACTCGTTATTCTTGGTTTCGGTGCGTCCGAATATTGTCAAGGGATACTCCAAGGCGGTTCTCACACCCAATGTGGTTGAATTCGGTCGGATTTGTCTGGCTCTTGCAATTGACAACACTGATGATGTGGAATGTGCCAAGCGTGTTCTGAAGGCTTTGGGAAATATCACTTTGATCAAAAAAGGCGCCCAAGAGGTGATCGTTCGTAACGAAAGCCATGTGATCAACGAAATGCCAGGCTCGCTTAGACGAGTTGGCGGTCAGGGTGACACTTTGACAGGCTCCTTGGCTACTTTGCTCACATGGGCTGAACACTACACTAGTGGCTTTTGGGACGGATCAGGCAAGATGGACGAAGACGAGGCTGTTTTGCTTGCGTGCTTTGCAGCTTGTTCAGTGGTTCGTGTGGCCAGCTCCAAGGCATTTTACAAGTACAAACGGGCGATGCAAACGCTGAATGTGCACGAGTATTTGGGCGAGGCGTTCGAGGAGTTGTTTGGAGTTTAGGTGCTGGCGCCTTTCGGATGACGCAGACTTGGTCAAAAGGGCGCTTATTAGGCTATTGACAGGGAAGAGCGGGTTCGTTGTGTGGATTTTGGGAGGACACGAAGCTACACAGTCATTCCATTTGTCTGATGGAATTCTCCAGGCTATGATATTACTGGGTCAGCAGGCTTTAAGATTGATGACTATAGAAGCGAACAAGCAGACTTTGACGTTGGGGAGCTTCATCAAAACCATAAGAAAAATCATCGAGATGGCGTCGATGTTTAAACAACAGCCTTCTCTATTACCAGTTGAACAAATACTGAATTTAATGTCTGACGACCAAAGCAAAATGCCCCTCGTACACAAGATTATGATTCTATTAGATAAATACTTCCCTTTCAATAATGTAAGATCATATTTGGATTTGTGCTGCGATTCGGTATTTCTCAATTATCTGTCGCAATTCAAGTATACTCAGAGAATATAAAGGAACCCAAACTTAAAAATTTTCCTAGACTCAAAAAAACTCTCAAGTGCCAAACCTCCAGAAAAAAAATACATTTTAGAAGAAAATGAATATCTCACGGTCCTCATCGCTGGTTCTTCTGTGAATATCTGACATAGGTTCACTACTGAAGTACCAGAGATCTCCTCTTTTAAATCATAGCGAAATATTAAGTATTTCGTATAGCTCTACAAAGTGTCTCCTGCTAAATCCCAAACCGAATCCTGGTCCCCACCACACTTCCCAGAAAACTTAAAAAAACTTCCCTCCAACGCTGCCCAGACTAAATTCTATAAAACCTCCATAACTGCCCGGCTCGGAACTCTTCCGAATTTACCCCAAAATTGCCTCAAAACGAAAAAACCCGTATACCCCAGCTTCAAAATTTCACCCGTTTCCATATCTCCGCCTAAATGACCCCAGACCAAGTCCGAGCGTTTTGCAACCACCCGCTGTGCGGGAATATATGATGACACCGGATCTACGGATGCGGGGCAAGTGGACCCTGGGGGACCTACGAACATCCGGCCGTCCGAGAGATTTCAATCCTCCCTTTTGTTGAGAAACAAAATGCAAAAAATAAATTCGTCTCTGCCGTTTGAAACCTTCATGTGCTCACGATGGCTTCTTCTGATTTTTGACCAATCGTCCTGCACACAACCTAAAGTCCCACCCCCGCGCTTCGTGATATCTTCCTCGGAACAACTATAAAAGAACCGATATTCCCCAGTTTATTTAACAGATCGATAAAAAAAGTACAATATGGATGCGAGCTGCGGCCCCTCTAGCGCCCTTTCACAACTCTCGAAGCATACACAGCGGGACACATCCCTTCAGCACGGATTAGTCAACAGACATGAAAATCAGCAGAGCAGACCAGGATTCAGGAACCAACCGGGGTTCGACGCCCAGCTCAACCAGGAGTTTCAGAACCTTGGAAGCCGGTCGGGTGGAATGCCGGTTTTCCAGGACCAGTTCGCTAACGCCGGCCCCATCAATCACCAGCAACATCGCCAGCATCAAAACCAGCAAAACCGTTGGATTCAGGACTTCAACGGGCTTTCTTTAGAGAACAGGCAAGCGCAGGCTAATCAGAGTGGGCAGGCACAAAACGGAAAGTCCGACTGGCACCGACAGTTTATGAATCTGATGAACCAACAGCCACAGCTTCAACAGAATAGAACCAACTACCAGATGGGCCAGATGGGCCAAACAGGATACATGGGCCAAATGGGCCAATACAGATACCAGGGCATGCAGAACATGCAACCGCAGAATGAAAAGGCCCAAGTGGAAGCGGATATGCTTGGAGATACTGCTGTTCTAGACTCTCACTTTGACCAGCTTGAGAAGGAGCTCGCCATGGAGGAGCAGGTGGATTCAGAAGAAGCCCTGATCAGCGAAATCGACAAGGAGCAGTTTGTCAAGGCTGCGCGAGAGGTGCAAAAGTCGATGAGAAACGAAAATGGCCAGAAATCAGAGGAAACATCGCTGAAGTTCGAGCAGCTGAATTTCTTGAAACTCATGAACTCTATTTCCGATCGCAAGGTAGAGCTTAGCAAGGAAGGCGACAAACTCGTGGAGGCTGAGTCCGGAGAAGACATCAGGCAACATTTGAGCGACCCACTCAAGTACGAAAAAGACCCCAACTACCACCAGCAACCGCATGAGCCTCAGGCTGAGCCCCTGGCTATTCCGGCTCGGGCTTCTGTCCATGTTCCAATCGCCAAGGAGCCCCAAGTCACCAAGGAATCCGAACTGATTCACAGCCACTTGCCTGACCCCTTGGCCCATATCAAAGACGGTCAACTTCCCGACAATTTGACACCTTTGCAGGCGGCTAAGATCATATCTGGAGGCCAGGTGAGCGGCAACACTTGGATGGAAGACGAGCTGTGGCTTGGTGGTCCTGCAATGACCCCCAGTGGAAACAGCTCCAGCGGAAACAGTATCATGGAGCCCCACTGGCAGGAGGTGTATGACGATTATCGCCACGACGATGATTTTCACTAGGTTTTAGTGAACTGAGATGATAGAGGCGGCGACGTCGCCATGTTACGAATGCACGGACGAGAAACAGATGGAAGTGTAGGGATGAAATTGTAGAGGGCGAGACGATTGACATGAATTGAATGAAGGTAGAATGAAGGAAGCAATGTGGAGAAACAAATCGTTTTATCTCTGGCGGCCAATTGTTAGAAGACCATACTTTTCAAGTCATGCGATTAGTTTTCCCTCTCCTCTGAAGGTATAAGCTTTTCCGGCCACGATTTGTGATATCTTACGATGTTTCTCAGATTTCCTTCTCTGGCTTCATTTTTGCAGATATGCAAATGATAACGACCAATGCTTCGATTCTGTGTAAAAGGAAACAGATCGTCTGACCGTTAGTGGAAGTGTTGGTCTGAATAATTTGAAGACCGGTGAAGCGATTTCTAATCTTAAGCTCCAGGTCTCGAAAGAAGCATTCAAATTATGAGAGACCCAATTCGGAATCTATGAGTACAATCGTCTTTTAGCTATCTTCAAAATTGTCCAAACACTCTGTTCCCTTCCATCAATCCAATAGTATTTTTGTAATTTGCACAGCCTGTTTGACTCAGATTTCAAGCAATTGCACCAGTAATCCCCATATGATATCAGACCAATCTGACAAGGCATTATTGACAAAAATAGAGCTCTAGATGCACCAAAGCTTATCCAATTGTGGGACCAGTAATCTGGCGAAGTGATTTGGACCTCACATTATGCACCATAGATACGTATCGATGTCTCGAAAGTATGCAATAAAACCTCCCTCAAAGATTAGACAGGAAATGATTTACACCGTCTATCACACGATAAATAGAACAAAACTTAGTATTTGACCTCATGGGCTACAACCAAGAGCTAAAGGCTGCCAGGTAGACTCTTGTAGTTAATCGAAGATCTCAGGTGAGACATCCTTTGGAATTTACAAACCTAACCCAATGCGTATGTATACGTCTCTAGCAAACGAGGACGCCAATCTTAGCTGATCTCGACCATTCACTTAAAGCTTATCAGTAAAATGCTATTTAGTAAATCTGGTATTCTGGTGGTGATTGAGAAACGACTCTATGTTTGTGAAGCATCTACTACGACGATGCACTTAGAAATCGAAAGTTCCACATCTCCGCTTCCAAACCCCATATGTAACTTGAAGCCCTGTGGTTTGGCGCAAATCCCAAACACCGAATGCTACTATCTGGCGGAGGCACCTTTAGAACTTTTTTATTTTTCACATCACCGGCTTGATACCTTCAAGGGTCTACAAGGCACAAAGGAACGACATTCAAAAAAAGCTCCATTAATGGCCCTCAATGAATGGCTTTAACAAGGCCGCCAATGTAAGTCTACGCCAGCGACTGCAACCATCAATGCTGATCCACTGATCACTCATATCCCCAAATCAAAGAATTCCCCAAGCCCAATTTTTCATTTCTTGGAATTTGCCAATTACGAGATCCTACTTCCCCACAGATCCAGTCCTCTGGACTCATTCTCCTGATCCTAAATAAGCGGCTAAGCCAATTGCACCCAGTCCGATCTGGCTATGCGCCGCTTGACTATACTCGAATTACGCTGAAAAAGGAAAGTCAGACTCCGCCCAGGCCCAACAATTAAAACAAAGGATAAGGTTCTTCGGCATCCTGCACAAAGCAGTGTCCAGCCGTTTAGTGATGTTGCATTTGTTGAGTGGTCCACCAAAACGACGAAAACTGAAAATCATTTAACCTTTTAGTTCTCACCGGTAAGCCTGGAGGAGGAGGGTGTAACTGTGCATGCACATAAGACGGCCCACTAACGTCCGGAGATGTACAGCGGAAGATGCTTTTAGCGCCACCTGCAGGAACATATTTCTTTTTCTCGTTCCTACTGGATAGATTACAGTTGAGCAACGTAATTCTGCTGTTCTGACGTAGATACAGTGAAAAAATTGGTCTAGTCGCTGGAATGAGGGCATTGGGTGATTTACGAAGTAGGCTCTGGGTTCGGAAAAACCTTGACGGATCAGGCCTTCGGCTGAGCGGAAAATCGGACTTTTTTTGACACCCCGAACCCAGAAAACACTTCAGTCGAACAGTTTCCTCCTACAGAAGGCCCCCTTCTCAAAGGGTGATACGGTCCAGGCCTGCACGTTTCATTTGCTTGCCTTCACTACTACGTTTTCTTTCTTTTTCGTGATGTAATCCCACATTGCTCGACACATCGACGGCATCGTCCTGCAGAATACCTGGACTGGATTAATCCGGCGGCCGACTGGCATTTCTTTTTCTTGACATATATATACCTCAATTTCCTGCCCGTTATCAGTTTTTATCCACCACCAAAATGACTGCTCCATACGCTATTGAAAAACCATTCAGAATCTGTATCATCGGATCCGGTAACTGGGGTACCGCTGTGGCCAAGCTTGTGGCCGAGAACACCAATGAAAAAACCGACATCTTCGAGAAGAAGGTCAACATGTGGGTTTTTGAAGAGGAGATTGAGGGCAAGAAATTGACTGAAATCATCAACACTGAGCACGAGAACGTCAAGTACCTCCCAGGCGTCAAGTTGCCTGAGAACCTTGTCGCTAACCCAGACATTGTGTCTACTGTTGAGGACGCTGACCTTTTGGTTTTCAACATTCCACACCAGTTCCTTCCAAAGACCTGCAAGCAGCTCGTTGGTAAGGTGAAGCCTACCGCCAGAGCCATCTCTTGTCTTAAGGGTTTGGAGGTCGACGCCAATGGCTGCAAATTGTTGTCGCAGTCTATCACCGACACTTTGGGCATCTACTGTGGTGTTCTTTCGGGCGCCAACATCGCCAACGAGGTCGCCAGAGGCAGATGGTCTGAGACTTCCATTGGTTACAACCTCCCCAAGGACTTCCGTGGCGAGGGTAAGGACATTGACGAGTTTGTCTTGAAGGCCGCTTTCCACAGAACCTACTTCCACGTCAGAGTGATCAAGGACGTTGTTGGCGCTTCCATCGCTGGTGCCTTGAAGAACGTCGTCGCCATTGCCGCTGGTTTCGTCGAAGGCGCCGGTTGGGGTGACAACGCCAAGTCTGCCATCATGAGAATTGGTCTTGCTGAGACTATCCGTTTCTCTTCTTACTGGCAGAAGTTCCACATCCAGGGTCTTTCCCCTCCAGACCCATCCACCTTCACCCAGGAATCTGCTGGTGTCGCTGACCTTATCACAACCTGTTCTGGTGGCAGAAACGTCAAGGTTGCTCGTTACATGATCGAGAACAAGGTTGACGCTTGGGAGGCTGAGAAGAAGTTGCTCAACGGTCAATCTTCCCAGGGTATCATCACCGCCAAGGAGGTGCACGAGCTCTTGGTCAACTACAAGCTTCAAGACGAGTTCCCCTTGTTTGAGGCCACCTACAACGTCATCTACGAGAATGCGGATGTTAACGAGTGGCCTGTTCTTTTGGAGCAGGATGCTTGAGTCATAATTGTATACTAGTCATAATAGAATAAGTTATAGAGATCTACCATGTAAACATGGGACTTCGAGTCAACTTGATCAAACAATCAGGATTTGCCTCATACGCCAGCAATTCACCCTGCTTCGGTAGAGAAACTGAAGAGAACAGGATATAGGAATGCTCATAGATTGGCGAAACATTTAAAAATTGGTTGGGAGATCAAAATTGGTAAGTGGATCCAGAAACTTGCTTGTGCGCTGCCTGACTCAAATCAGTCAATCTTTGGAGCCAATGCCTCGATTAACGTTGACAAGGGGAGAGGACAGAATTACCGATAAAGCGATGAGAATGACTAAGCAAAGAGGCCAATTGGATAGCCGCCCACATGTAAGCCAGGAACCCGAATCTGAAACAACCGCATTGGTCAAGTATATGGAATGGTTGCAAATTGAAGAGGTGTCGCAGTATCCGGTGACTTTGACGTGATTCAGCGTTTGGGTCATTATTGAAGACAACGATTTAATAGTTTTCGTTATCTGTCTTGGACATAATGCAGAGTTTGGTATCCAGGCAATCTCTAGTAATCGCTTACCATCTGGATGCCTTCGAATTCGACAGCAGACTTGATCCAAAGCTATTGCTTACATTATCAAGAGATATCAGTCAGAAAAGGCTGTCTCGTAGATTAAAGAAAATTTTCCAAAGTTGGCGGACCATGAGCTTCCAAAGAATTCAGCATTCGTTGGCATAGAGAGAGAAGGAGCGCCATCCATTTACAGCGGCGCTGGCTCATTTGAATGGTTTTTCAGCAAGCGGCCATCAAATTTCCAAAGGCTTCAAAACCCATCGGTATTTGAACGGAAAGCTCATGAAAAGTTACAGGCCAATTTACCAAACCTTTAAGCTGCACTAGTCTGACCAATTGCGATAGGCCCTTTATCAGAGCAACCTGGAAGTTCTCACTTACTGTCCCCCTTTTTTATCCTAGCCGAAAACTATTACCGAAATTCACCCGAAACTTACAAAACAGAAAATCGAAAAGCCCAGAGCTTTTTCGATGTAACCCGGCGGTCAGATTTCGCAGCCATAGTCTCCCAAAGAGCCAAGGCACTTCTCCACACAAACTGCCCAAAAAACAAAAAGTCCTTACTCCAAGATTCTACGTACAAAACTTCCGAACTCCATTCCCTTTAAAAAGAGCCGCCGTAGGCACCGGTGATTTTCACGTGTACTCCAACTTATACCTCTTGGATACCACTGTAGAGGTATATGCAGGATACACTATAGGAAATCATAGAAATGAAGTAGTGTTTGAGCGAATAATGGGAAAAAATGTGGCCCATGCTCTGCCGTACGTGGCAGGAGTTGACCTTATATACTGGGCGCCGATTCTGAGAGCCCTGTTACCACAATGGCAGCATATGATAGGCTGACGGGAACCTTATCTACAGGACATTCAACAATACCATCCAGCCTATCCAAATACCACCAACTACCTTCTCCAACACACCTCTCCAATGTCCAATTCAGGCTTGCTAGCCCCCCTCAGGGCTTACAAGACACAGAACTTCAATGGCGGAAAAGTGAGCGTGTGGCATAAAGTTCCGATCGCTCGAAGAGCGCTGGTTTTCATTCTTCTCTTTGTGGGACTGGTTGGAGAGCTTCGTGTTGTTTTGACCAAGAGGTCGCTGAAGCTCCGGACGTTTCCCGGCCACATTTCGCTTCCTGGCGGAAAAGCAGATACAGGATTGGAGCTGCCGTGGCAGGTGAGTCGCCGTGAAATGAGTGAAGAAATCGGTCTCAGTGAAGATAACGAATATCTCGAGAAGAACTTCGGCTTCACCATTGAGCACATAAACGAGTTGCCGTGCTACCTTCTGAGGACGATGCTGGCGGTGCGTCCGTGCATTGGATTCATGAAGTTTAAGGAGAATGGCAGAAGCAAGCAGCAGTTGTTGGAGAACTTCAAGCTTCGGGTTAATCCCGGAGAGAGCTCTTCCATCTTCAGCTGCCCTCTACAAGACTTTCTCTATCCAGAGAGCGAGGAGCTGGCCCTAGAGGCGCTTGAAAGAACCCATTATTTGATCGAATGGGCCGGTATTCCCTGGCACTTGCGTTCATACACTTTTCCTCAATTGAACGTCAAAGAGGCTGCGTGGCTCCAGGAATTCAAAGATATCTCTGCTTCTGAAGAGGAAAGCTCCGCTGACGAAGAAGCCAAACTGGCCCAAACACCGCCGCCAACTCCGAAAACGAAGAAGAAGAAGAAAGACTTGAGCTCCTGGGGAGCGCTAGGCTCTCGTGTTGACGAGGAAACGAAACAAAAAATCTACGATGTTTGGGGGCTCACGGCGAACATTCTTCACGATTTGGCCGAGGTCGTCTACAATCGTCATTTCGTGAATGGCAGGCAGCTAGGCGAAGAAGAGCTCATATACAGCTTGCGGAAACACGGTCAGATCCAGGGCAGAAGACGGTCCAAGGAGGAGGCGGCTTTGATCTCTCTGACGCCCACAGACAAGATTTCATTTGGGGATGTGATACCTCGAACTGAGTTTATTAAGCTTCAGCGCTTATACAAGATGTAGCGTTTCGGCGATGCGGGAGAGAAGATCATCAGAAGCTGGTCGCTAGAATGAAGGAGATGATTTTGGGTTTCTCGGAAGATAGGTGTGTGACGTTGGATTGCTCTTGTGTTGGCTTCGGCTGGGTTGCATGATTCACGGAGTAAAGGGCGTCGACATGAGCGAGGAATGAAAAGCTTTCGAACCGGAGAAAGTTTATTCAGAATGTTTGAGATTTTGTTGACTTCCGTGGATGTGACTACTCTTTTCGGTACCATCCAATGCAACATGCACCCACCTAAATTGGACAGAGTTCGAGAGTTGAACAATCCATCATTCGAAAAAAAGAGAAGACTTTACGCAACCTAGGTCCCATTGTGGTTCTGTTAAAGGTGGATCTCACATTTTCGAAAGTATCCCATTTCCTAAGAATGGCCAAAACCCAGATCGACGCTAACTTCTATAAAAAAGACTCTTTCACAAATTTGGCAGACCATAAACGAAACCAAAGCTCGACCCGCCTCAAGCTTACCTTACACAATCACTAGAATACATATGGCATGGGTGCAAATAGTGCGCACTGTATACACCGATATCAGTATCACCACCACCATGAGTCAAGATCAAGACAATGCTGTAGTACAGCTTCTCGAGCTCCTAGACCGTTATGAAAAAGTAGCCAATGACAGCTTTCGCTTGAAATTCATTTCTGGCATACAGCATCTCAGCAGAGCCAATTTCAACAGTGATGGCAGAAAGTACGGCACTGATTCGCTTGACAGAAGGCCCTATGACGCCTGCAAGGTGGTGGAAACGCAGAGTGGCTTCACGCTTGTGGACAAATTGAAGAAACAAAGAACAGAAAGCGCTTCACTGAAAGTCGTTCTGGAAAAGGAGGAAGTTCTGGAAAAGAAAGACGTTCTGGAATCTCTCAGACAGAGGAAGAACAAAAAGACAGAAAAGACCGGGGAAGCCCTGGGTTCAAAAAAGAAGGGCGCAATTTCGGAGATCAATAATTCTCCAGCTCTTCGAGATCCAATCTACCAGTTTGGCGTGCTTGTGCCTTACCAATTGCGAGACGCTCAGGCTTCTTTTAATGATTCGTTGTCAGATATAGTGGAGATGGTCAATCTCCGACAGCAGATTACGGAGGCTGTGAAAAAGATTGAAGCCACCGAAGTGCCCGAAAAGACCGGAACTGAATGAGCCGATTTCATGATAAAAGTGGACAACTCAAGAACTACGGCTGACTTAAGATCTCAAAAAAAAGCTAGCATTGACGCTACCCCTAAAAGGCTAATTGCCACATTGAGATACTGGAGCCCCTAAGTGTCTAGAACGAGGCCAATTGGTACTTCAAATGACACGGGCCATCAGTGTCACACAAGACACAAAATTGTCTCTACGACAACCAAAATACTTCCCAGAATGAAGAATCTACGTTTCCCTACCATTATCTATAGTGCATGCATTACCATTAATCGCTGAACAAGTCGCTGTCGTTTTCGTAATCGCTGGGGTTGATTTCTGGCGCATCAGAATCGCTAGCTTCGCTGCCACTGGCGCTTTCTTCAACATCAGCGTCGCCTGGAGCGGACTCGCCGTTCTTTCTGGCCAACTTCCGTGCTTTTTTGGCCTCCTTCTTGGCCAACTTGGCTTCCACATTTGCCTTCTGCTCCTTTCTGCGCTCAGCCTTCTCCTGCTGTCTCTTCTGGTGCCTCTTCTCCAACTCTGCCTCTTCCTTCTTGGTCTTGGTGATTCTGGAGTGGTATATCGTCTTGCCTCCGATCATGGCATCCTCGATCTTGACGAGGTTCATATTGAGACGGGGGCCCAACTCCGTGAGCTTGATGGCTCTTTTCCTTGTCGTTGCAACATCGCCTTCCGAATTGGCCGAAATTCCGGCCCTTTTCACAAGTTGACTCTGCTCGTTCTTCACCTCGACAACGGCATCATCCTCTACTTCACTTTCCGAAGTCACACCACCAACGGCATATGGATCCAAAATCAAATCGGAAATGTCTTGTGCTTTGGTCATGATCGGGAGCTTTTTGTGTGTCTGGTGGGAGTTGATCAACTTCTTGATGTTCCTGCTCTCCTCCACCATCTTGGTGTCTATGGCGTAGTGCCTCAATTCGATTTCGCCGTCTTCTTTTTTGCTGATAAGGAGAACACGCTTGATTGTGTTCACTTTTGTTGTCTGTGGCTGAATTGGAGGGAAAAGGTTTTGCAAAATGGTGATCATCAACTTCTCGTGGTTTTCAGCGTCATTGACCCTTTTGAACCCATTCATCACAAGCAAAGGAGGTTCATGGAAAGCAGCAGAGTCTCTGCCGATGGACTTAGGGTGTTTCAATATTCTCTGAACGTCTTTCAGCAAGGCATACGAGTTGACCTTGAATTGAAGACAGGGACCCTTGGGCATCTTTCCGATTCTCAAAGACACATTTCCCGAGCTCTCCGACTGCTTGAACACAAAAAGATCCGACACAGCCAAAGGCCCAGACATCACCATAAAATCCTTGAGCTTGTTGGCTTTTCTCTCTCGCAAGCTGATGGCGGTATGTGGTTGCATCACAAATCTGAAGTCCTTAACTAACTGAGTAAGGGCATGGTTTTTGAGCGAATGGCCGAGGGAGATCACCATGGAGCGGGGAACCTTGGCCAACTCTTCTGCCGAGGGAGGCTGGTGAGTTCTTCTTTTTGATCTTCTTTTGGCCATGCTGAATAGTGATTTTATGGGGATGAGATTTGGAAAATCATGGGAAGCCATCGCGATGATAGTGGACACACCCGTACACCAGCTTACCTCAGGTCTTGGACCCCACCACGAAACGGGCCAGAATTGGGTGAATTGGTGTGGTAATTTGGCGGGGGAATAATTGGGTGACGGAGATTCCTAGGCTGCTTTTGCTTTTGAGTCCAGCAGCCGGATTGCCGAGATCAGAAGGGGTCAGGTCAGGGACTACCTGCAGTACACACCGATAAACAGCGATGCTCTGCTCAAATCAAATACCAACCATGGCCATAAAAACTGTGCTGAAAAAGAAGGAGAAGTTCGCTGCCAAAAACAAGGATGCGCTTGCCCTTGCAGAGAAAATCAAGGAAAATGCCTTAAAGCAGAAACTTGCACAGAAAAAGCAGGCTGCCAAAGACAACTCCATCAAACCAGAAGCCACAGAAGTGTCTGTTTCTGACAGCTCCAAGAAGTTCGAGACGTTCAGCGAACTCAAGCTCATTCCCGATCTCCTTGAGCTGATTCAGCAGATGAAGTTTACCAAGCCCACGCCGATTCAGGCGGAGGCCATTCCTCATGCTTTGGAAGGAAAGGATATTATTGGACTTGCGGTCACTGGATCGGGAAAAACGGCGGCTTTTGCCATTCCTATTTTGCAGACGCTTTATAACGACCAATACCCGTATTACGGTCTTGTTTTGGCGCCCACAAGAGAGTTGGCGTACCAGATTAAAGAAACCTTCGATGCACTTGGAGCTGCCATGGGAGTAAGAACCTGCTGTGTAGTGGGAGGCATGGACATGATGGACCAGGCGAGAGATTTGATGAGGAAACCACACATTATTGTGGCTACGCCTGGTAGAATTGTGGACCACTTGGAGAACACCAAGGGCTTTTCTTTGAGAAAACTCAAATACTTGGTTATGGACGAGGCTGACCGTTTGTTGGACCTTGACTTCGGGCCAGAGCTCGACAAAATATTCCGTGTGATTCCCAGGGAGAGAAACACTTATTTGTTCTCGGCGACGATGACGGGAAAGATTGAAAAGTTGCAGAGAGCCTCGCTTAGAATCCCAGTGAGAATCGCTGTTTCTTCCAAATACCAGACCGCCGACAATCTCGTCCAGCTGATGATGCTCGTCAGTGACGGCTACAAAAACACATATTTGATCCATCTCCTCAACGAGTTCATGGGCAAGCTGATTATCATTTTCACCAGAACATGTGCTCATTCGCAAAGAACCGCTCTACTAGCCAGAATCCTTGGATTCTCTGCTGTTCCCTTGCATGGCCAGCTCACGCAGTCCCAGCGTTTGGGCTCTTTGAACAAGTTCAAAGCCGGTAAAGCCAATATTTTGGTGGCTACCGATGTGGCAGCCAGAGGTTTGGATATTCCTTCTGTGGATGTCGTTATCAACTACGATATTCCTACAGACTCCAAGGCGTACATCCACAGAGTCGGTAGAACCGCTCGTGCTGGTCGTTCGGGTAAATCCATCTCGTTGGTGACCCAGTACGATTTGGAGATGTACCTTAGGATCGAGGCGGTTTTGGAGAAGAAGCTTCCGAAGGACCCATCGCCGTCTAGAGACGTCTTGGACGCTTTGCATGTGCATGTGGATAGAGCGACCGCTGAGGCCATCAGACAAACGAAAGACTTTCACGATAAGAGAGGCAAGAAGAAATCCAGGGATGACGCCGACAGAGAGGAGAGGTGATGCTCCAATTGCTTTATCTGCTTTTTCTGGGTTAAGGAGTTATGTGTTCAGCTTGTTGAAGAGAGTTTGAATTCATTATGGCTAAAGAAGACTCTGGGCTCGTGCCACCATCTCAATTGAAACGATATTTGTTTCATTGGAGCTTGTACTCTTCAAAAAAGAATGTTGGTTTTGTCGTGCTTCACCTCAAGATAGGCTAATCCACTGTGTCACATTGCCCAGCACCCAGATCCCGAAAGGCTTCTTCTTTTACGCTAATTAGTCATCACAATAATGTTCCAACTCATGAGCCAACTAGAAACCGCCCCACTAGCTGAACCCACCAACTACCTACATCCACTCTAATGTAATTAATTCGCTATGCTAGAAATAAACCCCCATGGACCGTCCATCGTTAGTATCATAAAGTTAGTCTGTATTGCCGCATTAAGCGGACTTTAATGGTGCTGAAAATGCACAGGGCACTCGCCGTAGCCCTTCTTGTTGAACCAGTCCTTGATGCACTTGTAGTGGAATACACAGAGGCACTCGAGGCGGCCCACCTTATCACCGGGCCGTAGTTCCTCAAGGCATATAACACATTCCGCCTCAAACTCGTCCTTCTCCTGGAATTCCAGCGTCACCAGCCCCACGGGTGGCTCCTTCTGCAGCTCATCAATAAACTCATACGTGGGCTGGGGAAGCGGAGGAAGATGGTACACTAGCATTCTATTTCTCACGTTCAGCAGCAGAGCATTTGGCGGCAGCAGAAGCCGCTGGTGGGAGCCGCTGAAATCGAAACGCACGAGGCACTCACTGATGTGAAGTTCCTTGAACTGCTCGTATTCGGAATGAGACGTTTCTCTGTGATCGTGCCGTGTTTTCTTCACATACCCCTTGAGGAGGTTGATGCCACAAATGGGACACAAATTTTCGTCGTTATTTTCCAGCCCAACCAAGTCTCCCAAAGGAGGACTTTTCGGCTGCTGCACAGGCACGGTGGCGCTCTGAGATGGTGTTTCCTCATTCTGTGGTTGCTCTGGTGGAGGCTCAAACAAAGCCCTCCGGATCATCTGGATCTCCTCGGCGCAGTCGTCACAGGTTCGGTAATAGTCGCCATCAGCACGAACCAGCCCCAGGGGCGTTAGAACCCGAGAACCAGAGAACCATTTCACTTTTTGTGTGGAACACAGATTGCACACGATCCGACCACACTTTCTGCAGTGGTGGCGGCGGTTGAAAAGGGTAAAGGTTGTGTCACACACGACACACGCCAGCACGGCCGAGTCGGGCTGCCAAGAGGTCAGAGACATGAGGGAAAAGGTGATGTTGGAGAAGTGACGATGGAGTTTCTGGCTATGGGGGTGAGGTCACGTGACCCGATTTGATCCACTGCCGTTTTTGATCAGCTTCTTGTAGCCTTGTTCGGATTTCCGTGAATGGATTTTTATTTTCTCTAGTAAGTTGCTTATGTGTTTTGTTTCGGGTAAACCCGGATTGTGGGGCTGTGGCAGACTGAGGCTCACAGATAAGGGCAGGTGCATGATGAGCGTATGTTGTGTAGGAGAAACCGGTGCTTTATCTAGGGGTGTTTGGTCGAGATTCTTGAGGTTTGAAATGAATGGAAAACGATTTTAGGGGAGTTGGGGTGGCACTAGGCTTTCAAGTTCGAGTTTTCTCTTTTATGGAGTGGGTTGGAGAACCTGGTAGGATGGTCCATATACAAAAGAGGTAGCAGGTGGGGGTCATAAAAGTCCGGTAGAGAGAAGAAAAATCATGGAGAGAAGTGATGGTCTAGATTAGGCCTATGTAGTGACAGGAAAAGCCAATAGGTTTGATTTATGGCTAGAGGTGTATAAGTGTGGGACCTTCGGGAAGTTGGAATGTCGTGTGCTTCGAAGATCTTAGTGGGGAGCTGTTAAATTACACATGAATGTTTTGCTGACTAACGGAGGTGTGGCTATTTCCATAGGCATGTAGGTCTGCTTTGATAAATGCCAAGAGCACTTGACAGACACTTGAGAGACTTGACAGACTTGACGTACATTTCAATTTTTAGAATTGACGGGAAAAGCAGCATTATAGCCGAAGGAAAACGAGGTCATCAAAACTGACAAAAAGCTGGATAGATGGTGCTTTGCCATCAAAGCCTGGATCTTTAAAGAGGCCGACTTGAACAGGCGTTAAACGAATACAGTCGGGGATCTTGCTAGTTCATAAGAGTCTACCTTTTCTCACTGCTTTGGTCGTAGAAAACCCCGTTGGCCCAGCGAAATTGAGACTGTGGACTGTGGATATGGAGGTGCCCCATTGTTCAAGCCAGAAAGACAGAAGATAGTCTATGACTGCCATATCGCAACGGCAGAGGCGATTTTTGATCTTTGCCTACAATTTTTGAAAGTCTGATAAGCCACAGCCTCATTATCAAACACCAGGTACCCCAGCCACGAAACCACGAAAGAGACTTTCCCTAAAAATAGCAACCAATCTGCAAACGAAATCCTACCGCTCTCTTTGAGTAATAGTAGCTTTTTTGGCACTTTCTCCAGGGACCCAAATCTGCCAAAACTTTTAACCCTTCCTTGTGTTCTTTTTTCTCTTCCAGAGATTCCGTCGTACTTTTCAGTCCTTATCGCTGCGCATGCATGTCTTATCAGTTGCAGCCGTTATGAAAAACCGAGTACCATTCTCGGCTACGAAAGCCGCTAAGAAAAGCGAAGCTAAGAAAGTTGAAAAAAAAGCCCCCAGCCCGGAATTGGGCCTTGTAGGTTGGTCACCTATTGAGATTTATGAAAAGTTCCTGAGAATAGCTTTTTGAAAAATGGCGAAACACCTCCACATCATTCCAATCCATATCAATCCCACCATCCCCACCCATTTTTTTTTTTGCTTGATTTATCTGATTGGCCAAACCAACAGCCAGTAGTCAATGTTGCCATCGACTATTGGTAATTGTGGTCATCGACTAGTGGTTGTAACTACTGGTCACCCCGAGACAAGCTCGGGGGGTTGGCATTTTGCACCCGCAACTCTTCGAGATTGCGTGTGCGCTAAAGTGTATTCAAGGAATGCAACCTCTAAAAATCTAATCTTTCTTCTACATCACAAAAGTCTCACCGGCGCCTGATTAACGCCCAACAGGGAAAGCACCGCCAGCGCATTCAACCGCCCTGCGTCGAATTCCGTCTCTTATCTGGCAATCCTCATATAAACGCCGAAATGCCACCACCAACGGCATGGAAAAAAAAGGCCATTTTGTGGAGAAAGCTCTGATTGCCCTGGTGCCCCTGGTGGGTCTGGGCCAGATGGTCTCGGACTTCGACATGGAGAAGTTCGGCCTGACAAAGCGAAAACTCACCTCTCGCCATGTGCTGCTTATGATTATAGGCCAGCTGATTGGCACGGGGCTCTTTGTGGGGTTGAAAACGCCGTTGATGACACTGGGCTCGTTGTCGTTGTTTATTGGGTTTTTTCTATGGGCCGCCTCGATGATATGGCCGTTGATGTTGGCGACTGGAGAAATGTGTTCTTATCTTCCCGTCAGAGGCACGTTTTTGCACTTTGCAGGCCGCTGGCTCGATCCAGCCTTGGGGTTCGCCGTCACCATGATGTACCTCTACACGGCACTCATGTTTATATGCGTGGAGGCCGTGGCTTTTGCTTCTGTTGCTGGATACTGGACAGACCTCAGCCCTGCTGTTTTTGTTACTATCTGCCTAGTGTCCATTCTCTTTTTTAACGTTTTTGGAGTCAATTGGTACGGCGAGGTGGAGTTTTGCCTGCTGATGTTGAAGGTGCTTCTTATCGTGGGGCTTATGTTCTTTGGGCTTATTACTATGTGTGGAGCCAATCCTAAAGGTGATGCCTACGGATTCCGAAACTGGAAAGAGGGTGGCCTTTTCAAGGAGTATTTGGCTTCCGGGAACACGGGCAAATTTCTCGGATTCTGGAACGTCTTGATTTTTGCTGCTTTTTCTTGCGGCGGTCCAGACATGCTAGGAATGATTTCTGGAGAGATTTCGCAGCCACGGCTGAACATCGCTATGGCTGCAAAACGAACGTATATCCGGATTTTTCTTTTCTACGTCGGGGGCATTTTTTTCGTGAATTGCATGTGTGCTTCGAATAATCCCGACCTTGTGGCTGCTGACGCTTCTGGAAAAGGAGGAGCCGCCAGTTCTCCGTGGGTTATAGGCATAAAGCTGGTGGGAGTCCACGGACTAGATTCGGTGGTCAATGCCGTGGTTATGACTTCTGCCTGGTCTTGTGGAAACGGGTTCACTTACGGTGCTGCCAGGTCAGCCTATTCTGCGGCTTTGTCTGGGTACATCCCCAAGGTTTTCTCGTACTGCCTTAAAAGCGGATGCCCTATCGTCGCTGTTCTTTTTGCAATGGCCATTGGCTGTCTTTCGTACATGACGACATCTCAGGCTTCGGCCACTGTGCTCAATTGGTTCATCAACTTAGCGACTACTGGCTTGCTCTGTACTTACGCTGTCATGTGGATGTGCTACTTCAAATTCAGGCGGGCCGTCAAAGTTCAGGACTGTGATTATGAAGATCCCAAGTACTACAAACTCGGCGGGATCTTGCACCCTTGGGTGACGTATTGGGCTGCTTTGCTCAATGGACTTGTGCTTTTTTTCAACGGCTTCTGGATCTTCTTTCCCGGCCAGTTTTCCGTGGCCAACTTGTTCACGTCGTATTTTGCGCCAGTCTTTTTTGTCGTTCTATTTGGCGTTTGGAAGCTTTGGAAGAAAACCAGCTGGCGGTCTGATGAAGAGGCAGACATAACATCTGGAAAGGAGGAGATCGACGACGAGGAGGAAGCAGAGGCACATGAAATGGCGCTCAGGCCGAGAAAACAGGGGATATTGTGGAAAGTATGGTACAAGTTTGCGGATTTCTGTTTCAGTTAGGAGCTGGACTATGATGAGTGGTGAGTTGAGTTCTTGAGTGAAAGGACTGGAAAAGAGAATAAGAAGAGGACCGGACGCGGGTAAAAGAAAAGTAAATACTCCTCAGGAAGCTTCGAAAGGGAAGCTTTCTAGTTGATCTAGATCGAAAGAAATAAAAGTGCTGTAAGTCATAATCTTCAGCTACGCAATAAGCTTTGTTATGGTAAATCTTCTGTCGTAGCTACGAATAATAAGCGATGTATGCGATAAAGTCAAGACTTTCGGCAAGGCCGTTGAGCTTGATCTTGGGATTCCATACATTTATAGACTTTCACCCCATGAACATGAACACCGACGAGGGAACCCTGGAAGATACACTTTTATCAACTGTCACTCCAAATTGATTAAGTACTTTTTTTTTTTCACTTTCCTTCACTTCTGTGTTCCCTTCAAACGTAGACTTCAAGATGGCCATTTGCAACGGGCAAAACGACCTGCATGTGCGCCAACATACCAAACGAGCAGAAACCTAAAAACACCATCCACTTATCTAGATGTCGGACCGTCTCACACAGCTCCAGATATGTCTAGATCAGCTTGTGGCGCAGTTCAATGCCACAGTGAACTATGTCAACACACAGGGCGACTTGGCACCGCTTGATGAAGACAAATCCTCTGTCATCAACTTGGCTGCCAATGCCCCACTTCCTGGAACAAAAAAGGAAGCCACAGAACAGCCCAGTCGTGCAGCCAATTCGGAAGCTAGCGGCGCCACATCGCGTCCAAAGCCTTCTTTCGACAGCGTTATCAACGAATTGTCCACAGACATTATCCTCAAGTCCCGCCAAATAAGCATGCTCATAGACTCGCTACCGGGCATTGGCACGCTCCCGGAAACACAGCTCAAAACGATTGGAGACTTGGTCGATGAACTTGACGAGGTGGAGAAGGAGCGGGAAGCCAAGATCAAGGAAAAAGACGAGTTGCTCAAGTGGTGTGAAGAGCTCATAGTCGATGTGTCTCATGGCATTTACAAGACGAGAACGTGAAATTGGATGAATGCAAAACGATAAGTTAATGATGGTATGCCGTGCAATCAAAGTCCCACCCGTGAAACCACTTTCCTTCCTCGCATTGTGCTCTGGTCCAGTCCGAGCCGTAGATCAAGGGAGCGAAAGTCACGAAACAGTAAAGCGCTGCGCCAGCTATCGCAGACAATATGACCACGCCGGTGGCCAGGTTCTTGCTCATTTGGAACTCCACAAACTGGGAAATTGCCAAGATGACGAAAAACACACTTGTGAGGTAGTGGTGGCTGAACAACTGCCTGTCCATGTAGAAGAATGGAAAATAGTTCAACATCCAGCCAAGAAGGAAGCTGGCTGTGGAGTAATAGTACACCGTCGTTGGTAGAGACTCCACAGGGATATGAAATGGGTTCAAGTGCTTGAGCACGTAGAGCGCAAATTTTATAGAAAACGACATCACCAAGAAGATGCCCACGTAGTGAATGGCGATGTTGCCAATGGCGTAGACGTTGCTGCCTGGTTCATCAGACAATGTTTTGTCGGAGCTGCCGCTGGTGAAATAAGCGATACCCTTAGTGACAAAAGGCCACTCATAAGGAAGCGTAGCGTACTTGTGAGGCTTGACAAACGCCTTATTGAGTCTCCACATGGCCTGGTGATACTCGAACATTTTCTCGAAGAGCAGCATTCTGGGAAGATTCACACGAGGATGGTTCTCAAGGTCCTTGTCGAGAACAGGGTGGTTGTTGTATTCGAGGTACCAAAGGGTATTTGGCATCGTAGGCTCTTTCACACAGAACACCTGGTACTGGTGGAAAGCCCAGTCTGGAAGCCTTGTGTCGTGTCCCATAAGCACGCAGTTTGTGCCTCTGTGAATAAGCTGGAAGACAGACTCCGTGGCTCTTAATTTGATATTAGGCAATTGATTTTCAGCGTGTGGCTTGCGGCCCACAATCTTGACTCTCCACTCGTAGCTGCTTTCCTGAGTATCAGTTCTGTTGCCTTTACATGAAACCTCGTTCGAGTAATCATGCTCTGAGTTTGGAGGTCTCATATCGTTAGCACGCAAGTATTTGTGGGTGAATTTGTGGTACAACTTGACGGTGTCGCCGTCTTTGATTGGACGGAACTTTGTGTCAAACTTGCCATCGTAGTTTGTGCCGCTTGTCTCGATAACCCACTCATTGTTAGCATCAGTGTCGTAATCATACATGGTGACTTGCTGCTCTCCCGTGCCAGTTTTATAGAAAAAGTTGTGAGAGTGCAAGTACAGACCGAGGCGATGATGTTTGAGCGTGATGGTGCTGCCGTACGAGACCTCCACGGCGGTTTCCTTCATTTGGCTGGAATCAATAAACAGCGCTTTGAAGCGAGGACTGACCAAACCAGCGTCGGTGCCGCTTCTGGGCAACAAAATGAAGTGGACAGCAAAAATACCGCAGTACACTGTCAAGGGCAAAAGCAAAAAGGCCACGAGGCGGCTCACTATGTGTTTCACGAACTGTTTCGGTGAGACCTCAAGATCGCCTGCAATGAGGTATATCTGGTAGATCGACAAGACACCGACCCAGGCTAGCGTGAAAAGACCCGTAAGCTTTACAGATGTAGCAAGCCCAAGCAGCAATCCCGTGAGGAACAAGTATCTGTACCAGTCCTTCGTAAAAGGCACAGAAACCTCAAACAGCTTGTACGAGTAGACGGCTGCAGCGACAAAAGCTACGAGCTGGCTGTCTAGCATAATGTAGCGAGCCTGAGTAGCCAATGAATTCTCAACGAGAACCAAAAAAGCGCCAAAAAGCGCCACAAATGGTCTACAACTGGTAGATCTCAAAGTAAGGTAGACAAGCACCACGGTAGCAATTCCGGCAGCAGCAGAGACAGCTCTCATAGCCACAAAGGGCACATTTTTGTCAAACTGGTCGCCTATCTTGGCAAAGTCAAACTCGCCATTCCAATTGAACAAAACGGCCACAGCATAGAAGACGAGTTTTCCAAGAGGCGGGTGCACATCCACGAAGAATTCCCCGTTGAAGTACTTTTGGGCAAAGTTGCCAAAATGAACTTCGTCAAAAACGACCTGAGCGGGAGCCGGAAGCTTGTAGAATCGCAAGACAAACGCCAAAGCAGCGATAAGAAACACGAAAAAGTGGTCGAGCTTGGAGCTTTTCACCAACACGAGCACTTGCTCAGGCACGGCTGATGAGTAGAAGAGCCGGGTTCTGCCGGGCTTATAGCCGAGTGGGACTTTTTCCTGCATGCCTTTTGCTTCTTTCGGTTGAAGTGGAGGATTTGGATTTAGAGGATTCAAGTGCGGTGTACCCAGGCAGTGCAGGAATATCACCAAGAGACGAAGCAGTGGGGTGGGGTTTAGAGGGTTTTTGGGGTTTCAATTTGCTGTTAGGTAAAGGGGTTGGATGGATTTGTATTGGAAGGTTATTGAGAGAATATGGGTTTTTTGGGGAATTTGGTAGTTTGAATGACGGTAGGTGAATAGAGGAGTTAAGCTAGGTACTTTTGGCATTATCGAGAGCAATGTTTTCTTTTGCTCTTGATTTGAAAAAGCTTCTTAAGTGGAAATAGCTAAAAGGGTTTCGTATTGCCATGACCATCTCAGTGTGGCCTGAAACTCTTACATCGTCAAATACTAATTGAAGAATCAGTTCGAATTGATTCATGAATTTGTATTCATTAAAAAATAAAATCACCGGTTTGATAGCACTGGGTATATATCTTACGTTTGTCGTTTGAAGTTTGACCTGTTGACTTGAGGTACCTTTTCTGAAACTTGTACCTTCGAGTTCACTTCTTCTCGTTCCACAATGCATGCCAAAGTAAATTCAGTGGATTCTAGATCAGATCCTGTCAACATTCAAAAGTCAAAAAGCCTAGAATTGAAGTGTCTTCATTTTTGAGATCTTTTTGAAGGACAACCCACCCAACTATGAAAAGCAAGCATTTCTCAAGTGCAGAAATCGACATATCAATAAAGATGTCTCCAGCGAAACGGGTTCCAATTAACACATCATTAAGCACTGAAGACATCAACGTAGAATTCAGCCCTTACACAAAGCGATATTCCTAGTTTTATCAACAGATATATGCTCCTTTCTAAAACATCTCTCCTAAAATCCTCTGCTACAAATCAACCCCAATTTGTTAATAACCTATGTAGAGTCCGCCCAGACGGTCCTCGAGCTCCTGTGCTATGAAAGAAACACACTCTGAATTGGGGTCCCAGCCTAACTTGGCTGTGCACCTCACAAACCGTAGATTGGGCAAGCGCTCTTCAGATAGCGCCAACGCCAAGTCCACAGGGTCCACCTTATCGTTGGTGCCAAGCATACCGCTACTGCTGATGAAAAGGCGCCTAAGCGGTCTTTTGAATAATAGCGGGGGTAAGAGCTGATCATCGAAGAAGCTCTGCAGAAGATAGTCAACGGTGACCTCGAGGGTCTGCAAATTGGGGCAATAAATAAATACAGTGTCAAGTGAATTGGCCTGGAGTCCCGGCATGGGGAACTGGACACGGAGCGACTTGAGGTTGCCGCCGAGTTTCATGAGAAGGTGCTGGAAGCCCAGGTGGGCTACTTTTGGGCAGTGGGCGAATTCCATGTGTTTGATGGACAGAGGGAAGTCGGACTGGATGAGAAAGTCGTCTGAAATGCCACCGGAAACCCGCAAGAATTCGAGTTTGGGTGGCCAGTTTATGCTGGAGTAGTTTGCGATTTCCAAAGAAGATCGAGGAAACAGAAGATGGGTGAGCTGCTTGAGGTCTCGGATCGAGTGAAAGAGCTCCTCGAGATTAAGCGTTTCGGAGACCAAGCGAAGGTCCAAGATGCGTAGATTATCACAGCTTCGAAGCGCCAAAAGCGGACCGAAGCCAAAACTGGTTTGAGGCGCCGTGAAGGCCTCAAGAAAGGGCCGGGAACGCTTCAAAAGCTTAGCAACGAACGCATTTTTGCCCAGCTGGTTCACCGACGATAAGTCCAAATCCCGAATGTACGTGCCGATGGTGTTTTTGCCTGAGATAGTGTCGACAAACTGAAAAAAGTTGTTTCCATTGAGCCTGGGCCTCCTATACATCAAAGGCAAGGTGATAGCATAGAATAGCTTCAGGAGGCGAAGAAAGCGAGGCTTTAGCCTGTTTTGGTAAAGGAGAATCTCCAATATATGCACAATGATCTCCACGGGAAACGAAAAGCCT
The DNA here is from genome assembly GCA_030563505.1 of Candidozyma konsanensis. Lineage (NCBI taxonomy): Eukaryota > Fungi > Ascomycota > Pichiomycetes > Serinales > Metschnikowiaceae > Candidozyma > Candidozyma konsanensis. Next base: position 134,271 of record JAJMJI010000012.1, on the reverse strand, counting down.
GTGGGGCGAGTCTGCTGTTTCTTTACTTCAGCCTCCACAACAGCCTTCTTGTGCTCCTCGGAGTTGCTGTACAAGCACCAGAACAAAACGTCCACTTTCTCAAACTGCAGCTGGGGCCACAATTTGCCCTGAGGCCGCTTATCGTCGGTCAAAACGAACACCTCGGTGATATTGCCGTTCTTCAGGAAATCCAGACCCAGCGAGTGCCCACTGGGTGTGGGCGTCTCGTCCTCCTCATCCTCAGACTCTGCTTTAGTGAAGCTCAGCCGGTACACGTACTTGCGGTACGGTGGGCGCATCTGCTTTGCCCTTCGTTTGTTGGCCATGGCACCAGTACGTGAAGGTCAGTGTGATGCCGGCTAGCACGGCTGCAAAGGGCCCCTAAGGGTAGGAAAAAAAGGCTGGGGGGCCGGGGTATTTATAGTTTGTTTGGCGAGTGCGGGGAGTACAGGCACGGTGGTGAAGGAGCTTGGTTGGTGTAGATCGTTGATGATAAGTAGGAGTAGATGAGATGATTAGTGATGTTGCGGCTGCCTGGATGACCAGAGGATCGCCCTGAGATTTTGTGATTTTTTTTGGTGTTTTTGTTTGATAGATTTAATTGAGGCTTGGAGAAGAAACCAAGTTGAGTTTGGAACTTCGATGGGTTTTTCTGGTTTCTGGGGGCTGAGAAGTGCCATGTAAATAATTACTAGTGAGTTACTTATGATATCCCTTGGCTGCAAACCACCGGACCGAAGTGCGACTTGGAAGAACTAAATGGAATGTAGTTTTTTTTTTTTTTTTTTTTTTTTTTGCTGGGCTATGCTTTCATTTACTTTGAATGGATTTTAGATTTTATTGCCAGGAAGCTCCTGATGAATTGTTGCCAGTTCACCCAAAACCGAATTCGATATCCTTATAAAACTGAATACACTAAACCAGATGTACTTCAGCTCTGGTCTCTCTGTGGAATCATACATATATCTGAGTCCACTCTCTGAATATGTCTCCCTAGGCAGAACACTTCTTATCACCTTCTTCATCTCTCTCATTGATAATTCGTCCTACCAGGAATCGAAAAAGTACAATTCAATTAAGCCTACAGTTAACCTGAGGAGAAAGCTGATTTCAAATGCATAGCTCGAAATGCCTTGAAACAGCTAAATGACCTTCACTCTTTAAAAATGAATGTTTGAACCCTGAAATTGTTGGTTAGTTAGAGCCGAGAAGCCTTAATCCTTTCCTAGAGAAGAGTTCACAATGGAAGCTACATCTCGATAGACTACAATCACCCCTTAAAAATCGTGACAGCCTCTAATAGTTCCTACTAGCTCGAAGTGCCAATGCCTCCTGACCCCGCGTATATCTCATGTATTAAATTGCAAACTTGCTTCCTAGTTGTTATCTGATAAGGTTTTTGCCTGGACAGATCAGTAAATTAAAAGGCGCTTCCATCTAAGGGCCCCTCCACTGGGGCGGGATGGGATCGAACTGACTCATCAATTTCCACTTTGAGAAGCATCAAAAACTTCCGAAGTATTTTCAGTGTCACACGATCCCTAAGAAGCGGTAGCGAATGGAATAGGCGATATTCGTAGAGATTGATGTTCTTGTAACTCGCATCCTCCATGAACTTAACAAGCAATCTAGCCGGTGCCACAATGGTGATCTTGAACAACAAAATTGGAATGAAAAGCGTGATGGACGTGTAGAGCCGGGCCGCCATAAGAGGGAGCTTGAAGAAGAAAACAAACAATCTGAATGCCAACTGCAAAGGTGTGAAAATGAACACGTTGGCAAAGAACCAGAATGTGAAAAGCTCCAGAGTATCCATATTCCAAGCATTATCAGCATACTGCCACGCTGACTCATACCAGTTTTCCTTGAAGTGGGTGAGCCTTGAACGCACCTCGGTCCAGTCGTCTTGAATCTTCTGTTTTCGAAGGTCAGTGATTTTGTTCAGACGATTAGAACTTTCGGATCTGTAAACTTTGACGGGCAGCGTCGGCAGAGAAGGAGAGGACAGCGGCGATGGAGTGCTCATATCCCTGAGATGCAACTCACGAAATTGCTGGCGGGCGAAAGATGGATTTGATTCGGGAATGGTGACCCCAGTCAAGCTGATCCTACCCGGATGACGCTCCTCCTTAATGGGCTCAATAGTTGGCTCTTCTAAAACCCTTACCAACGACAATTGTCTTACTTCTCTTATCTTGGGCTTCTCGGGCAATTTCAATGCGTTTACTGGTGACCGTGTTGGAGTGACCTCACCACTCGACTCTCTCACATTCTCATGGTCTTCAACAATGGGAGACAAGACACCGTCAGAGTCATCTCTCTTCCTAAAACTGGTGCCGGTTAGTGGAAAGGGAGTAAAGGAAACTGATTTTGGATTCTCCAGGCGAGAGGATTTCTTGGAGTCGCTGAAACAGGATTTGGGCTTGAGGGCCTGGGCTTCGGGAGTCAACACCAATTTTGTTGGTTTCTTCGGTTTTGCCGCAGGCTTCGATGCGGCCTTGACCAATGTTGGTTTCGCTTTCATGTTGAGCTTTTTTGGTGTGAAGGGCTGTTCCACGTGGAGAGGCTCTTCCTTCGGCTTCTTGGGACTCATTGTTGGGAGTTCAACAGGCGAATCCTGGGCAAACATCTCAATATAGTAAGAGAGATTGTTTTCAGTGATACAGCTTTCCGCAGTTGTTGCTTTGGCAAATGTAATGGAGGATTTAAGAGCGTCCAAATATTGCAGTGCAAGTTTGAAGAAGCTCCAGACAACGTAGAGAAGGATTGTCGAGTTCAGAAAGACCTCTGAGCGGTGGAGATCCGTTGAGATCAAGTACTTTCTAGTTATCAACATCAAAGCAGCGCCGGCTAGGGTACCACCAATACCACCAAGCCAGGCGATCTGTTCGAGCCTCATGAGCTTTTGAGCTACCACGAGGTTGCTGATGAAAATTCTTCTGTTGAGTGCCATTTCAGGTAGGTAAAAGGACAGGCCTATTTCTATTTTGACCAGATTGACGAAGTTCAACAAGCTCGTTCTCACCTGCTTCAAGTGCTTGACCCAGCGTTCGGGCCAGTTGGAAAAGAACCGGATGACCCATGAGACAAGCATCATGGTGACGAGATCGGAAAGTAGCGTGGGGACATGGACTTTTTCACAGCAGATGATGGAGGCGAAAGAGGGCGCTAGTATCATGCCCATGGTGATCGTGTCGTAGGGATGTTTAGTTTTGGGGAAGTTATGCAGAAGCATGTCCATGAACAGCTCCTCTGAGCCGTAGTCGGCCATGGATGAGGGGGGCATTGGAAATTAGCGGAAGTGGAATGTGTGAGGAATGCCGGGGAAGGGTTGGCAAATGCAGTAAAATGGCAAATTATCCAGTAAAACGGTATCCCTGATGATGTGTGAAGATAAATTTGTGGGTAGCGTGAAAAGTAGCCTTTTGGGTCTGAAACTCAGGGATGCAAAGCAGCGAAAGTGGATCCTTTGATCTGATTAGTCGATAGCAGTCGAGACCAAAAGTTGTAGGCTTTAAGTCTCGATAATAGTGAATATTTAAATCAACGGCTGTTCCGAAAAGCCGGCGACTTTTTTAGCTTCAAGCGAACCGTTAAATCCAGCGATTTCAATTCAGCGATTCAAAACCAGGACTTCTAAATCAGCAACCAGCTCAAAATCAACGATCTAAAAAATCCCAAACAAAATATTCAGATTTCAAGCAAGAAAAAAGACCAAAAACGTATCCCTCCAAAAAGAAGAAATACACCAATGGCCCGGATCAGGAGCAGGGAATCGGGGTCTTATAGACTGCGGCGCTGCTGCAGGGCGCCCTTGGCGAAGATCTGTGAATTGCAGAGCGAGCCGCAGGCGGTCTGGCCAGGCCAATGCGCATAAAAATCCGTCCAATTAAAAAACGGTCAACACCAGCGTGTTCTCCGCGTCTTTGCGATTATGGCAATGTAATTTTCGTGCACACAGCGGCTCTGTAGGCCGAGATACCCCCGGTGCTGTTTTGCAGCCGAGGAGTGATTCGCAGGCTGAAAAAAGGATAGGCACCAGGAGGAAGAGGGGAGAAACAGGCAGGGGTTCTACCAAACTCCAAGACTATTCTCTAAAGAAGATGACAAAATCAAGAAGAAAAGAACTAAAGAAAACAAAAAGTCAATTGAAAAAGACAAGCGAAGAAAATTTGTTGTTTTGTGGTGGCCCGTATTTCTGATTTCAGCCCCAGCCAGAGACCGTATTTCAGTCGCATTGTTTTCGATATGCGACAGCCCCAGACTGGCATCTGAACAAAGCCTGGCCGTATTTGGTCCACGCCAAAGCAAGACCAGCAGATGAAATGGTACGGGAATTTTGGGTTTTTGCAATTGAGTTTTTTTCAGCAAAAGCGCATGCCCCTTCTCGCCTGTGGATTTATGAAAATTCTGCTGCAATGTGAAAAATTTTCAGGCCCGATCTGGCCGGACCAAATGGCTGCGAATGGCAGAATACGCTTAGGTCTGAGTAAAAGCATAACAAAACGGGTTTTCCCTTCATAACTTTCTGCTTTTGTTATCTGCTTTTGTTATCTGTCTTTGTTTATCTTCCTTTGTTTATCTTCCTTTGTTCTTCATTTGTTTTTCTGCCTTTGTTTTTTTACAATCTCTTTAATCTCCCGATGCCTCCAGCGCCTGGGCGCCGCGCCGGCTGAATCAGGAACTGGTGTTTCTGAAAGCGTGTTTTTGACTTTTTGGCCGTATCCGCGTTGAGCCTAATTCACCGATGTAAGAAACCGGGGTAAAGCAAAATAGAAAAAAGAGAAACCGGGCAAAAAGAATAAGGTTTGGAAAAGTCCGAGAACAAGCAAAAGAAGTCAAAATAAGGTTCCAAAATGCCCGTTCCAGCGTTGTTTGTTGTTTGTGATTCGTAGAAACGCACGGTCCATTTCGGTGCCCCGCCAGTCCGAGGTTGTGAACTTTCGTAATTCCAGCCAATGGCGGTCAATGTCGGGAGAAAACGAAGTGAAGGTGGCATGTTATGCGTCTGGTAAACGAGAATAATAATTGTGGATGATTCTGGAGTCTGAGGGTTTGATTTGGTCAACAAGAAAGTTCGAAAATCGAATTTGTGGATACTCAGTTTGAGTCTTTGCATAAGTAGTATTAAGTAAGCGGGTAATTAGCATCATGTTTGCGGGCAAAGTGGCATCAAAGTTTAGGATCAACTCAGCATCAAGCCTAATCCAGCATCAAGCATAACTCAGTACCAAATTTAGCTTGGAATTGAGTCTGAAAAAACTCCGGATCCTCCAGCATCGAGTCCAATTCAGCATCAATTGCAAAAATCATTGAGTCTGTGATAAACTACACTTCGATTTTTGGCTGAACTAGCACCAAGTCTAACTTAGCATCGAGTCTGTGAAAAACCTGACTCCAAGTCTGTTGTAGCTCAGGACCTCCCTTAGTCGGAAACAATCACTATGAGCCTTCTGAAATCAACAATATCTTATTGTATTTTGTCTTTCAAGCCTATCTGGAAACGATGCTTTCTTACCGAAGCCCGGCTGGGAGATACTCATCAATCATCTCCATCTACTTCGTTGATATCCACATCTACAAACTGAATCTCGACTTTTGATTCAACATAATGTCTAGCCCCACTGGACTTTACTGGTAACTAATGACAGATCTGGGAATAGCAAATCCTTGGCATCAATGCCTTGAGGAGGTCATTTAAACAAGCAGCTATCGACTGTAATGCATCGATCAGATGGTGATTCGGCAAGTTTAAGGTTATTCTTTTCTTTTCTTTGTTTGCGTGATTTGACGCCTTAGTTCTACCAAGTCTTACAACAAGTTGACACCCTTTGCTCCACTCCAGGTACACATTCAGTTTAGCTAAAAAGGAGAAGGCAGTATGAGAGAGCCTATACTCTGCTAAAGATCCTCCATTAGTCTGTGATCCGTTATAGGCTGAGAGCTTTTTCGACCTTCAAACAGACTATGAAGACAATACCGTATGCTGAGATTTATTCCTCAACCAGACGGCGAAAAGACCCCTTAAACAAAAGCACTTCATCTTTTGAAACTCGTCAAAGGAAATGGAAAGCTAAGAAAAAGAAAACTCCAATTGGTGAACTACTGACATTACTCGTACTCGGGCCCACCAATAGCCTCACTGTTTAAGCGCCCTGTAAGATGCCTCATCTAAGTCACTTCGATAAAAAAGCCCCAATAGTTCAAAAGTCTCCTAATTCACCTGCAAATCCCCCTGAATTCTGTGACTTTTCAGACTTTCTATCCACATTGAATATTCCGTTCGTTAAGAGATTTCCTTCTTTCTACTTCCACAAACGATCCTTCTTTTTTAATCTCGTGTTACGACAGTAACTTTCTAGAAGCTTCCTCTTCCTTCGAACAATCAATGGACCGGCCTGGAACTCACTAGTGTGTTCCACAATCTCAGTGTCCTGCAAGTCTCATACACCTCTTCCTGCAAATTCCATAGATTCCTCCGCTCTCATCCAATCAGAACACATCATTTTCAAAACCCCTACTTTTGGTCACACATCTCACAGAATCCCTGTCTAGCCCCGGATTCGAACCCTCTGGACCATTCTGCAAAACAAGCGATTTTGCAGCCGTTTGTATGGAAGTCCGCACCTCCACGGTCGTGCGGCACCCAAATCCAAGGAAGAGATATTGAAAAAAAAAAAAAAAGCGGATTCCTTAAATACTAGAACTCACTCCAGTTTACAGCATCCACCATGGTTTTAGTTCAGGATTTATTGCACCCAAACCCAGCCACCGAGGCCCAGAAGCATAAGAAGAAGACCCTTGTCCAGGGCCCCAGATCGTTTTTCATGGATGTCAAGTGTCCTGGATGCTTGAACATCACCACAGTTTTCTCCCACGCCCAGACCGCTGTCACTTGTGATGGCTGCTCCTCTGTGTTGTGTACCCCTACCGGCGGTAAGGCCAAGTTGACCGACGGCTGTTCTTTCAGGAGAAAGTAGGCGCTTTTTAGTTAGCATTGTACAATAGAGGGAGCCGCCAGGCGGCAGGCTGTATAGTTTACTTCATATACGTTACAAGGACGACCCTGTAGAGGCGAGGAATTGCTTAATTGCTAGTAGGCACCAGGAAGTACTACGAGCATTCGGTTACATGGGGTTTCCTTACCCCCACTGCCTTACTCTTTAAAGAAAATTCTGAAATTTTTAAATGGCTGGAATTCCAATTAAAGAAGTTGTGTAAGAGATTCTGTTTAGTGCTTTGCTTTATCTCTTTTGGCACAATGTTATCTTCCTTTATGAATATCCCCTAGTCAGTCATATACGAATAATTCGATACTAAAACTAAAAGAACTTAAACGCCCAGAATTTGGAATGATTGGTTTTCTTATTGTCCTCTTAGGAGCTTGCTAAATCATGAACCTCTCCAGTCTTTCAGATCATCCCCATTCTTCCCACCTACCATAACCGCAGTATACATCTGTCCACTATATCACACACTATTACAAAACCACTGTAATCGCTCATATTGGCGCCTCATATGTAATACTTGAAGCATGGTCTTTCTTCCCCAACCTTTGATCATCCTTATATCTCCTCCAATCAATGCGTCTTATCTCTACATCTTTTCAAAATAAGAAATCAGAATAATTTGGGTCATGTACCGCCATGTATTTCTGCCTCGGCCGTTTCCCTAACAGCGTCTTCCACTAACTCTCCTACTTACCCACAGTACTTGAATGTAATCAGCACAAATATGAGCAGAGGAATCGAATCTTGAATGCTTCATCAACTTCTTATGAGAGCACTCAACCTACCCGTTCTCTTAGTGTATCTCCCTATCCCTTCTATTTACAGATATTTACAGAATGCAATATGCGGTTATTTGTCGAAGTCATGGCGCTTGGTCTGTTGCCGATACTTCTTGGTCGAGGTGAACTTGGAAGCATAGATGTTGTTAAGCGTCGCTGGATCGATTTCACTATCATCCTCAAGAAGTGCCGGGTCCTTGACCGTCATCTTCTTCCATTCCTTCTTCCTCTTTTCTTTCAACACGATGTTCCGTTGCAGTTTGGCCATGGACTTCAAACGAGCCATGCCTTCCTCGGAAAATCTGGACTTGACACTGACAGTCTTTTTGCCCAAAGGCCACAAATCGCCCTGGCGAGCTTTACGTGCGTCGTGGTACGTTTGCTTGCCTGAGCTTTTGGGAACCTGCCAAGTTTCGATATTACCAGAGGAGGCACAAACGTCGAGTTTGACGTTTTTCTTGATCTTGCTTGGGAATCCGATAATCCGGGGCCAGTTCGCTGGACCCTCCTCCACGCTAACGGAGTGTTCTCTGTCATATTCAATTTTCTTGATGGTAGCCTCGTCATTGGGAGAACGCTGCATGATGAGATATGAGTAGTCAGCCAGCTCGGTGTTATTTCCGCCTGGTCTGCCTCCTCCTTCCATTGCTTTGCGCTCAGTTTTCAGCAACTTGGCCTTATCCCACAGCGCGGCCAACGTCTTGCCTTTCTTCAATTCCATGGTGAACTTGGGTCTTTCCACAACGTTGTTGAATGAACAGAACGAAAAACGATGCTTGTGGTTGCGGACTTTGTACAAGTATGGGTCTCCCAACTGAAGAGGACATTTTCCGTGGTGTGGACAAGGCGCCACTATGCTCAAGTGGTAGTCCACACCATCGTAGCTGGGCTTTGCTGCGTCCTTTGGGTCCATAACGTCCACTTCCTCCTCGTCCTCAAACTTGAGGTCGTCTTCGCTGAGCTGTCCGTATTTTTCGTTTAAATGCTGCTCAAATTCTTCGTCATCGAAAAGTCCTTCCTCCGCCTGGACTTTTCTGAGGAGCTCCTCTTCCATTTTGATGTGTTCTTCGGTGATGAGCTGGTCCTCAGCTCTAAGCTTTTGTGGCTTTGCTTTCGATCCACGAATGTACGGTCTGGGGATTTTCCCCTTCTCGTGTGTGTAGTTCTCTGGACGGAGCATTACTTGTCTGGCTCTAGCGATTATCTCAAATCCAAGTGGGTTGCCTCTTTCCACAAGCACTAGGTGACCTCCCGGATTGAGCAAAGCCAACACCATTTCTATGTTCACATCGACGTCACGGGGAAAGCTGTGTTCACGAGTAAGAAGCGCCTGATTGACGATGATCAAGTCGTACCTGCTTTCCGAAGAAAGCGAGTCCCTGATTTTGGTTTTGATGTCGATCTTGTGGGTGTCCACAGCACCCACAAAGTCTTTGCTTTTCTTGTTTGATGTTGTTTGACCCTCGGGGATTTCGCTGAACTGCCTGGACAATATGATCTTTGCTCTTTTCTTCATTTCTGAGTTACGACGGCCCACTATGTAGGCATCCTTGACAGTCGGCTTGAAATCTCCTCCCATAAGCTCGTTAAGGGCCACCATACCTGTGGCAGGCCCGTAACCAATATCCAAAACCAGATCAGGCTTGAAGGTGGGAACCCTTTTTTGGAGCTCCACGAGCACTTTCCTTACATTGGCGTAGTCCTGAAGAAAAAGGGCTGCAATGTAGGCATCACTATCGAGTCCAGAAACAGGAGCCCGTTGGATCTGTTCCTTGTCCAAAGCCTGATAAATCTCTGATGCTCTTTCTCTAATCAAGGAGGGTACCCTTAGACTTAAGATGTTGTTGTTGATTGCCTTTGCTATTTCACGTGGGAGTTGTACCACGGAATGGTCGGCTTTGCCCTGTAACGTAAGGGGATCTAGGCGTGCTTCTTCGGCGTTCTTGCCTCTGATGTAGCTTCCATCTGGGTTTCTATAGTCCGAGGTTGGAGGGTCATGGAGATGGCGCACAAAGTCAGAATGCACGTCGACGATTTCACCCTCCTCCTTTCTTGGCTCCAGCCTCACCACCTGGCCAAACAGCTCGCTGTGGCGTTTCTGATTGAATGGTAGTATCAGGTGCTCTTGCGATGAGATGGACAGAAGGTTGAAACTTCCGTCGTGGAAATCCAGAACTCCTGTATGCTTGAAGCGGTTAAGACATGGTCGCCTTAGTGACGTGGCCGCTCGGCGAAAAAGCATATGGGGTGATTTTGGTGACGTTGGTGGAGGAGTATTTGGTGAAGATGGAGATGGCGCTCGTGATGCAGGTCACGTGTTGGGCTGGGTCTCCTGGCCTATCAGGAGGAAGCAGTTTGTCAACTCAGGGACGTGAGTTTCGTTGATTGAGAGGTGGAAGGGAGAAGTTCTGTGATTTTCTTGTCAATTTTGATGTTTTGGGTGGGGGGTGAATGGGTGTGACACTTTTGGGTTTTTTGGTTTTCGCAGCCAAATGGGTATTACGCAGTTGTGCTGGAGATTGGGTTTAAGTGGGCCAAGTGATTACTGAGTAAATGGGGTAAAGGGAGAAGATCTTCGAGATGAAAAGGATTTGTTAGATCATTCAATTTTACCAATGTTGAGGGAGCAGCTAAGCATTGGAGATATTTTGATAGTAGCGTAGTTAAGAATGAGACAGTATGTGGGTTGGAGGTCAGGTTCCGAACCACTCATTTTCTGGCGAAAGTGGCAATTTTCTAAAACAATTGAAATCAAATTATTTACACTGAGTATGGCAGCAGTTGGCTTTTATCCGGTGTTCAAAAATTGGTAACGTCAGAGGAAGTTCAAGGAAGCGGTGTCTACGGTTTGGACCTGAAAGATGAGAAAAAAAATCTTTTTACCCAAGCAGATTTTGATGGAGCTGAACAGCTGAATCAGAAAAATAGAAAGAAATGGCAATCTAGTTAGGAGTGTTATTTGTTGGAAAAAGGAACTACACCAACTGGTACATTCAACACCACAAACATAAAAGCACCGTTAATGGTTAGCTGAATATGGAGAGGTGCTTGTAACATCATGTCAAAAGAATATAATAATCACGTTCGCAATTGTGGGTTATAGCATGTTGCAGCCAAGAGTGCTGGTCATACTATATCAAGATCGCTGTAAAAGATACTTTGCACACTTGTGTCGAGATTGAATGTGGAACCCACCCAAGAAACAAAATATGTACTTCGGCAGACAGCTCTTGCTTCGGATTTAGAATCTGAGCACGAAAGTGGCACTAGACAGTGCTGCTGATGTTGTGGAAATTAGTTCATCCTTCTCACCAACAGTAGATCAAAAGCTTGGCGGCTAGTATTTGATTTGACAAACGAACCAAAAGTTGTTGTTTCAAAAGCAAGAAATAGAGTGGTAAGTTAATAGCAAGTGTACTTGCGCAAGCACTCTTAGAATACAGTCATTGATAGAATACAGTCATTGATAATTTAACGGTGGTGATCTAAGTAAACGCATTCAAACGCCTCATAGGACCTGTTTGACTCGTCAATGAGTGCAAAGTCCATGACACTTAGACGAGCATGGTATAATTTTACTTGCAAAGGCAAGAATTAATATGTAACTATGATATAAGCTACACCAAGTGCTAACCTAGATTGTTGATATGAAGTGCAACTCATCTTGAAGGGTCGTTGTTAGTATATACCTCCAAGTAGAAGTGGAGCAATCACAGAATTAACAGACATGGTTATGCTCAAGCAATACATAGGTAGACACATTGTAGGAGTTTTTGAACGCCTGAGAGCAATTTCTGCTTTCACTGCCCAAAATGCAACGCTTAACACATCACGAGCAGGTGGAACTAGGCATTGATAGCAGCAGATACCAGTACTGAAATATCCAGAATCATTATAAGAACCAGAGTCCCGCACTCGACTCACCTTGTTTAAAGGAACCTCGCCAGGTCTCTCTTCCACAACCTGCCCCATCTTCCCAAACATACTGTTCAATTTACCCTTTTTTTCAACTTCTGCTTCAAAAAGAGATCTCTACTTTTAGATCAACACAGCTTCTAAACATAGCTGCACCACCTACCCTATGGTTACTTCCTCCGCATTGTGAAGCACATGATCACAATACCCAGACGAAGCCTCCACGCCCAGCTTAAACTCAAAAAGGACTTAAACTAAGAAACGACGAAAACCAACCCCTAAACAAATTCCTCTCCAAAATCCTCTCAATCATTTCTCCCACTCCCAATAGCCACCAGCCAATCTACCACTACCATTGGCGCGCAAAAATCAACACCCACCAACTACTACTCCATGTCTCGTGCAATTGGTGTCATAACAGCCGTCGCAGCAGCGTACGCAGCTAGACCGGCGCTTCTCAATGACACAAAACGCTCGTTCTACGAAAACGACAAAGAATCCTACCCGCTTCCCGGCACCATCACACCCGCTGAAACAGAGAAACTCAGCAAACTCAGCCAGCAGTTCGTCTTGGACGGCATGACCGTGCGGACGACCGGAACCATCCAGAGCGCCATCCAGTCTGCCAGAGAGTCCGTTGTCGGCGTTTTCAGCTGTGTGGAGTCGTGGCTCAACTCCAGCAAGTTTAAGTACATCGAGCTGGAGCGGTCGGTAACCAACACACTTTCCAGCTTGCACGACAAAAGAGAGGATCTTCTTCCCGATTCAATTTACGTCGCCGTGGCGGTCTTATCAGGAAACATCTTCGCCCGCAACAGAGGCATATTGGCCAGAACGTTGGTGCCTGCCACCCTTGGTTTGGTCTCCTTCAGGTACTTCCTCCCCAACACGTTCAGCAACACCTTGGGGTTGCTCTGGCGTGTCGAGCAGTGCACGGTGCCGGAATTGGCCCAGCACCAGGCGCTGGCGTACCACAAGGCCAATGACTGGGTGAAGAACGCCGAGAAGTCCGCTGTTCAGGGCCTGGAGAAGCTTTCTAGCGGCGTGGATTCCGCTAAGAGACGCTTGGCGTCTGCCGCCGGCCTAGAGCTCGACCAGGAGGTGACCAAGGTGCAGCGGAATTAGGAAGAGGTTGGTAGCTCAAGAGGCCATGTGCCTTGGAGAGAGCAGAGGGTGAGTGGAAGAAGCGGGCCAATGGATTAGCCAATGGCGCGAGCGAAGCTGGCCTGGTGTATGGACAGCATCATGGCTCAAGCATTCGGTCAGTTTTGGGCCGCTTCAGCTCCAAACGAACAAAACGAAACATACACGGCCACAGGCCAATAGAACGAAGAAAAGAAAAGAGAATTGTACGATTGTAGACGGGTTTGTGGTAAGGGAGGTGGAGAATCCGGCTCACTGGAGTTTGAAAATGATATATTCAGTGCTCTTAGTGGAATGGTATTACCAAGGATTCTCCACTGATGCTCTAAGTAAGAGTTGAAATGCTGAAAATAGCATTGCACTCCATCGATGGGGGATTGAATCAATGTAGTTTATTGTAGTGTACTACGAACAGATCACTGCCATCAAGTTCGATCGAGAAGACACAATTGAGCAACTTTGAGTGAGCAAATCGGGAGATAAAGTTTATTTGAAATAATCAGAGTGAACCTTTTTGAATGGCCAATGCCAGCAATGAATGTATTCGAGTCTCTCATATAAAGTTTCTTTGGAATTAAGAACAATGTGTCAATGAGGAAGGCAGTAGCAGCGCTTGTTTTATGATCTAGACGAAAATGGTCCTTCAAGGCAAGCTTAAAGGCTCCTGGCTTCAGCGGCTGAATTTTATTTCTTGTAATAAAGAAATTATCAAAGCTGCATCATCAGAACTCAGTTCTCAAAGAGCTTTCTTGAAAGACGGCCTGACTAATGAAGATCGGTCCAACCAAATAAGACTTACATTTAAGCTACTTGTTATATCTAGAGAGGTCTTCTGGAAGACTTTTTCTTTCTAATTCTTAAGAATGTCCCAGAAAGACTCTCCACTACAAGGCCATCCACCCACCATCAAAGCCTAGTAACTCCTCCCGGTTAGCTCTCCTTTATTTGGGCCCGAATAAAAGAAACTATTTTGTAAACCTCCAGTAATTCTATTAAGCTCTCTCTATCAAAATAAATTAAATGTACTCATCCATCTCACCGACGGAACAGCACACGACAAACTGCCACTCAAAAATCCACTGGCTTTGTGAACTCTCTCGATTCCTGACCGTCTTCCCCATTCAGCAGCCTAATTAAACTTTGTCTTCAAAAACCCAAAATACCCGAACTCCCTGTGTCCATATCCTCGCTCGCATTTGCAGCCATTACTTTTATCCAAACCTCACTCCACAAACCCCATGGATGAAAACTTCCCGCCCCCGTCAGGCTGGGCCTTCAAGCTACCGTGGCGCCGGCGGACGTCTGCCGCCGATGTGGCCCGAGCCATGGCCAAAACCAGAAAACGCTCTTTGAAGGTCAGCAGAGCCTTGAACAAGCAGATAGTCGCCCTCCAGGCCTGGGGAGCGGGCTTATGCGGGCAAAACAGGAACATGATTTTTCATTTTGTGGCTCTAATAGAGCAGCTTGGTGAAATTGGCGTGGTAGGGCCTTTGGAGGCTATGGAAATTGTGGGAGCCAAAGAGACCAAAATGGAGGAGCTTTTGGCACAGGAGAAAAAGTTGGCCAAAGCAAGGGCCCATGTAGCGGCAAAGTACGGGTCACACAGCACGCTGGCGGTGGCTTTGGCGGACGAAATCCAGGAGAATCTGCTCAAAATGGCCTTGGTTCGTCAGCAGTTGACAGATGCACTTGGCGTCGGTTTGCGAGGAGCTTTAGGCGAATTTCTGGGTTCGGTAATGGAGAATTTGCTGCGTGTGGAGCAGGCGGCAAGACTTCTTGAAGCTGAAGGAGCCCGTTTGGGTGAGTTCTTTCGGAAGTTGGATGTTGAGGAGTCCGAGAAAGTGGAGTCTTCAGTGAGGGACAAGGACGAAATCGACATTTCCGAAAAAGATGGATATCCCCAGACGCCCAAGAAAATTCCCTTTGTCGCTCTGAAAGATGCCGTGAACCAGCCGTGGGCGAGAATGCCTTCTATGTTCGCTAAAGCACTGAGTATCGTTGGAAAGAGAAGAAAGGAAACCCGACCTGAGAACAAAGCGCCAGTAAGGCAAATTCACGAAAGCGAGATATCCCCACGAGAAATCAAGGCCCAGTTGCGCCAGCAGGCGTTGGAAAGAAAGAAAAACTTGCACCCCATGGCTTCTCGCTTGGAGGCAGAGCAGATCAACAAAACAGAGCTACACAGCGAGTGGGCATCCGTCGAAAACGACACCGACCAGAAACCCCCTCGTGGCGGCACGGCCCACCGTGTGTGGACCGGATGGTAGGAATTCGTCTATAATACATGCAATTTACATCGGTCCTCGCAGGTTCCAATGTTGGCCAGGTCCCATTCCCAGGATGGCTTCGTGAAGAGCGGCTTTGATCAATTGGAAGGTCGTGATCTGGATGGTACTTCTCAGCAAGTCGTCTCAACAGATGTGGTCTGAAACAAAGTACCTCAGCTCAAGAGCTACATCAGGTCCTTGAAGATCTTCTTACCGATCTCGTAAGACGAGATCATGATGGCGCACAGCGGAGCAATTTTCATCACCCTAGGGCCAAAACCACTGTACAAGGCACCCATGCCCTCGTTCCGGTAGATTTGTCGGAGAAACAGGAACATCAGCGGCTTGGACAGCGGTTTCTGTTCCGTGGCAATCTGAAGACGGGTCTTGCCGACATCAAATGGGTTGGTGAACGCTGCTGCTACCACACCGCCCATGGACCCCAGGAGAAAACTTGTGGTGAAGACCTTCCAATCTTCCTGGTGAGAAGCGGCAAAATCCACCTTCATGGCGCCGCCAATATGGTCTTTGAAGAGCTCATAGCACAGCCAGTAGATGCCCGAGAATGGAACGTCACGCCAAAGTGTGATTTTCAATCCGGTGAACATGGAGCCGATGCCCCGGGTCTTCAACGACAGCCGGAGGTCTTTAAGCAAATTGCGGAGAATCTGGGACCGGGGCTGGTCGTCACGGACCTCATGAGGTATCGATTGGAGCCTGGTTTTGAGCAATTCGACTGGCGCAACCACAGTAGCTGCCATGGTTCTTGCAAACGACCCACATAGAAGCGGATTCAACATTTCGCCCTTGAGCGGCAGTCTGTCCCGGATATACTCGTAGCCTGTGAAATATATGATATTGGAAGGAATGGCCATGAAGAGCGTCAAGCTGAGACCTCGCCAGAGCGTGGTGATGCCTTCGTTTCTGCTGATCACCGACATGCCCTGAAAAGTGGAGGTGATTCGAGGACACAGTTCTGCCGAATCACAGTAGTGTTTAGTCACCCAGAAAACGCCAGGCGGTTGGAGTGCGGCGGCTGTTCGTGATAGCGTGGAAGCAGCAGAGCTGAAAGATGCTTTAGATAACGAGGAAGGTGGTTTGGACGACGTGACCGGCGAGCTGTTTTGCCCACAGCACAGAAACCCTTGCATCACCTCCTGCTGCTGGACACGGATTCTGACAACATCAAAAGGTGTCACCACAAGAGACGTGATAAATGAGCCCAGACATGCTGATAGCATTCGCTGGACAGCTGTGATTTCGCCGGTTCTCGAGGGCCCCAGTTTCGGGAGCACACCAGGCGCGTGGAGCTTCAAGTCTTCATCTTCAATAGCGGCCGCCAATTCCAGAGATAGCGACATGGACACAGAAGTGGCAAGACAGGCTGGTATTGAGACAAGCAGGTGTTACTTTTTCAAGCGTGAGGTTGGGTCGGTACTGCACACAGGACTTGACAGCTCCAGAAGCAACCGTCTTTTGGGCCGCCAAAACCTGGGATGAGTGAGTCACAGGCGGGTTTGGTGGTCTGGGAGCGGCAGCATTAATAAGAGCAGCTTGGACATTCGGAGTTTGGTCCGTTTTAGGAAGTCGTCATGAAGCCATATCACGTTTTGCCATTGTGCGAATCGGACTAATTTGCAGATCTGGCCACCTCCAGGCTGACACAAAAGGCTGTAAAGGGGCCACCATCAAAAGAAAAGACTCAACCTGAAATGCGATGTCTGGTGAGGATTGATGCAGTCTTTAGTATTATGGCTTCTCTCGCTTGGACGAATCCGACTCTGTTCCGCAGAACTGACTGCTTCAGCCTTATCTCAAATCGGAGTAGTATGACGTAACGAGGACTGGGAGCAAACACGACAGACCAAGATTAACAAAACTGATGGCCTTTTTATGAAAATGTCGTATCGTGTAGCTCTGAACTGGAATCCCTCATAAACTTAAATAATGGCCATTCAAACGAAAACGCATACCACGACCGTTAAGTCAAAGTAGGAATGTATCTTTTCCTCAGGTCTCACTGAGTATCTTTGGAGACATTTGGTGCCTTGGTTTGTTCTGTGCCTTGGTTTGTTCTGTGCCTTTACTCCGTGGAACCAGCCTGACAAAAATAGAATCTGCATCTTGGTCCCTCGAGCCAGGCCATCACTCTAATACTCCTCCACAATGTCGCTGCACTGGTACACATTAATATGACCATCCTGGTTATAGTTCGTAGCGACCATCATTCTATGAGGGTGAAATGCGACACTGGATAGGTAGTTCAGCGTCCGGTTGGCCAAGTAGTGGTCATGAGGATTTTTGAGTGTGTGAATCATGTCACCACTAGTGGTCCAGATGTCTACCAGCTTCGATGCCGTGGTGATAATGGGAGCATGCTCGTGTACATCCATGCTTCTGATGTTGCGCTCGTCACTGGTAAATGTCAGTACTGGCTCTGATAAGCGAATATCAAAGAGATTCACATAACCGTCAGAAGATCCACTCACAAGCTCTCTGAATCCACCCCTTTGCATGTGCATGTTACGAATGGAACCACGACCCATTTCTTTGATTCCTCCCCTACCATTTTGCCAGACCTTGACCATAGACTCTCTGGCGTCGAGTCTTCTATCATAAACTCTCAAGCTCCCGTCATCGAACCCTGCGACGAATATGTTGCCTGCAACTTGATCCGAAGTGAGGGATGTAATCGACGACGAGGATCTGGCTGGAATATCAATGGTGCAAAGTTCTCTTGGAGCGTCCCACACACGGATGATTTTGACATCTCCACTCACCAAAAGCGAACCTCTGGACTGTTGCCAGTCACTGATCAATCCAGAACTTTTAGAGGTCAAAAGTAGGTCTGTCAAAGCTCTCCAGGCTGTCACAAGCTCCACGTCTCGAGCCTCTTCATCTAGATGGAAGTTTTTGTACATCTTGATGACACCGTCTGAAGAGCCCGTCATAACCAAGGGTTCGTCGTCCTCGTTGATGAACTTGATATCTGTGATTTTTGTGCCGAACGGGTTACGATTGGAGAACTTGGTGACAGCCTCTTTGCTTTCCCAGTTCCAGACAGAAACATTGTCTTTTTCATCTGAGGCAACAAGTAGTTTCTCGAATTGCATGAACTTGATGAGCTTGGGCTGTGTCTTGTTATTCAAAACTGTGAGTTCTCGGTTCCAGTCGCCACGAATGGCCATCTTCTTCTGAGGTTGAGTTTCCTGGATAGTACTCTCATTTCTGTTTCTTCTCCAGAGTCTCTTCATGTACTCCTTTGAGCCTGGTTCGTCGATCTCGGTCTTCGACATCTGTGGTTCCTGGAAGTATTCACAACTGTATTCGAAAAAGCCAGATTCATCTGAAAGCACTGGCTCACTCTCCAAATCTCTCTCCACGTACCTGGGTGTCTTGGGCCTGTATTCTGAGCCGTATTGACTGGTAACGGGGCCAGATTTCAAGATACTAGTGAAGTTGTTGAGCTCAGCATCGTCGTTGATGTGGAAGCTTTTGAACAATCTAGAAATACTCAAATTTTTGAGCTTAGAAGAGATGGACGATGTTTCCAGTGCATCATCAGCATTGGAGCTTCGATTCATGTTTCCATGCGAGGCAGCTCTGGTTTTCAAGGAGGAGCCATCAATAGTCAATGTGTTCTTTCTCTTCAAAACAGATCCACTGGAAGCCTGTCTCCTGACGCCATCGCTGCCTTGTAAGATCATAGGTGTACGGTTCACAATGGGCTGCACAGGCTTCAAGTTGTCGGAGATGCTGATTGTGGACTTACTTAACAAGTAATCTTGCATCTCTTTGACGAGCTCACTGAGTTCGCTCTCACCAAGTTTCAACATGACGGAGTCAATGAGAGTCTCAGCAAGCTGCTTCACCTCAAGATGTGGATCCTCAGACAAGATCAAAAGAGCTTTCCAGATAGAGCTGAAAATGGAACCGTAAGCAGGAGACTTTTTCCGAAATTCGTGCAAGTTGTTGGGATTGTCAATGAGCACAATCTCCTCTTCGAGCTGGTTAAAGGCCACCACCATGAAAAACTTGGAGTAGACCTTGATGAATCTGTTGATGAAGAAGACGATTTCCTTACGCACAATAGTCGACCCGTCTCCCATAAGGCGAAGTATGACATTTGCTAACTTGAGATCCTGCTGTCTCAACTCGTCCAGTCTCAAATCAGCGTTCATGCCGTTGCTCTGGTTGCCATTCTTCTTGGGCAGTTCTGTGCCCAAATCATTAGGGTCAGTCAAGAACGTTGTCAATGCAATAATGATGGAGGTTCTCACTTCAGGAATGGGATCGTTGATGAGGGTAAGAAACTTAGCAAGGTATCCGTCTTTATAGATAATCCACCTACCATCCTTGTATTTGTACCAAAGCTGAGAAAGAAGCAAACTGCACCACTGTCTAAGTAATGGGTTTTCGCTCAGCTGTAGGAACTTGAGGCAGTTACTGACAAGTTCAACGGAGAAGCACAAACGCTGACCGTTTCTGAAATCTTTGATGAAAAGCGTCAATATGAAAGCGCTCATTGCCTTGTGGTCGTCATTAACCATCACAGAGGCAGCGCCGCCATTCGAGCCATTCATATTACCTCCGGGAGCTCCAGGAGCACCAATAGAGTTCTGAGGGCTAGAATTGAGAATGAGGTAGAAGTAGTTGTAGCCCTTGTCCTTGCAGAGTTCCTGTTGTGTGTTCTTGTAGTCGATTGCCATGATTCTTGTCCAGATGAAGATAAGAACGGGCTTGAGTTCCTGGGCTGGACTTTGAAGCAATTTGAGCACATATGGGAATATTCCAATGGAAAGAGACAAGTAGACCGCCCAGGGACCAAGATCAAGGAACTTGGATAGCAAAATGAGAGCCCGCAAGCGGTGGACCTGGGATAGCAAAACCTGCAAAACGATTGGGAGCTGCTCGGGCGGATTTTTCGTAGATGGACCCTCGTACTTCAACCAGATGTCGAATGCAGTGAGTTGTTGTTCAAAAAACGTCGAGTGTTGGTAGTTGGAGAGCATCTGGCGTTGGTTGGCAAACGGCTGTTGCTGGCTTTGCTGCTGAGACAAGGAGATGCTGGCACGGCTACCGTTGGAGGTTCCGTTCAGAGAAGGTTGTGGGGTCAGACCATTCTGAGCCGGAGCCACCGGCGCTGGTGCTGCAACTGTGTACGAGTAAGGATCTGGATTGTTGTTCTTGATCAACTGGGCGAAAACCTGGTCGATTGCCAAGTCCCAGGAATTCCACATCAGATGAAAACGGACCGACTCAGGTAAGGGCGGGTCGCTGATTGGGTTGCAGTTGAAATGAGGCATCACACGCTTTGCCAAAAGAAAGTTTCGGAAAAGCGCCGCCACCATGAGGTCCTGGCGGAAAAGCTTTTTGAATATCGGCCTCGAAAGCGAGGTCCATGCGATAGTATCTGTGATGGCGGTGAAGATCCAGTTGAGCTCACCCAAGGGCGTTCTTCTGTCGGTGAGCTTGCCAGGAATGATGACGTTGCCGGTGCTGTTTCGAGGAAGCATCAGGTAGTACGAGTCTTTGAGTGGCAGCTGCATGACGAACCATTTGATGGAGATATCGATTGGGCAAGTCAAGCAGCCCGTGAACAAGTCGGCCGGCAACTCGGGGCTCATGGGAAGCGTTTCGTTCGACTTACATGCGGCCAATTGGATAGAATCGAGATATGCTGAGGTGGGCGAAGGAGCACTGAGATCGTGGTTTCCCTCGTTATCGTCGTCGATGCGTTTTTGCACGAACTTCTTGAAATTGTGCACAATGTTGCCCGCAGAGTTGCAGTCGTAGACGAAAATGACCGGTGCTCCAAGCCACGTCTGGAGATCGTACAAGGAGATGGGAATGTACTGGGTGTATCCTCGGTTAAAGACCCAGATTTCGCCGCTGGCTGTAGGCTGAGGCACGCCGTGGCCGTTGTAGTGGAAGAGAATCCGCTCGTCCTTGGCATTTCGTCTTAGCGTGTTGCAAAAACGCTTCACATCCTCAACACAAGGGTCCAACAGCTGCTTATACCGAGTACGCAACGAGAGCGTTTCGTATTGACTCTGCAAGTTCTTGCCGATCGCCTCAATGGCCTTCTTCGTATCAGGAAACGCAGAAGGGTCACACCAGGCTTCGAGCTTGGCACAGGGATACGTTTTCATGATATCTGGAGGATCCACCCCCAAGTTCAAGCAGAGCACCAAAACAGCACTGATGGTCTTCTGCCGCTCCTTCATGACTTTCCAGTCCCGTATGGGCTGGTGGTTCTTTGCATATGCCGGAAGCCGCTTCATGGCGTCGGTCACCGGGTTGCCGTTGGTGTTGTGTCTCTTATCGTCGAAGTAGATGTAGAAGGTGTTGGCAAGCAGCAGGAGAAACTGCTCCAGATTGTAGTCCTCGTCGAAACCGTGGCGCATTTTGCTATTGAGCGGCTGAAGCGGCCGCGGGCCGTAGTAGACTAGGGACATGGAGATGAGTAGTAGTTGATAAGTAGTTGATAGTTGGGTGGGTGCAGGAGCGGGTGATATTTGGTGGGAAGTGGGATGGATTGATGCGAGGGGAGGAATTTTATTCAAAGGGAATACGATTTAGAGCTTTGATATGGGGGTTTTGGAATTGGAGCTTGGTGGTTTGGTCATTGAGTGTGTCGGACTTGCCCGAGAGTTGTTCCATGGGATTGACGGAGACCGAAAGGGACTATTGGTTTTTATTTTTTGAGACTGGGAGATTCAAAGGGAAAGCTTCATTTATTTAATTGGGGAAAAGTAGGCTCTTGGGGAGGTTTGGGGAGTCTAGGTGACCCAAAGGAATGGCTGCGAAAAGCGAATGCATTGGTGGTGAATGGAGATCGAGGACGTTTTGTCGTGAGGGAAAAAAATGAATGAAACTGCTCAGATTTAAAAATTTGATAGTGGAAGTCTTTCAGTCTTTTTAGAAGTGTTTGGGTGTCGTTCATGCGCAGAGAAGTGGTGCCGATTGATTGTACTGTTTCTGCTCCGGTGTGTTTATTTCGAGAAGCCAGTGAGTTGAATTGCTTTATGCACTTTGAACTTTTGCCCTTTGGTTGCCATTGTGTCGTTGGGTTGGGATCAGTGGGTTGATTATGCCGAAAACTGACCAACTGAGAAATCTACGTTGGAAGTAAAGAACGACTTGGGTGTTTAAAGCCCCAAAAAGCCGGACAAGAGTAGAAATGGAGGCTCGTAATTTGTTTATAAAGTTTCAAGGTTACGCTGGGGAATTCACGGGAGGCTTGTGGGATCCTCACAGTCTCGACTGAATCGCTTACATTCCCTTGAGCTTTACTTGTACCATTTCTAACTCAGATGCCTATTTTTTCATTACTCTTCTGCCCAGATAAAGCATCTAAAAGGCGGATCCATAACTATCGATGCACTCCACCAGCAGAGGTAACATGAGTCCATCAACCAAATGCACTGAAAGGCAGCCTCGACAAAACTATTGCCTGGGACATGATTCCTATCTTTTGAGCTTAGTACGTCATTAAACAGAAACATCTCTATTTTTATTGCGTCTTAGGGGTATCTGTTGGGGCAATTGCCTGAAGACTTATTCACCATATCTGCAAAGGTTTACCAAAACAGGCGGCAAACGGCCCGAGAGAGACAGACCTTAGCTATTTGCATTATGTGCCAGAAACAATAAGCTTTCAATAGGACAATACAGCTCCTGGAGCTCTGCTGACTTGGAATATAGCAAGTACAGTCGTTCTTCACTACCACTTTCACTCGCAGAAGACAATGTAAACCCACACAGCTTTGAAAGACTAGATCAAAAAGCCTTTTCGATGTATCAAAGGCCGGCGTCGCTCGAAACAAGATTCTTCTTGCTGCCAAACAGGTTACATTATACTGATATTGCGATCTACACTGGCATTGCTGGGGCAATCCTGATCCAAAAACATTCCTTGAACAAGGTCCTGAATTGTCTTTAAAAACTTCAAATTATTTTTGATTACTAAAAAATACCACCTGGAAATTTCCTATTACCTTCCATTCCATGGCGGACCTGGTGCAGGAAAATCAACACTTCATGTCTTCAGCCAGTGGAAGCGAAACCAGCGGGTCTGGGCTGAGTTCCGAGTCAGGCAGCTCGTCAGAGTCAGAGAACGAGTCTCCAACTCTTGCCCAGCCCGTTTTCGTGAAGAAAAACCAGAAGAATTCCGCCCCCTCTTCGAAGACTGGAAACGTCCTTGCGAAAGCGGAATTTCAGCAGAACCTCGAGGCAAAAGAAGCCAAAGTTCTGACTTTCGATGGGGTTGATGATACTGACGATATTGATCCGGAGGGCGAGTTCGAATCGTGGAAGCAGCGTGAAAGGGCCAGGAAGGAGCGTGATCTGAAAGTGGACGATGGGGATGAAGCGGGAGGAAAAGGCGGTGTATTTTACCAGGGAGTGGGAGAAGAGCTTCTAGGGAGAGATTCCGGAGAAGCCCCGCTTGACCACTCGAGACCTACACGGTGGAAACCAACATGAAGTGGTTTTGGTGTGAGTGGTACTTTTATTGAAAGTCGTTGATTTGATGCCAGAGACTTGAGATGTATTTGAGGATTGGCGTGATGACAACTTTGACGGGACTTTGCTGGACAATTGCTCACTCTTTTCTCGAAGACCAGAAGCAAGCTAAGAGCTTCGCCTTGAAGTCGTTAATTCTGTCAAACTTTTTCGGGCCATTCTTCTTGGGCACACACGCCGGATTCCGTATCAGCTTGGGATATTCGTGTTGTGATCCACCAACAAGGTTGCTCAAACACGAGGGATTGGCAAAGAAAGTCGGGTTCTTCAGCCAGCTTATGCTCTGCTCATGAAATAGCATCAAGTTACCCAGAGAAGCCCAATCTGATGTGTTTATCATGAAGCTTCTTCGGCCATGAAAACCAATGAGAAAGCACCAACTGGGCCTGAAAGGCTAGCCAGTGACGTTCAGCAGTCGTTACATCGACCTGGTGATACCGAAATTGGGCAGTAAGAGGACGCCTGTCATTGGTGTCGAAGCAAAGGCAGCTTATAATGCAAAACGCAACACTGTCCTTCGGACAAAGCAAATGTTGGATAGATCTGGTTGTGTTTTCAATCCTATTTGGCTACAAGATTGTCATACGAGAAGAGTGAAGGCCATGTTCGACACTTCTGTAGAGCACGGTATGACATTGTTATTGCTACGCCCCATAGAGGAAGACTTCACAAGTTGTCGAATGTTACCAGAAAGCCAAATGAGCCCATCTTTTTTGAAAATTCAACGATTGTTCCGGTGATCTGAAAATCCATTTGGGAACATTCAAGGAGACCAACAACATCAATTTTGCCGATCAAAACAAGTCTCTTGAACTTAAAGCGTGATGGCGAAGATCAAAGATTTAACACATATATGCAAT
The DNA here is from genome assembly GCA_030563505.1 of Candidozyma konsanensis. NCBI lineage: Eukaryota > Fungi > Ascomycota > Pichiomycetes > Serinales > Metschnikowiaceae > Candidozyma > Candidozyma konsanensis. Next base: position 109,771 of record JAJMJI010000012.1, on the reverse strand, counting down.
TCATAGTTCGAAATGCTATGATATGCCAATGAGTATTCAGAGTTGCCGTTGTTGCCAACAGATAAGTAAAAGCAATATGCCATAACATGTCCCATCTCTTTCATAAGATTGTCAAAACTTCAACTTGGAAGCTCAGTACCACTCACTTCTTATGTGAACTATCCCGCTGAATGTTCTGTTGATAAGCCAGCCGAAATGATGGAATACTCTCGAACCTTCATGTCAATCTGTGTCGTCGCCAATCCTACGTTCGGAAGCGGAATTTGGCATTATCTTGGGTACGATTCCATTCAACGATGCAAAAACAACACAGGTAAATCAAAAAAGCACCGGGAGTCTTTTGCACGGCGACGCTGCATTTTCGGGCCTACAGAACTACACATTTCTGAACGATGATCATATTGAATGCATGACTGTGAAAGCACAGCCAGATGAGACCCAGTGGGGCCGACGTCATGATATAAAACTGTAAGGGAATTGAAGTGAACGACCTTTAGTGAAAGCACCAGGATAAGCCGCTTGGGCAGGAGTTAGGAGCTGAAAGCCAGCTTTCGCCTAATCATTCTGTGCCAGCCCAAGCAAAGCCGTTTCTGTGAAGCAAAGCCGTTTCTGTGAATCTCAGCCGTTTCCGTGAAGCTCAGCCGCTTCGTCCTCAACACTCCGACAGCTTCGAGTTCACCAAAACCCCCTGCCAACTGTAATACTTACTCATATTCACATGGTGCTTCTTCGCCGTGCCGCTTTCGTACATCAGACAACCGTACAAACTGGCGTATGGCGGCGTGTAGAGGTGTAGACTGACAGCAAAATCGCTGGTTTCGTTCGAGATCTTGTGGAGCCCGATATCGTCGGAAATGTAGCCCACCTCATCGCGACCAAGTTTGCTCACCAGTCTGGGCTTCATTTCTGTCTCGTGGTCAGGAACATCATACAAGGACTCGGTCAATTCGCCCTTGAGGATCTTCATACAACAGTGGGCATTGGCGTGGTCGTGGATGGCGCTTCCTTTGCCTGGCGACCACACCAAAATAAGAAGATTGGCGTTTCCGTTGATGTTCACAATGCCGTTTCTGGTGTACCCCTTAGTGGCGTCACTAAGAGCGTATTTGCCCCAGTGGGCCTCTTTCGACTGGTACTTCTCCATGATGGCTTTAATCTGGTTCACGTCGATATCTTCCAGGGCTAGACCTTTGGAGGTGCCTAGCACGGCTCTGAGCTCGGCTATAAGGTCACCGAATTCGTTATCGAGGTACAAGTTGTCTTCACCTTCTTCTTCTTTGTTGCCGAACGTGGGCACGGGTTTGTGGAGGAGGGGCAGAGGCGATGGAGTGATGTTGACGCTGAGCATTGTGTGGCTGGAGATGAGGAAATGTGGATGGTTTTTTTGAGGTGGGCGAGGGCTCCTTATATATGGTATTTCTGGGCCAACTTGTCACAAAAGCACATTCATGTATTGTGCCTCTCATGCATCGGCTGGCATACGCCAGATTCACTCTGATAGGTCCAGGGCCGCCCACCTGCCGCTATAGGAATGTGTACTGCACACAAGCGGCCCCGCTTGCGACCGCTGCGGTCACAGGTCGGCGGTTTCCGTTTTGGGCACGGTGCGACGAGCGCAATGTCGTGATTTCTCACTATGAGAGAATGTCGGCCGATCGGCACCTTCCTGAATAGGCAGGCGGCCGCTGCGCCCGTGCGACCGCCTCGTCAGCAAATATTTTTATGTATCGCGTCAAGCGAGGTGTATTATTTGCGGCTACGTGGTCTGGTGAGAGTGGCTAGTGTCAGGGGCATTTGAGGTCTTGAGCTATTCTGTCAACAATCTGATGAATTTGTAGAAGCGGTTCATCCATCTTTTTTTGGGATGCCTAAAATTTGGCTAATGTACCACTGCCTATCCTCATGTATGATTCAGGGCGCTTATGCGATCCTCAGTTTTATTGGCTAATATTGCCGGGCCTGGGTTCTCCAGTTACTGGGTTTGTGATTTGCGCATTTCTTGTCGCTGTGAAAGTTTTATTCGATCAGCATCGATGATGAGTTGGTATTGGAGAGGGTGGCAGAACGTGAATGTTGAAATACTTATCAGGATAGAATTCCAGCTTTTGATAGATCAAGTAGCCAGAGGTTGAGAGGAGATTAATGGCTGGAAAGGCAACGGCTGGATGATCAAAATACCCGCTTAGAGCGCCTAGTTAGCAAAATTTGGGGTATCTCGAATTCCTCAAGCGTCGTTTTTTCATTGCAGCCAGCAAACTGCAAGAACGCCTGATAGTCGAAAACTAGAGCACACCGATGAATGGAAAGGAAATGTGCCCGGATTTCCCGAAATTTGGCATTCACGACAGTAAATCATCAGAAGCCCATTCGCCGTTTCCGAAACGACGATCTTTCCTTTGTGAACGGATTCTTTGTAACTTTTTAAGAAAGATATCACAGGCTAGCTTGATCTCGATTTTAGTGAAGACATTTGCCGGTCTCCGTTGGTCAAGTTCAAGCTGCCCATGTCCCAGTCTAATTCAGGATCTGAAACAAAGCCCCTCTAGTCGATTGTTGAGTGACTCTCCTTGATCTAAAGGGACAGGCTCCTATTTTCCTCAAGAACGTACTCGCAAGGTGAAGCTAACTGGGTGGATTAGAGATGAGATGGCTATCGTCATTTGTAGCCTTACTTCTCTGAGATTTGTAGAGAGTCAATCTGTTAGGTGCCTTTTGACAACAAGGCTCTGAAATCCGCCCCGAGTTGTCCATAGTTTTAAAACCTCGCAGACTTGGCTCCTAACTTGTTAGGATAGATAGCACTAGCGAAATCCTTCACTTGTTGCATCAGGCGGACTACTGGTATGTTGCCGTAAGTCGTCTGGAGCATCTACGCTCTCTCAACTCTGAGCCTTGAATTCAATGGATATGTGATTGTCGTAGATGTTCTATGATTACATGACTAGTTTGTAATATTCTCTTTATTCTGTATCAATCCAATCAAGAACACTTTCCACAAATCTGGTTAGGGCCTAGCTGAAAAAGGCAACGCCCCCATCCTCTCGCAAATCGGTTTATGATGTTGGCCCTACTTTAGCTGTCATAATCTTTACAAAGTCGTGGTCGTTTAATTGACCTAGATAACCAATTCTACGATCGATAGTTTTCCAAACCTTACAGAACCCCACGCTGCCCAGCAAGTGAAAGGCATGGACCTTATCAGACGATTGAGATTGGGTTTACACTAAGCCAGTTTCATCCCAATCAGGCGGGTGACACAAACGGACAGAATTCATCCAATGAGGCAGTTAACTCAGTGATAGATCTTGTAGACCATGCTATTTAAACAATGAACTGATTCAAACAATGGACTATTTACGGGCCCGCAAGTTGCACTAAGCCATATTTAAACAAACCAACCCCACAGCATTCCCATCCATTGAGCAAATATCCTTGACCGAATCTTATAGTTCTTCGAGCAACAAAACCATGCCACGAAATCGAGCCACGCCACCATTCCAACTCCGTGCTGCTATACCCTTATCATTTTTGCAACCGTATTTGCGCTCCGCTGATAAGGATAGATAAGCCAGGAGCGATCTTCCCTCAAAGCTTCCTTCCGCGGATAGCGTCACCATGTCGATTATCTCTAAAAACAATACGTTGTTTACATTGCCACACGACAATCTTATCTGATTCCATATCCTCTCACTCCGCCCAGTCTAATCGGTCTACGCTCCAGCATTCCCGACAATTGCTCTGACTCTGATCGTGCTGCATTCCCAACAACGCAACAATATAAAGCAAGACGCAGGGTAATCTACGTATACGTACGTCTGCACCCCCGGGTCTCCTCTGCTATCGGACCCCGCCACAGATACCGCGGAGAGCGGGGCCCGGACGGGACTTCCTAGATTGAGCGAATTCCTGCATATAACCCCCAAATCTCTCATGGTCCCAGCGAGCCTCGGACTATACCAGCGGCACCTGCCTATTTAGGCAGGCGCGGGCGGACCTCTACATGGTGTGGCGTCACGCCTCTTCTCGCACTGAAACATCTTGACTCTGTTAGTCACCCTTAAATACACCTCGTACGATGCCCAAAACATAAGACACGTCAATATTCAAAATGACTACACCTTTACCTCCGCATCGACCCTCCGTCACCATGGAAGGATCCTCCTCAGAAAGCACCTACACCGAAAATCGGAAAAAGGACTTTCAAAGAAGCAGACTTCGACAGTTTCTCAAAAACGCCAAAACCTTTCTAGTGGATGGTTTCCACCCTGTCTTTTTTGCCCCCGTTATGGGCACCGCCATCTCAGCAAATATCCTATATTCGTTTGCTTTCCCGGCTCGCTGGCTCCAGATCTGTGCTTACATAATGGGAACCATCTCCCTCATCATTTTCATATTAGGATGCCTTCTGTTTATTTTGGCTCTTTTCCAAAGAAACGGAGTCTGGCAGCGGCTTCACAGAGACCCGAAAGTAGCCCCTTTCGTGGGGTGCATGGTTATGGGATACACCGCTTTGATGATGTTTCTCCATTCCATCACTAGAGAATCCTGGGTCTGGGCGCTTTGGGTTCTCTGGTGGATTGCTGCTGCGCTCTCCGTATACTCGGCTTTTGTGACCGTTTTCCTTTCGCTTTTGGCCAAACACAGAAACCAGCGTGAACCCGTCGACTACACTGACATCTCATTCACTTATCTTTTACCCGTGGTCACACTCACTGTGGCTGCTCTGATGGGCGGAAATGTCGCTGAAGACTTGCCCAGCACACAGGCCAAGATCATCACGGCGGTGGTTTCCTTTTTGATGTGGTCCATTGCCGTTTTTTTTGCATCTATCATCACCACAGTGGTGTATTGGCGCCTTTTCACTCATAAGCTTCCAGGAACGGCCGCTGTGTTCACGCTATATCTTCCTATTGGTTTCCTAGGCCAGGGTGCTTTTGGCATTCTTGTGTTTGGCAAAAACTGCGTTACTTTGATTATGGAAAACCACGATCTGGTGCTCAGCCTGCACTATTCTACATTTATCCACGAAAGCGCCGAAAAGATTGGCGATGTCGGCCATTTTGCCACTATGTTGGCTGTTTCCATCATGGTGTGTACCACCGCCGTGGCTATGTTCCTCATTGCTTTTGGCTACTTTGCTACATTTCTCGCTGTGGCCTCCACATTATCCAAATCCAGGCCCTTTGCAAAAAAGCCAAATCTCGAATTTGTCCGTGGCAGCAGCTCGCCAGCGTTGCAGTATTTCGACGGCTTGCTCCGCTTCAATAGAGGCTTTTGGTCCATGACTTTCCCTTTGGGTACTATGGCCCAGGCTAATGTGGAGCTCTGGCGATTGTACAATGGCATGAGAGCGTTTCGGTACATTTCGGCGATCTACTCCGTGGTTCTTTTGTGTATTACCATCGGGTGTCTTTTTGGCGTGGTTGTTCGTGGCATTCAGATGTTGACGGCTCCATCCAAGGACGCTTGCAAGGAGGAAGTATGATGAAACGACGTCACGGCAAAAAAAAAAAGCATAAGCGGATCAAGCGCTACGACAAATTACCAGCACATCCAATTCAGCATCCAGCATCGAGAACTAATACCATGGATCCCATACACCATGGACATACACCTATACATGCTGCAGCTGGTGGCCCCAGTGGTTCTTTCAATCCACCTCCAAAATCTAGAGCTTTTTAGTCTCGGTAAATAGCAAAACTCGCATACACTGGCTCACTGTAGTGTCGCACCTCTATAAGACTGCAAAAGAAGAACTCAATACCAATGTTGTCCATTTCTCCTCAATCTCGTTTGGAGCTCCAGTGGGACTACTCCGATGAAGATGAAGATTTGGATTTTGCAGTAGTGTATCCGCCTTTTGAGAAAGAGTCAGTCCAAGTCCATCATATCCCAAATATCACTAAAAACACAGACAACGAAAAGCTGAACATTCACTGTCTCACTCCCGAGACTCGGCAGGAGTTAAGTGAAATTCTTGGTTACCCTGTTATTCCGGGATCGGAATCAGAGAATTTTTGTGGATCAGACATCAAGAAAGAACAGCCTAAGATGGCGCAGGTTCTAAAACGCTTCAAAGCCAAGGATAAGTTGGAAACAAAAACAGAAGGGAGATCCTCGAGACCGGATGCTTTAAATAGAAGTCGAGAACGCCAGATAACTCGAAATTTCACTTTTTCTGAAATGGCTGCAAAATCAACCAAGACTAGAGCAAATGGCAAGAAAAAGCAAAGTCAAGCCAAGTTTCAGGAGGAATCACATCTCTTCCAATCTCTTCCCGCTCCTTCAAAATATATTTCCACAAATGTGCTGCCAACGCCAAAGAACCCAAATGAAGTTTGGCTCCAGGTGCCCAGAAAGCCCGGCAATAAGAAGGAGCATAAAATGGCAGAACTGCTGTAAAAATTATCCAATACGGCTGGTAAAAAGCCCACTGAGCCAGAAAAAACAAAACCAGCATTGAATGTGCCAGAAAAGAAACGGCAAAAGCTCAAAAACGACAAAACCGTGAAGCTGCCTGGACCTGGGCATCGAAGTCGTCATGTGCCCAGCACGACCATCACCAATATTGAAGCAACTTTGGAGTTTCCACACCAGCGTCGTTGCCGTTTTCCCAGTATAACCAATCTTCTTGAAACAGCAACAGTCGTTTGTGTTCTCTATATAGCCATTTCGCCAGTTCTCTAGCGTCAATCCGAAGGTGTAATCTTGATCTTTAATGATCTGTTTTGGCTGCCAGTTTCCCACCGTTTTCAATACCCGACCAAGCCTTAGAATTTTCGAGTCCCCTACCAAAGTAAAATTGCCCCTGTAAAATCACTTCTTTTTAGACTTTTTTGATTTCGACTTGCCTTGATTCGCCTTTCGTTTCGTGCCTGCTTTTTGCTTAAGATGAGGGAACTTCACCCAGCACATGCTTTCGTCATGTTTGGCTTGTGGCAATAGGTACACTTGACATTCGTGTTGGAAAGTAAAGCGCCAGCGTTGGCTTTGGGCTTTAAGTGCAAAAGTTCCACCATATATGATACCTTGGGAAAGTCTTCAGTGACTCGGTCAGCAAGATTGATTGAATCAACTCTTAAGCGGCGGAAGTAAGCGTCAACCAAAATTCTGCGGTCTACATCGTAAGCTGCAAAGAGTTCCAAGAAATTGCGCTCATAGATGTTGAAGGAATGAGCTTCAAACAAGATAAAATACTGCTCTTGATTCAAAGTGCCTTTCGCTCTCATGTCCGCCAAATAATTTGCCCATTTGGTCAAGAAGGTGACATAAGCAGCAGGCCCAAGCCTGAAGTTATTGCAATGAGCCTCTCTCCAATCTTCCATCAGTGACACAGGTACACCAAGAGCTCTATTCTGACACACACAAGATGCAATGGATTTGCAATTAAAGATAATCTCGTCTCTCTCGCCTGCTTCAGGGACTCTAGCAGTCAACTGCTCATCAGCAGCAACTTTTCCAAGTCTGAGGTAATTGAGCATGTACTCACATACTTCCTTGCGAATACATTTAACCTCCCTCAACACTTCGTAGAGCCAGAACAAATATTCGTCTTGCGAAACAAGTTTAAAAGGGATAGTAAATTCCCTAGAATAAGGATGAGTGTCGGCAAATATACCAATATGTACGACTATGGGTTCACCGATTGCAGGTAAGTCAGAGTAGCTAGACATTTTTAAATTCGTTAAGCCTGCTCTCCTTAAAAAAAGATTCTCAAATTAATGATGGATGGATCAATTTGTCCTTAAAAAAGGGAGTAAAGCGGGGCTGAACTTGAAATTCAGATAGAATGAAATAGAATAAAGGTACCAGTTTTGATGCAGTATTACCACCCGCAGGGCATCGCTTTGGTTTTAGGGCTCGTTGGCAGTAGTGTCGGACTTTGGCCGAGGAATCGGAGCCATTGTATCATGACAGAATCACGAGGATTCTAAGGATCTGGCAAAAAGAGAAATTGAAAACAGTAGTATTGTTTTGAGAGTATTGACGTCACGTGCCGAACGTCACGTGATGACTTAACGAAGTGAAGAAAACCTCCGGAGATCTCAAAAGACGGGAGACGCCCATCCCCATGGACAGATTAGAGTCTTAAGGCCGGCCTATAAAGCGAGGGAGCACCACGTACGCCCCCTAAGAGAAAGTAGTACCGCTTGAATGTGATGCTTATGTGCAGTCCGATCCACATCAAAGTTCACTCCTATATAAAACCTAGTTTTCTAACAAATAAGCTCACGTGACTTACTGTCCCAGAAGCACGACTCAGAAATATCAACACCAACTCATCCGGTCCAACACACCCAAATCCGGCCCAATTGCCCTGCAAATGTCACTATCCATAATAGTGCCCCTCACGGCGCTAGATCCCAAATCTGAGCTCCAGGCGCTTCATAGTGCTCTCGGAAAGTGCCGTCGAAGAACAACACTCTTTTCTGGAGAACACGTTGAAGGATACGTGGTATTTCGGTCGGCTGAAAGTCAGGCGCCAAAAAACGTGCATTTGGCGTACTCTTCGGAAAAGCTAGCGGACCTGGGACTAAAACCCGAACTGCTTGACCCAGACGAAGTCACTGAAGTGAGAGCCGAATTGGTAGGCCAAACCGACAGTACTAATGGAGATAAGCAGGAGAGTATAACGATCTGGAAATTCGCCACTACCGTCGCTAATCTCCTGCTGAAGCTCGATAAGTCCGTGACGCTTACAGCGTCCATCATTGATCCCTCTGTTCCAAGTAATGGCCACGTTAAGACCGAATCTGAGGGGTCCGTGGACTCCAAAACAGAAAAGACGCCTCACGAGGCCATTGAAGAGCACAAGGACGCGTACGGCTCGAGCACGCTCTCGACTTCTGAAACGTTAACTGTACAATTGGCACTTATGATGAAACTCAAATCTACAAAGCCAGGAGGCCGAAACGACATTCTTCTCAGCTCGCTTAGCATTGAGGCGTCGGAGGACTTGCTCAATTTTGCTATCGAACGCAATCTTACCGATTTGCTGTTCACCATTTTGAGCCTTTCGGTGCACTTACCCAACGGAACGGTCACCAAGCTCTCGTCCATGGAGACTCCGGCCTCTTTTGAAATCCATGATATATTCTGCATCACCTACCGCCTTGTCAACAGCATTGATAGTCTGCTCAAGAACGAGCAGCCTGAAAACACCCAACCTTTGCATATTGCGCTTGAAACTGAAATAAAGCACCGGAGTGCCAAACCCAGCTTCCGCATCTCCAGCCTGTGGACCCCAATTCTTGATTTCAGCCTTATGGCGCCACCTATCAGCAGCTCGCTCAAGTCATCGTCCAGCAATTCACACTCCCAAATGCAAAGCCAGTTTCAGCCTCCCCTGCGTCTGCGTTCATCCCAGAATCTCCAGAAAAAGTCGTACCTAAGCACTCCAACCTTCAACACCCTGCCCAGTGTACCATATATCAACTTCCCAGGGACACCAAACGCTAAACTGTCGTATGCCATTCCTCCTCGGGTCAGGCTGCCCCATCCGGCTCCGGGAAGAGCCCAGCTGGCTAATTCTATCTCTCAGACTCCTCAGAGTCAGCCCAATTTGAAGGTCTCCAAAAGAAGTTTCCGCTCATTTTTGGCCCAACCTCCTTTATCGTCTTCAGCAGTAACGGTGAATCTCACCACAACAAACAACACATCGCTTTCGGGCTTGCGGCTCACGTTCCTTGGGAAACTCAGCTTGGAGCTCGGCAAGATCGTCACTTTGAGCATCCAGGCTGTCAACCTCTCGCTGCGAACGTTGCACCTTCTGTTGATAGTCAAAAACCCGCTCAAAATGAACCCTGTGTATTCCAGCACAGGAGCTACCAGCAGTGTGTCGTCATCGAACGTTTTGGGGGTCAAAGATTCAAATCTGCAGAAAGTTCTTGTCCACAACCGCCAGCAGCTCTACCATCAGTATCACCAAAATAAGCTTGAAACGTGTGGAGTTATCATATTGACTAACGACGTCCGCCTTGGGCCTGTGGAGCCCAATGCCGTTTTTGAGTCTGAGTTTGACGTTATTGGAATTTCCAAAGGCGTTTTTAACCTCCAGGGTCTCAAGATCTTCGATATCAACACAGGTGACGGTATCGACTTTGGTAAGCTCATGGAGGTATTTGTGACGTGATGAGGATGTTGAATTTAGTGATGTGAGTCTGAGATTCTTGATATACCAATGGCATATTCATGTCACTCAAGAACGACAGAGAGTGGTTCGAGGTTCTAAGGCTTCGAACTTCGAGTTCCAAAGGAAAGGCCAACCAATTCCACTGGCAGACCAGTGTTGAATGGTTGCAAGCGGCAGAGACATGCTCTAGTATGAGCTGGTTTTCTTGGTAAAGCGACGGTTAAAGTAAAGGACGTAGAACGTTGAAATTTAGGATTGACTCGGTTTACGTACGAATGGCCTAGTAGCTAGAACACAACTGATACTATTCACGGGCGCAATGACAGATTAGTCCTGGACTTCATAGATTATAGACTTTTAACTACAAAAGAAAAAATGTCTTCAATTCTGGTGTCTATCATACTCGCCAATGTGATGTCTATTTGGCTCTGAAGTGCACAAAGAAAAGAAGTTTCCTACCCATAAGCCAACCCTGGTGATCATTCTGGCCTTCCAGAAAAATAATGAACTTTGAAAAAGATTCAAAAAGAATGGGGCGAGCTGGGAATTGAACCCAGGGCCTCTCGCATGTTTGTATGTCGATCTGATGAATCAAATCGTCTCCCAAAGCGAGAATCATACCACTAGACCACACGCCCTTATTGGAGTTCGTTATGGTTTGTCTGAGGGATCTCTTATAGCGGTGGGTCTGAGACTTAGAGTTGTCAGTGTGTATTGTACTAAACTAAGTAACCGCTAGCCTTCTAGCTTCGGGGAAAAACCCTCTTTTTATATAGCCCTGAAGCCCGAGAAACGGGATGGTTTGGGACCTTGGCGCCAAGTGGTTCCAGTTAGTTTTATTGTTAGGTTCATTGGCGCCAAGTGGTTTCGATTAGGTCTTGTCCAGTATCGTAGGTCGGGTATGTCGACGGTATGCTTTCATAGCTGATGTTCACCTAGGAGGTTCCTTCTTGTTTCGTCCGGTGCTGGACCGTTCGTCATATCCATGACAGAGTTAGAAGGGGGGTACCTTTAATATGAAGTTAGTATTTAGAGCCTATTTTTGAGTTTCCTCCTATGTTTAGCTTTCACACTAATCTTTATCGTGCTTTTAGGGTGCTGGAGGTGCGTTTTTTTGTTTTTCGGCGATTTTGAGCGAGAAAAAGAACAAAAATCACCCTCACGACAGACTACCAACAGAAGAGTCAATTTTGATTACAATTTCATAAAAAGCCAGGCTTGAAGTTAGGTTAGAGCTCTCTTTAAACCTAGTGCAATGGACAAGTCGAGGCTGATGTCATTGAGACTTCTTGGGCTGAAAGAAACTTGACTTGAGGGTCTCGTGAATTTGAACTAAGAAATTTCAACGAAGGCTGTTATTATAGAGATCTAGTTCTTTACCCTAAAAAAAAGGCATCAGCTGAAGAAACTGAAAGAAGTCTTGGGACTATGAGGGTTTTGAGGCACCGGCTTCACACTAGAACTACCAACTGAAGTCAAAGAAACCATCGAATTTGTACTTTAAAAGGGCTTCTATCTCAAAACCTTCAAGTCTTGGCTGACAAAGGTCTTTGCTAAAGAATTTGACTTGATTGAGGAAAGGCAGGAGTAAATGAGAAATAGAGGGAAGAGTGAGACGAAGCGAACGACGATTTGATGAAGCACGGGAAAAAAAGAGGCCCAGGTTTCATTTTCTTGACAGAGAAACCTCAGAGGAAGTTTTCTCTAATAATGAAATCACTATGGCTTCTATCTTTGATAGAGCTCCTACAGTAGAGAAAGGGCTCTCGAACTTTTATCACAACACGAACAGACTTGGGGCCCGCTATCTCCATTTTAAGAGGTATAAAACGATAAGCTTTTGAGAAGATTAAAAGAAAGCCAATTGGCCACGTTTGACCGCATTGATGTTTCCTGCTTGTTCACAGCCCTCACCTCCTCTTTGTTGATTTCAATCCAACATCAACATTCATTTCTTAAGGCCTACGGTTAATTTTGCAAAACATAAAACACGAGCCATCCACAACTTTCTCGAGGAGGTTGTCCTCACTCAGAAGTGAAAGAACCACGGTCTCGGAGTTTCTCCGAGATACAAAAATCCACAAAAGCTGGTGATTCATTTGTACTAATCAATGCTGAAAATCCAAAATAATCCATTTTTAATCCTTCAGAAAAAAAAGAAAAAAAGACCAAAAAATGCCCATGTCGTATATTTCATTCCTGCCAAATGTGCCAGGGTGCACACAAGTCTCGCTAAAGCCAGTCAGGCTGGTGTGCAGCGAACGGCACCGTGCCGTCTGTGTGGGAGGCATGCCTATCTGCAGTACACATTTAAACTACCGTAGTTAAAATCGGCAAATTCCGCTGTTTTTGGGCTCCGGAAACCTGCATATGTGCAATTGGCGCGCCCATTTACCCCAGGTTGCCATTTTTCCCCGAAAAAATCCGCCGCCGCCCCACCCCTCGGCATCACCAGTCGCACTATATAAGCGCCAGTTTCCCCAGACATTCCAACTACCCAAAAATGACAAACCTCGCCGAATTGGCCGCCAAGTTGCCCTTGCCAAAATGGACCCAAACTCCGGAGGAAATCCTCAAGGAGGCCAAGGCGTTTATCGCCGAAGACGTGGCGTTTTACGATAAAATAGCCGCCATCGAAGAACCCACGGTGGAGAACGTCTTGATTCCAACCACCCACTACGAAAACTCCGCCTATTTCCCCGTGAACAAACTCACGTTTTACCAGTACGTTTCTCCCGACAAGGCTGTTCGTGACGCGTCCACGGAGGCGGAAAACTTGTTGGACCAGAACTCAATTGAGCAGAACCTGAGAATCGAGGTGTTCAGGGTCTACAACAAATTGTGGGAGCAGATCAAGGATACAGACGTGGTTGATGCGGAAACGTTGAAGTTTTTGGAAAAAACAGTCAAGTACTTCAAGCGCAATGGCTTGGGCTTGCCTGAGGACAAGAGAGAGGAGGTGAAGAAACTCAAGTTGAGATTGGCTGATCTCCAGACGAAGTTCTCCAAGAACACCAACGAGGAAAACGGGCATTTGGCTTTCACCCAGGAACAGCTTGAGGGTGTGCCTGCTTCGGTGATGGACCAGTTTGAGAAGACTACCGAGGACGGCGTCGAAAAATATAAGGTCACCTTCAAGTACCCAGACATCTTGCCTGTGTTGAAGTATGCCAGACAAGAAGAGACGAGGAAGTTGGCCTACATTGAGAACCAGAACAAGGTGCCTGAGAACGCTCCGATTTTGCGTGAGATTGTCGAAATCCGTTTCAAGCTTGCCAAACTCTTGGGCTACGAAACTTACTCGGAGTTTGTGCTTGAGGAGAGATTGGCCAAAAACCAGAAAACTGTTCTCTCGTTTTTGGACGATTTGAAGGAGAAATTGAGCCCCTTGGGCGAGAAAGAGCTCCAGAAGATGAAATCCTTCAAAGCCCAGCAATTGGACGCTCAAGGATTGGCTCCTCGGGACGAATACTACGCCTGGGACCACAGCTACTACAACAACTTGCTTTTGGAGCAGGAGCACCAGGTTGACCACCAGAAAATCTCCGAGTACTTTCCCTTGGACCAGACCATCGAGAAGATGCTTGGTTTCTACGAAACCTTGTTCGATGTGAAGTTTGTCAGTGTGGACAACCTGGACAAACTGACCGTGTGGCACGAAGACGTCCGTAAGTTTGCCTTGTTTTCGAACATCAAGTACAACGAGCCCAAGAACGAATTCAGAGGCTGGATTTTCTTTGACCTCCACCCTAGAGAAGGCAAGTACACCCACGCTGCTGAGTTTGAGCTTGAGGCAGGTTACGAAAAATACGACGGCTCCAGACAAACGCCCTTCTGCTCTTTGGTTTGCAACTTCACGAAGCCCCAGAAGAAAAAGCCCTCTTTGTTGAAGCACGACGAAGTGACCACCTTTTTCCACGAGTTGGGCCACGGTGTCCATTCTCTTTTATCCAAAACCAAGCACGTTCGTTTCCACGGCACACACGTGCCCAGAGACTTCGTGGAGTGTCCTTCCCAAATGCTTGAGTTCTGGACCTGGTCACCTAACGAGCTCAAGACCTTGTCGGGCCACTACCAAACCAAGGAGCCTCTTGCCGAGGATCTCCTTGACAAGTTGATCAAGTCCAAGCACGTCAACACCGGCTTGGCCAATTTGCGCCAGTTGCACTTTGCCCTTTTTGACATGAACCTCCACACAATTGCCGATGAAAAGGGCATTGAAGCTGTGGATCTCGACAAGTTATGGAACGAATTGAGAGAGCAGCTCACCTTTATGAGTGGAGGAGGTCTCACAAGCAGAGGATATGCCACATTTGGCCATATCGCTGGAGGATACGAAAGTGGCTACTACGGCTATTTGTATTCACAGGTTTTTGCAACCGACATTTATTACACTCACTTCAAGTCGGACCCCATGAACGTGGAAAGAGGATTACAGTACAGAGACACCATTCTCAAGAACGGCGGGTCCAAGGAAGTGTTGGATATTTTGAAGGAGTTGCTTGGAAGAGAACCCAATTCTGAGGCTTTTATGACCGAGATCTTGGGTTCCGCCTAACAGTATAGGAAAAGTACGTTTGTTTTTGAAGTGAGGCCATTACTTAAGGGTGCCTATTTCTTCTGTCTCTTTCTTCCCTACCTGTCCGTTCTCTAATCTCCGTCTACCTCTCTTCTACTAGATAACCGCTCCTTTTCCATGCTGAGTTCGCTACTTACACTAACGAGGACGGAATCATCCGTTTATTTCTCCTCGGCCAGAGTCTCAAAAGGAGTGAGCAGGGAAGTACCCTGGGTCCATGAAACACCATCGTAGGTGATGGCCTTAACGGCCTTCACAATGTCCTCAAGCGAACCTCTCACCTGCTTGGTGGAGTCTCTCTCTCTCAAAGTGACAGAGCCATCTTTGACAGTGTCAAAGTCGATGGTGATGCCGAAAGGCGTACCCAACTCGTCGTTTCTGGCGTATCTCTTACCGATAGAGGCAGAGGAGTCATCCACCTTAAATGGCACCTGGGCTTTTCTCAAAGCAGAGGTGATCTTAGACACAAGAGGAGTCAAGTCAGAGTGAGACGACAATGGCACCACCAAGACCTTGGTAGGAGCGACCAAAGGAGGCAAGGACAAGACGGATCTGTCCTTGTCCTCGGGTCTGGCCCAGAAGCTGTGCTCAAAGACGGAGTAGATGATACGGCCAAGACCGAAAGAGGGCTCAATGACGTTGGGGGTGAACTCACGAATGTGCTCTGTTCTCTCCACTCTGGCGATTTTGACGAGCTCGGCTGGGATCTCCACCTCACCGACACCAGGAACCTGGGCAACAATCTTGCCGGAATCAGCCAACTCCTTGGCCAAGTCCTCCAATTCACACTGGGTTCTCTCAGTCAAGAACTTGGTCACAGCGCCAGCGTCTTTTCTGAATTTAGGACCAAACTTCTTCTTGTCGATGTCCACCTCAAAGTTGTTCACCTTACGGGGCTGGTCCAATGGCTTTCTCACCACGAGCTTCTCGTTGGTTCTGGCAGAGTGGACAGACAAGTCGTAGGCAGAACGGTCGGCACATCCAACACACTCAACCCAGCCGTAAGAGGTCTCCAACTCGGCATCCCAACAGTCCGAGGCGTAGTGGGCCATTTCGTTCAGCAAGTGCTGTCTAAATCTGCATCTGTTCTCGTCCACACCGATCTTGACGAGGAACTGGTAGATTCTAGCAATGAAGTAACCCAAGGTCTCGTTGTCAACCATGCCAGACGAAACAGCCTCGCCGATGCTCTTTTCAACCAACTTGTTGGAGCCGGCCTCCTGGACGTCCTTGGGCAAGAACTTCAATTTCAAGTCCTTGACCTCGGCAAAACGAGGGTGGCTCTTGTCCTCAGGGTCCACGAAATGCTCAATTTCAGCCATCAAAAACTCTCTGACTCTCAACAAACCAGCACGGGGCGAAATCTCGTTACGGAAGGACTTACCAATGGCAGCAGAAGCAAAAGGCATCTTCTCGTTGTTGAACTCCAACAACTTGGCAAAGTTCAAAAATTGGCCCTGGGCGGTCTCGGGACGGAGGTAGCCCTTCAACTGGCCAGATGGACCAATGGCGGTCTCGAACATAAGGTTGAATTCCACAGGAGGCTGCAACTTGCCGCCAGTGGCTGGGTTGTTGATCTCGTACTTGTTGATCAATTCGCCCAACTCCTCACCGGAATAACCGTCAATCTGGTTCAACACAGACTCGTACTCGGCCACCACAGAGTCCTCCAACTTGATGTTCTTGATCTCCTTGACCTTCTTTTTTCTCTTCTTGTCGTCCTCCTCCTTCTCCTCCACCTGCTGTCCACGTGCAGCCTTGTCACCCTTCAAACGGGCCTCCAAGACCTCCTCCACCAAATGGTCAGCTCTGAAGATCTCTCCGGTCTTCTGGTCCTTACACATCCAGTCGGTAAACTTGTCCACATGGCCAGAAGTCTTCAACACCTCGTACGGCGTCAACATGGTCGTGTCGACCTCCAACATGTCCTCTTCGAGAATGAAGTGCTTTCTCCACGTGTCAACAACATTGGCCTGGAATCCACAGCCTGGAGGACCGTAGTCATAAAGACCACTTACACCGCCGTAGATCTCGAAGGCGGGGGCGAAAAAGAAACGTCTTTTTAACACCTGCTCAAGGGCATCTCTGGAAAAAGGCACAGCCGCTTTGCTTGCCATGGCTGCTCGTTGAATTATGTGTTTAAGGGGCAGGATGGTTGTGGAGGGAGGATTCGAAATTTTACGTCTTTAGAGGTGGAGTCACGTGAATTCCAGTGGTGATGTTTGGTTATATGTAGGTTGTCCAACCAGTTTCAGAGTTTCAGAAAGTGCCGTTTTTTAAAGGAAGTGGTCCAGGGAGATTGAATCCTGAAGCGTATATAAAGAGAAATCTCATTGGGTTTTTGTTGGTCCGTCAACTACGAGAACAGCTTTTTGGCGTACTGGAACCACCTGCACCTGTGAACGAAAGTGGAGTAAGTGAAGAGTTGAGTCATGGAATGGTGTGATGAACCGTGTTGAGTCATCGAGGTAGTGGCGCTTTCAATATGGAAAAGATTGAAAAAATTAGGGGTAGAAATTAATTGGCCAGGGTTGTGTTGAATTGGGTGCAAATCAGGGTCAGCCATTGACATGGGGGCCGGAACTTGCAGTGTATTTCTCGTGTTCGAATTTTTTTTTTGCTTATTTCTTCTGATTAAGTTGGAATAGTTACACACGTTACATACGTAAAATTCATAAAATCGGTTAGTAGACAGTGTCTTCAAAGACGTACTTGTGGTGAGTCAAACCGGCAAATCTCCAAGACTTACCCTAGGTAATCAATGGTGAAGGGTGTTTCTGGTCAATTGAATAATTTTGTTCCCAACTGTAAAGCATCTGTGAAATTTTTTTTTTTTTTTTGCTTTGTCTGGCAAAATGCATTTCGTGAACTTTTCACTCATATTTGAATCATCGCGACAAATTCAGAAATAACATGGACTCATAATCACCAGTGGATTTTCGAAAAAAAATTAAATTGCAAAATATTCGAGTTCCCTTCGTAATAAAGATCTCGAAAATCCATGAATCTATGGAGAGTCTGCTCGCCAGCGAGATACAGACACTTTCGATTCATATCTACAGACGCTGGGTGACAACAAACGATACCAATGTGAACAGACAGAACCAACTCAGATCTTCTCTGCTCGGCCATAATTCTACTTTTCCGCTTTCCATGTCAACTTTATACTTTTTTATTTATTTTCAATTCAAAGGAATGCTCTGGATGACTCTCCCGAATAAATATTCCACTGAGATCTTGCATTGCATAAGGTTAGGAGTCCTGAACACCACCAAAGTCCGCTCCGAACCTCCACTCACAATATTTCTCAGTGGTCTGGTTGTCATGGCACTAGGGTACTTTGGGTCAATTGCCACACATGCATGAAGAGCGAGTCCAGCGGTTAAACACGTCAGTTCATACGCCCTAAACTGTCTTCTTGCTTTCAACGGGCTCGTATGTCAAGTCGCCGGTGCCGAAAATTCTCGACTTGATGAAGTAATGCACTTGCGAAAATGGATAGGTCGTAGGGTTCTGGCCTCCGTCAGTGTACCACGAGGAGCATCCTCCGAAAGGAGACCCAAACACGGCCGTGGAAAGCGACTTCTGTGTCTTTTCAAACCAATCATAGTAGGCTGAACGGCTGCAAGTCACAGCCTTGGCCTTACCGTCCACAATTGGCTTAGCGACTTTTCCAACCCAGGCAGCAGCATTTTCAATGGCAGAAACCACCGAAGAGTGGCCTGTGGCCGAATTGGGTCCTGCAAAGAAGAAGAAGTTGGGCTGGTCTCTCACCATATGAGTTCTGTATGCGCTGACACCTTCCTTTTTCCAGAGGGCCTGGACGTTGATGCCGTTTCTGCCTGTCACACTGACACCGTCGTAGAATGACTTGGGCACAGAGTAACCAGTACATGCCACAATGACATCGGCCTTGACCTTCTTGCCGTCTTTGAAATAAACAGTGTCCTCAGTGATATAGTCGATTCCGGAATCGTTGAGATCGATTTTCGGGTTCTTGAGCAGCGGAATGTACTTGTAGTCGAAAATGAGTCGTTTGCAGCCAAGCTTGAAGTCAGGAATAATCTTATCGTAATACTCGGGCGCGTACTTGAGAACATAGCGCTTGCACTGTCTCTGGTTCAACGATCTGAGGATTCTGGCGATGAAGCCATCACCCTGGAACAATGGGTACCTCATTTCGGCCACAACAGCAACGAACCAACGCAAAAACACAAGTCCGAGTCTGGAGCGGCTAAGCAAGTTGTAGAAAGTGTGAAGGAATGGTGGAGGAGGAGGCGAGATCCAGTGCTTGGATCTGAACACCTGTGTCACACTGGCAGCATCACAATCGTCAATCAAGGCAGGCACAACTTGAGCAGCAGAAGAACCGTTTCCAACGACAACCACGTTCTTGCCCTTGATTTCCACAGAATGGTCCCAAAGAGCAGAGTGCATGTATGTACCCTTGAACTTATCCAAACCAGGAGCCTTGAGCTGGTTAGGGTAAACCAAACCACCGCTGCAACCGAGCAAAATTTGGCATGTGTGTTCGAACATTTGGCCCAGTTTGATGTGAGAACCCTTGAGCAACCAGGTGCTGCTTTCCTCCTGCCAGTTAGCTTCGTGGACCACCACACCTAACTGAGAGTGCTTCCTGAGGTCGTACTTCTTGACGATGCTCAAAAGGTACTCCTCCACCTCGTACTGAGGAGGTCTCAACGTGGACCAGTTATCATTGAGCTCAGCGAAAACCGAGTACCACAAAGTGGGAATATCCGAGGCGCAGCCAGGGTACGTGTTGGCCCACCAGGTTCCACCCCACTCTTCGTGCTTGTCAAAAACAGCAAAGTCATCGGTTTTCCACTTGTTTTTGCACATCAACGAGGCGGCAATACCACCGAAACCAGCACCGATAATGCCAACTTTCGAAGAGGAACGTTGGACCGGTTTAGAGGTGTCCTGGTAGAAATTCACGTCAGGACCCAACACCTGGTTGGTGTCCTCGAACTTGGCCCTGTAGGCGGTTGGGTCTTCGTGACTGTGACGAGGAATGTGTAAAAGTGACATCTTCGAAAAAAGCTAGTGGACCATTTACAACGAAATCACGCCAGATATATAGGTCCGAGACCAGTTGCACATGAAAACAGATGCAAGATTATGGGTCTGACAGCGCGACACTTGACAACCACATGCAAGAATAATGTGGGGGCGTTGGGAAGAGACGACAGAAGATCGTCTCGTAAAGTGTGTCAACGAGCGGCCGATTTTGGGGTCAGTAACTTTTGGCAAAGTTATTAAATGGTAGATTTTTAATTCAGGCCGCGTTCGACTTTTTGATGGGTATTCGTGAAATTTCACCAAGTCGCAGACGTTAACGGGTGGGATCACGTTCTCGGCAGGCGGCTTTTATGGCAGTTTCATCATGCAGATCCTAGGTATTTCTGAATGCACCCCGGAGATAACCTCCTAGTTACCAGCTCGAACCACATTTGCACTAAGGCTTGCATGAGTGGCTGAGAGAAGGCGGAAGCTGAAAGTTGGGGACTAGGACTGGACATTGGACTGAAATTGGAAAGTGAGACAGGAGGGCGATTGAAAAGTGAGGTAGAAAGGTGAAATTCGAAAGTGAGAAATGGAAATTGAGAACAGGAAATTTGACATTTACCCCATGGTTCGGAGCACCAGGGCTCCATTTCCTTGCGTTGCTAAAACCTGCGGTGGCTAGGAACACTGGCCTTGCTCGTTTTCGCAGCCAAATAATAAGCAATTTCAATTCCACCCTCATCGCCAGATGCACTGGAAAATTGTCCTCTTTAGCCTGCCCCGCATAAGGCTGCCCCATTAGATCAGCGATAGATCTGCCCGTTAGGCTGGCCTGTACTTAAGGTCCCGTAAACCCACCAGGTCGCCGGATTTTACAAGCCTTCTCTGCACGGAGCTGTCCTTCCTGCTCCTTCCCTGGTAACCGTTTTTTCTTTTTTCCGATATTGCTGGCTCGAGTGGAGTTTGCAGACACGAGAATGGAAAGAATAGCGTTTCTATAGAAACAATTTCAGGAACCGAGATTGTAGACAGGCGATCTATCTATGTTTCGCCAATCGTCCATGCATCTTTCGGAAACGTCATGTAGGGTCACCTTCGAGCCTTTCTAAGTGGTGAAGGCCCTCCCTCTTGAGACTCGATGAGACAAATTAAACAATAGTGTTGCATCTTGATTCGATCGTATTCGAAAAGACCCAAAATGGTTTTAAAGGGTATGTATGGAGAGCTCAGAAGTTGGTGTAGACATCTCGAACATCCAGAGTTGATCCGCTGATGAGCTGAACAGCTTCATGCTAACTTAGTAGGTGTAGCTCAACTCAGACCACTTTAGGCGTCCCTTTCTGTCTTTCTCTACCTCCCCTTTTCTGATCTAAGTATCAAAAGCCAATCAGTGCTTGTGGTCAATCGGTTCAACTCAACTTCGTGTCTTCAAGCATCAGCTCTTCATCATAATCGTTCTCGTCCTCGGCCTCCACAAAGTACTTGGCTGCTAAAATCACCAACGTCACCACACACGTAATTCCAAAAATCCGGTCAAACCACATATCAAGAAATTCCGTTTCGGTGTCTGCTTCGCTCTGCGGCGTCAACGACAATAGCTTGTTCATTTGCCGGTTGAGTTCAGGAGGAAGATTGGATTTGATCATCTGTGCTGTGGCCACTATATAAATGGCGAAAAATTCACTCACTAGCAAGTGTTTGAGCCAAGTTTTGGTTTGGGCTGTCAAGTTCGTACTGGCTGCTGGTAACACTCTGGTGAGTGTTTTCACTGTCACCAAGACATTTTGAAATGAACAGGCGAAGAGCGACCCAGATAACATAAAACTCACCTGGTTGACGAGCTGCTCCTCAGGAATCGGATAATGCGTGAGTGTCGTCTGGATGAGCTTGGCGATGGTGATAGCCAAAGCATCCTTAGTTTTCATGCTCTCCAGGTGCCAGAAGTACCGAGATGGAATTCGTATAAAGAGCACGCTGAGAACACGGTAGACACAGTAGAAGGCGAAAAGAAGCAGCCCAGTGGATACCACTTTTTCGATGCCTCTTTGAAGCGGAGCTTTTTCCTTTGTCCGTACGAATTTCTCAACGTTTTTGGCCACATCGTCGTAGACCAGTTCCTTGAGCAGCTTGAGCGAGTCGATCTCAAGCGTCAACTCTTGGTCCTCGGGCATTTGACGGGAGAATGCCGAGAGCGAGGCGAAACTCAGCACCTTATTGAAGAGCTTCTTTCCAGATCTACCAAGCCCTTTCAACAGACGAACGCCTTTAGGCTCAGGCTCATTGTAGACAGACCCGCTATTCTTGGAAAGGACATTCTCGAGCTCCTGCTGGCGCTTCCGAAGAAGCATTTTCATGTTGTTGTACGACTGGATATGGTCGTTCACGGAAACCTCGTTTATCACCTTTCTCTCGGACTTTCTCTCCCGGGCACGTTCCCAGAACCACCGGAACGGCGTCAGCGTACTTCCCACGCCCGAAAGCACCGCCGTAAAAGTCACTCCGGCGAGAACAATGTCGTTGGTGATGTGTTGCAAAAACGACCTCAGATCCTTATACCCTGGTTCTTCAAGAGCATGGGCCAAGGAGCCCACACGGCCCAATATCATAAACCACGCCACACAGAGGAGCACAGTCACGCCCCACTTGATCAACGCCCCAGGCTTGCTTGTGTCCAATGGCGGCGAGAGATCCTGGGTCACATAGAGACTGATAATAAGAAGCGGCTGCACCACCGCCACAAGCACCACAAGCACACGAATGGACCACTGAAACAACATCGGATCCAAATCAATAAACCCCGTCATCTGTACCATGAGTGCAAACGTGAGTTCAAGCGATATAGCGATC
This sequence comes from Candidozyma konsanensis, assembly GCA_030563505.1. NCBI lineage: Eukaryota > Fungi > Ascomycota > Pichiomycetes > Serinales > Metschnikowiaceae > Candidozyma > Candidozyma konsanensis. The sequence goes on along the minus strand of JAJMJI010000012.1, from coordinate 87,188 downwards.
ACAACTGAAAAGAGGAACCCTGCTGTTCTGTGGACGTACTTCTGGCGAGCAAAAGCGTCATTTTTGTGTGTGTAGACTTCACTGTCTTCGTCTTCCACATCCACGCTTAGAAGCTTGCAGCCGTATTTGGAGTTGACCTTCTCGATCTTCTCGTTGATCCGAGCCTTGTTCTTATACAGATTGAGGTGGGAGTTGCGAATGAGCTCGTGGTTGAAAATGAATTTGTATATCCAGGCGGCAACCACCGGTAGAGCTATACCAAAGGGGGCCAATTTGAAGACCCCGAGGATTGTGGACATGTTGGTTGAAAAGGCAGTGGTATCGGTGTTGATAATGTGTGCAGGCTGCTCTGGGGTTGGACCCTTAAGGGGAAACAGAGATCGGTGGTTTTGTGGAGAATTAGATGATGGGGAGGCAGACTTCTAGGGGGTTTTTTGATATTTGGCGTTTTTTTGTGTTAGGGCGATGTCGTTGGGAAATGTGTCTACCGTGTTTGGGGAATTTTCAACTGGTATTGGTCGAGAAATGGGAACCGTCGTGTAGAGGCAGCGACGACATTTTTGCAGCCACCGTTGATGTGAGGCAGTGTATCTTTGCACGGGTAGGCGCCGTATTCTGGCTATCGAAATTCGTTTTGACCGGGCATTATAATTGATTCTTAAGTTTGTCTTCAGATGGTAAAGTGGGCCAGTTTTGCTTCTCAGTTCGGAACACTGTAAGTGAGAAGTTGTTGATTATCATTTTCTCCAGAACACCAACGTTTTGCTTTCCAAAACTCATGACAATTCATTCTTAGATTCAGGAAGTGGACACTGCCAATGGCACACTTCTGCCTATCCCAGTGTAGCGGCATCCGGTGCACCAATAAGATCAGTGTAAAACGTGTAGTCTAAGGATGAAACGCCCTTAACTCCCTAAATACTAGATATTCAGATTGACTTGATTTTTAAATCTAACTCTTAATTTGGCTTACTCCCTCGCTAATGATAAACTGTAAACCAGGACTTCAGTGGTGATGGCTGCGAAACCAGAATCTGATACATCACAGCCAGCCCGCAAAGATATCCAAAAGAAGAAACTCTCCGTTTCAAAAGCCACACTCGATCTAGCTACCACCTTTTTTCCTCCAAATTGGGCCTGTCTCATGAAAAACCCGGTCCTCTAGTATCCTCCTCCAAAACGACCTGCACATTGTGACATCAACGAAAAGCGAAAATTCCTAGACCTCTCTTCACCTTCAGTTCTTCAAAAACCCAGCCCAAAATGCCTCAAATGCGTCTTAGTGCCGAAAAGAGAATGAGGAAGCACCTCCTCGAGCAGCTCAAAGCTCGTAAGATTCTCGGTGCCCGCATCGCTCAAGGTTACAAAACCAAGAAGGACTTACAAGACTTGAACATGGCTCCCCAGGTATTTTTGTTCAAAAACCTCTTTCTGGGCCAGGTCATGTACTCACAAGTTCCAGCGTACCACCAGGACCAGATCAATGCGCTGTTCACAAGGCCCAACTGGGAAAACAGAAGGCCAGCCAGAAGAAACGACCACTGGAGACTCATGGCTGTAGCTTCTTTTTCAAGCTACGAATACGCCGTCGCCGCCTACAACGGCTTGCTAAAATTGAGACAAGTAAGAGACATTCACCAGGCCAGCGAGGCCAAGCTGATGAGAAGGAAGAACGACGATGGAAACACATGGTATTCTGGCCAGTACAGACCTACCCATCAACAGGAAGCAGCTGCCGACTTGGCACATGTTATTGACGAATTCGAATTAGAAAATACCAAAATCGCCTGGGAAAATTTGTGGAGAAAAGGCGACGATTCTCACTGGAGATTGGACTTGATCCAGCACGAAACCTTGCCTGCGTTCACGCCCAAGTTCCAGAGCGTCGTGCTTGATGAGATGAGAAAGAAGGGGCTTGACTTTGTCAAGGAGTTGAGAAAGGCCGAGGCCAGCCAGGCCCCCGAGGCCCAGGCGGAGGCCGCAGCATAGACTTGTAAATATAGGAAGACCAGCATTAAGAGGGATCTGTAGGAGATGAGCGATATGTGATTTATTGGTTGGAGTCATTTGGGCGGTGAAAGCGGTTTTGGAAAGGGAGTAGCTCTACTTTGAATTGAACTGCTTTCAAATCTCCTAGTGAAATCATAAAAAGTCAGTATAGACGACTTCAACCGAAATATAGAGCTGATAATTTAAGCTGAAGGTGAAGCTGGCTTGAAAGTGGTGAAAGGTCGGTGGATGTAAAATAATCTTTAATGGTCAAGACGTTTGTACTGGTGATGAATTTAAGAGGAGTTGGATCGAAGATTCCATTGTGAAGTTACTCCGAAGATGAAGCAATTCTATAGCTTCAATATTTATGTTGATTGTCTGTTCTGGCTTTATACGGTTAGGATTTCATTACCACAACTAGCTGGAGTTGTTAAAATTCTCTTCAAGGACTCTGTGTGTCGAACATCCTTCAGCATAGAGCCTTACTTATCCAGTTAAAGGGATTCGAGATTATGTGGCCCGATTTGTTGAAGCTAGGTCAATTTTTACAGAATCGAAATGGCTAAATAGATAACGAGTCCCTCTGTTATTGAGGCGCCTACAAGTAATATCTCTTGAGTCTCTTCCTTAAGAATAGAGTTGATCTCTCAATTGGATAATTGTGTTGCATATCAAGGGCAGGAAACCACGAAATGGGAAACATTATGTCTATATGTAACGGGTTCGCTACGAGGAGGCCATCAAGTTTTTCAAGAAAATTAATCAAGACCTATTCCGGATGCTGCTTTCAAGAAACCTCACAGAATATTAAGATTTTCAACTTTTATAGATGCAGCTCTTCAAGAGACACTGATTAGAGATGTTCAAAGAGACACTTGTTCGAGAGGCAGTAATTCAACGGACACTCACAATTGCATAGTAGATACCCGATTTCGTTTACAGACAAGCTTTCAGGAAAATCTTTAGCCCAGAGCATATTACACAAATGATACAAAAGTACAAAGCCCACATTATCAAATTATAGTAATCTTTGATTGATAAAGAGACTTTCCGACAAACTGGCCAACCAGATATACCTTCTACCTATCTTAATCCAGCCTTAATTCAAATCTAATGTTTACTCTCCACAGTCTATCGCCTTCAACGAATTCACCTGGACCACTAACCTGACCAATTTCTACACCCCACTGTCAAAAATGTCCCACGCCGGAAAATCCAAAATACCAGCTTTTCCAGACGTCGCCACAAACAAAACACCGAATCAGAGGCCAGTATTTGGTCTCACGTAAACAAAGCGAAACCACAACAGATGCATAAATTGAGGAACCACCGACCCGCTCCACAGTGAGTGCAAGAGATTGAAAATGAGGGAGAAGCTGGCAAATTTCAAAATTGAAATTCTACAATCACCAAATAAATACTACATCGAAATGTTTTTTTTTTTTTTTTTTTTTTCTATTTTCTTTTACGACTTTTCACGGCTGCCACAGTGAGCCACCGTTCGGGCCATTTTTCGCAACCAGAAGAACTGTGGCGGACACCACAGCGACCGGACGCAAAACACCAAAACCGCCCGCCTCCCGGGGCAACTGGGGCCGCTGGAGAAGCTGGAAATCCCCAAATCACCGCTCCTCCACCGCAAACGCCCAAAATGAAGGGTGTTTTCGTAAAAAGCAAAAAACCTTTGCACCAGCCGTCAAGGTTCCGCTGCAGCACCGGGCGCCCAGTTGCCTAATCAGGTGACCTCCGCTAGCATTCGCTCGGGGCCGCCGCCGCACTTTTTTCCCATTTTATATATAAGGCGCTGCGAAGAAAGGTGACAGAAAAACCGAATTGCGGAAAGCACGACACAAGATTTTTGATATTTTGGATTGGGAATTTGAAAACGGCTTCTTTGAATCTGCCGTAATATAAAAGTTGGTTTTACTTTGATAGTGTTCTTGAAAGAAGCTGCTAGTGTTAAGGCTGATTCCACTCATCAGTGATCAGGTTCAGTCATCGGAAACCAGGATTCCACAATCGAAGAGCGGTTTGCTGGAGATTATCTTGAAAAGGCTCTGACCCTGAACTGCTAGATCCAGCTTCCCGTTGAGACTATCCCTAAGCATTAAAATGGACTACTACTACCGCCGTCTGATGGGAAACGGGACCATCACGTCCAAGTTCCGTATAAGCAACACAGCAGACGAAACTCCCCGTTTTTCCGCTGCCAAAATGGCCCCGGTGGAAAACGGAGCCACTCATCATCCGTCTAACTGCGTGCGCTGCTACAAGCTCAAGAAAAAGTGCTCCAGAACATACCCTTCGTGTCTGTATTGCGCCAAAGCAGGCTCAGAATGTGAGTACATTGACCGTAAAGTCAAAAAGCCGTGTTTGGAAAAGGCCGTGGTGCCCAAGCTGGTCTCTATAGCGTCTTTGGTGCATTCTGAAGAAACAGAAGAACCGTTTGAGAATATCGAGCTCCCGCCCACGGACAAACTGGCCTCCAAGAGCGCCATAGCCAAGAAAATTAATAATAGGGCTATTGCAAGGCAACCTTCGGCGACGGCCCCCAACTTGCTGGACGAGTTTTTGGTGGTAAAGCCGATTGAAGACGAACTGCTTCCGCTGGCGTTTGTGCGGGCATATTTCGCCAGCTACTCGTGGCGATATCCCGTTGTAGACCAGCGGGCATTCAACAAGTCGTTTGAGGCTATTTCTTTCAGCACAGAGACGTTGGTGCCGCTAGAAGTGTATTTGGTGATGGCCGTTGGCTGTATCGTTTTCGACTGCAACCACGGTACGTCCCATTACAATACGATCTTCAGCGACAAGATGATCGAGTCGATTGTGGATATCATACCGTACGACCCGGAAATCGACACGCAACTGGCCATTCTACTAGTGCTTCTCTGCATATACGCCGTCAACGCCAGCAACCGAGACTTGGCCTGGAGTATTTTGGGATTTCTTAACCGCAGCATCATCTACAAAACCGACTTTCTCGGCAGCTCGTCGCTCTTCCACAAAAATGTGTATTGGGCCGTCCACAACCTCGACAGAGAGTTCAGCTTGATGCTCAACAAGCCCAGTCAATTTGTGCCCGTTTCAATCATCACTCAGAGCACGGACTTCTCTGATTCCGAACCCGATAAGAACTTGGCAGCTCTCATGACTAAGGCTGTGGAGCTCCACAAGCTCCAAGATCGCGTGTTATCGCTCAAACTTGGCATACAACAAAACGGAAAGGACGTTCTTCGACAGCTTTCGTCCGACCTCGAATCCTGGCGAATTTCAGTCCTGCTGGTCGTTCACAACGAGTACGCAGATCTGCCGTTGCTCACTAGGGTTATTGGCGTGGTCCACTTGGACTACTATTACTTGCTCATTGAGATTGATCAGCTCTCGTCGACAGAGTCGTTTCAATTCACCCTTCAGTTCCTTTCCAATTCGTTCAGCTTGTTGCTCAATGAGCTGTCCAGCAACAAGGATGTGACGGGCATTTCGCTCTACCTGTTCTTCTGGTTTCTGAAGTTCTTCAAGGTGATTGACTACAACTTGCAATCTCTCTTGAAGACATTGAACGACAAGGAAATTCCCCAAAGTGATGTGAGCCTTCGTCTTGGCGACTTCAGCGGCAATTTGCAGTTGATCATCAACCTCCTCAAGTACTTGCTTAATAGCTCCCAGAGCCCCACGCAGTACAAGGCCAAGATGGCCAGTTTGATAAAGCGGTTGACGCTTCTTAATATTAAGCTAATGGGTAGCAACATCGTTAGTGGCACCGACGAGCAGTATAACGATTTGCTCGGCAAGGTCAATGACATCTTGAGCGGGTAAGTATAGATAATGACAAATGAGACGGACCAGAAATTAATGGGTCTATTGCAATGAGATTCTATTGTAGTTTTGGCAGCTGAATTGCAGAAAAGGAGATTTTGTTTGACGATGTTTGGTGTACTGGCGATCAAGGTCTTTTAGTTTAATTTCGATAGACCGAGAGACCAATACTTTATCTCGAGATCGAAATTGAATGGACACGTCTTGTTACTTTGGACAAACCAGGAAATCGATGGAAGGGGTATCGATAAAGGGTTGATTGAAAATTCGAACTTTTCACTGATAGAACCGTTGCACCCACCTCTGTCTCCCCTCCTGCTCTACGCCTTGTCAATGCCCATGGCCCTACTTAATGATAAAGCAGTACATAAACTACTCAAAGTAAAGAGTCGAGTAAAACTTTTCTTGGTATTTCGAACTTCTCTCTGCATCCCGAGTATGTAGATAAGCGTTCAAACGTTAAGTACCACCACATTCTGTGAGTAGGCAATTGATTGCCCTAATTCTGCTTATGCTCCAAATCCAATTACATATTTTGCTCGACAGTAGCCTTTCCGATTTCCAATTCACCAAATCGAATTCCGTAAAACCATCAGAACACATGAGCGACTTATGATAGGCGGCTAAACAGCCGCATACACCCAGATCCCCGGAGATAGCGGAATCCACTCGGTCCAGTCGAAAAACCTATAACCCAGACTTCTTTACTATCAGAATCAATATCGTTTTACGAAAGAGAAAGAAAAGCCACGAAGGAATCCGCGACGAAGAATCTTATCAAGGTACCGATAAGCGAAGACCGTTCCGAGTTCTGAATAAACTTCAGGGATTAGCATTTAATCAATTCATTTCTTCCTTTTTTCATTCAAAACATTTCAATTCCGCCGGATCTTAACGCCGAGCAGCTCGGACTCGGAGACCCCATTTCGGCTTGGTAACGTACGGCTCGGTATTCTAGCCGAGAGGTGCGGAATTGGTCAAGTATATAAGGAACACCGATTCCCACTTTTCCCCAACCTCCCCCAGTTTTGCCAATGTTGGGCCTCCCAGACGAAACCAAAAAACCCACTAAGCGCTACGGCATTGTCGCCGTGGTGGCCGTCATTTTGGCCGTGGGTCTCTTTTGCACCAATCTCTTTGCCTACTTGAGAATTGCAGCCACCTCCATTGACGCCAAGTCCTGCCCTATTGTGGATATCTACAGACCACAAGCGTTCTACAAAGACAACTCCACCGTTGTTGATATTTTGTTCGGTGAAGAGTACAAGAAGGCAGCGGTTAAGAAATGGTCCAAGGCTGTTCAGGTGGACACCCAGATTTACGATAACCCTCCAGGTGTGGAGGAGGACCCAGAGTACTGGACCAAGTTCATTAAGTTTCATGAATACCTTGAGGAGGCGTACCCTGCCGTGCACAAGCACCTCGAATTGACCAAAGTGAACACCTACGGCTTGGTGTACTTCTGGAAAGGTTCCAACCCGGACCTCAAACCATTGATGTTGGCAGGCCACCAGGACGTGGTTCCCGTCCAGCAAGACACACTCAAGGACTGGTCTTATCCTCCTTTCGAGGGCCACTTTGATGGTGAGAAATTGTTTGGCCGTGGTGCTGCTGACTGCAAGAATGTGCTTACCTCCATCATGGATTCCTTGGAGCTTTTGGTGAACCAGGGCTTCCAGCCTGAAAGAGGCATCATTGCCGCTTTTGGCATGGACGAGGAGGTTTCTGGATGGCACGGCGCCTCCAAGATCAACGAGTACTTGGAAAAGAGATTCGGTAAAAACTCCTTGTATGCCATTGTGGACGAAGGTGCTGGAGTCACCAGAAACCCCATTACCGATACTCTCGTGGCCTTGCCTGGCACGGGCGAAAAAGGCTACATCGATGTGGAAGTGGAGCTTACTATGCCCGGTGGACACTCCTCGATTCCCCCAGACCACACCTCCATTGGAGTCATGTCGGAATTGGCTTCCAAAATCGAGGGCGACCCATTCGAGCCTATTCTCACCGAGCAAAACCCCTCGTTGGAGTTCTTCCAGTGCTGTGCTATTCACGACCACAAGGGTAAATTGCCCAAGTTGTTCAAAAAGCTGATCTTGCGTGCTGGCTACGATAAGGTAGCTAACGCCCTCGTCACCAAGGCCTTGTCTCAAAACTTGGTGAGCCGTTACTTGATCCAGACCTCTCAGGCCTTGGACATTGTAAAGGGCGGTGAGAAGAACAACGCTTTGCCCGAAAACGTCAAATTGTTGGTCAACCACAGAGTCGCTGTGGAGACTTCCATTGAAGAGGTCCAGGCCAGGTTCGTAAAAAGAGTCGAGGGAGTGGCCAAGAGCCATGGTCTTGGTCTTCGTGCTTTTGGCAAAGAGTTGATCAAAGCCGAGGGCAATGGTATTATTGAGGTCAAAGTTGACGGTAAGTTCACCCAAACCGCCCCAGTGACTCCTACAGGTGACAAGCTCTGGAAGCTTTTGGGTGGTGTCACCAGACACATTATTGAGGATTTTGTGTTCACCGATCTTGAAGAGCCATTGGTTGTTTCTCCAAGTATCATGACCGGTAACACCGACACCAGACACTACTGGTCCTTGACTGACCACATCTACAGATACAGTCCTATGTTTATTGGGGACTTCATCAAGGACACCAATATTCACAGTGTGGATGAAAAGCTTGACCTCAGCAGTCACTTGCAGCTCACTGCCTTCTTCTATGAGTTCATCCAGGCTGTTCAGGAGTAGATTGTTATGGAGCGAAGACTGAGAGAGGTTGTGATTAGAATTTAAAGAACACTTTTAGAATACTACTTTTTGAAGAATCATGTAGGTTTTTGAGAGGGTTTAGCCATGGGAGTATTATATTCACGGGTAATCTGACAGGGTTGTTCCCACTAAATCTATTTGACTTGTTATTCTGCCAAGATAACTTCTTCAGTGTGACTGTGATGAACTTTGATCTAAGACTATAAATGGCTTATCGAATAGCATTGATTCTTTGTAGATTTTGAAACTGACAAGCATTTCAATGTAGACGAGAGAGAGCGAGGGTTTGCTTCTTATTAGTGCACTTGACGCTCAATTTGCGTATTAAGTAAATTTGATATTTGTATCCGAATCAGGCCTTGCTAACTAACAATACAAGGCACTTTTGCGAGAGACTATGAGGATTGGTGATAATTGCGGAATACACAATCATACTCAGCGTAGAAACATAAAGTAAATAACACCCCAAGGGAAAGAAAAGATTTGACAACATTGCTAGGCAGAGTCTGTAGACAATTAAAGAAAATATTATTGTCACTACCGTTGAAATAGCCACACACGGAGAGAATAAATTCACATTTTGAGTAGTTTGGTAGAATCAAGAGGTAATGAAATCAAGTTGTCTCTGCTACATTCTTAAGATTTTCTCCTGTAGAATCCTCGTATAGTGAAAAGAAAAAGAACTGGAAATTGGATATCAACGCCGCCAGAAACTACGGTTATGTACTGCTTCATACATGCGATGTCTTGAATAACTGCAACCGCAGACAATCAAAAGAATCAAGAAAGACGCCCAACTTTCAAGCCTTCTTCTAAATCTGAGCCCTTTTCTACACCATTTACATTTCACTAATTTTTCTCGAAATGTCCGGATTTTAGAACCTCCACATTTGCAGCCATGCAACTACACAATGGATTGTTGTTCAGCACAACCCAGATAGACAAAACCACCTCTCGAATCCCCATTTTATGGCAAAAGAAAAAGAAGAAAAAAAAACTTAAAAGTATCAGTAATGCCAAATCCTCCTCATCACATCTACCTCATCTCCCCCATATTACAGAATCGCGAGATCTCATCCACCAACAACTCCCAAACCCGATCTTTTAAACCAAAAAAACCCAATCTCCAAAACCCGTTTCCCAAACCAAAACTCCAAAAAAACAAAAATTAGAACATCGAAAGCCCAGTTTGAAACACTCCACAGTGAAAGACTCTACAGTGGACCAATCGCGAAAAAATCAAAGACCATTACTACTGCTTTTCCAATGGGCTCCGAAAGTACGCTTCTAGCGGTGTGCCTGTTGTGCTTCTGGTTTTCCGGCGGCCGTACCACGCTTGTGGCGGCGGCGTGGATTGCCTTTTTCATGTCCAGAAACAAAAAACCCAAAGTGCCAATCACAGAACCCACAAAGTCATCTCGCATTATGGAGGTGGACTTCACCAACGCCTTTCCAGCCACCAAAACGGAGTTTCCGCCCGCCGTGCCCTTGAAAAAGAGAACACGCAAGACAAGAGGCTCGAAAACTGCCAAAGTGTTCAAGAAGAAGGAAACCAGGGTCTCCCACCTCACTACTTCTTCAGTGCACCTTGAAAAGTCGCCCATCTACATTTTCTACACCACCTTGACGGGGCTGTCGCTCCGGGTCGCCAAAGCGTTGCATGCTAAGATTTCCAATATCGACGGTGTGGAAGTGCCTCCCCGGTTGCTTTCGCTAGATGACGATGTGGATGATTTGGAAGAGTACTTCTTGAGAACTCCTCAATCTGAAAACCCGCCCGTTTACCTCTTGGTGCTCCCGTCGTACGAAACAGACCTGCCTATCGACTACTTCTTGGAACACCTTACCGAAACGTACCAGGACTTCCGTGTGGATAAGTACCCATTGCGTGGATTGGCAGGATTTGCCGTACTTGGCTTGGGCGACCTGGAGTCGTGGGGCGGCTCTCAGTTCTGCTACCAGGCCAAGGCAGCCGATAAGTGGCTCGGGAAGTTGGGCGCTAGAAGGCTTTTTCCTGTGGGAGAAGTTTGCATGAAACACGAAGGTGAGCCCAAGAGTCAGGACTGGATCAACGGGTTTGCGGAGCTTTTGGTCGACGATCAGCCGTTTTTGTTTGACGACGATCCAGCGGCTTTTGACAGCGATGCCAGCGCAGAGGAGGCCGAAGCCGAGGACGAGAAGGACGTCGTGGATGTGGAAGATATGGGTGCTATAATCAGAGCACTGAAAAATAAGGAAATCGTCGAACCCAAGCAGATGGTTGCTCAGGACTCTCCCACGTATAAATCGCTCACCAAGCAGGGATACACTATCGTGGGGTCCCATCTGGGAGTGAAGATCTGTCGTTGGACGAAGTCTGCTATGCGTGGAAGAGGCCTGTGTTATAAATTTGCCTTTTACGGTATCCGTTCCCATTTGTGTATGGAAACCACGCCGTCGCTTGCCTGTTCCAATAAGTGTGTCTTTTGCTGGAGACACGGCACCAACCCAGTGGCTAAGCTGAACTGGCGTTGGGAGGTGGACCCACCAGAAAAGGTGTTAAACGGAGCTCTTGAAGGCCATTACAAGAAAATCAAGCAAATGAGAGGTGTTCCTGGCATTCAAATTGACCGATTCCAGGAAGCCTTCCGGGTCAGACATTGTGCACTTTCGTTGGTCGGTGAACCCATCTTCTACCCCCACATCAACGAGTTTGTGGGCATGCTTCATGAACAGCACATCTCGTCGTTTTTGGTGTGCAATGCCCAGCACCCCGATCCGTTGGCCAATCTCGCCAAAGTGACCCAGTTGTACGTGAGTATCGATGCTCCTACGAAAACAGACCTCAAGAGGGTGGACCGTCCGCTCAATTCTGATTTCTGGGAGCGTCTTATGGCATGCTTGGATATTGTACGTACCATCCAGAGCCACCAGCGTACGGTTTTCAGGCTCACCTTGGTGAAAGGATTCAACATGACAGAGGTCGAAAGCTACGCAGATATGGTTGAACGTGCCATGCCTTCCCAAATCGAAGTCAAGGGCGCCACTTTCTGTGGAAGCTCCACGGCTAACGGCAACCCGCTCACAATGCAGAATATCCCGTTCTTGGAAGAGTGCAGAGACTTCTGTCGTCAAATCACCGCTGAACTCCAAAGAAGAGGACTCCAATACGAGCTTGCTGCCGAACACTCCCACTCGTGCTGCATTTTGATTGCCCATACAAAATTCAAGATCAACGGGGTCTGGCACACCCACATCGACTATCCACGTTTCTTTGAATTGCTCGAAAGCGGTCAGGAATTCTGTGATTTAGATTACATTTGTGAGACCCCGGCCTGGGCCGTTTGGGGTGCCGAGGAAGGCGGGTTCAACCCCAAGGATACCAGGTACGACAGAAAAGCCGAAAAGCTAAAAAAGAAACAGGCCAGAGACGAAGCTGCCGCCAGAGCTTTGGAGGCTACCAAGGCTGAGACCATCAAGGCCACCCCAGAGTTTGCCGAGCACACCCGCGAGCTCTTTGTATCATAGTTAAAGGAGGTTTATGAGATTGAAGGGTTCTAGGAATGGCCCACCTGATGTAGGCGACTTTAGCTGTAGACTAATGTCAGGCCACCTCGCAGACGATCAATCATTTGCACTACATTGCAGCAGGCTCAGGATGTTCAATGGTGGCAGTAGGCGAAAGAGGAAGGTTTTAGAAGATTGAAATTAGCGGTGAACTTTGGCTTTCGGTTCCGTGAGCAGAACTAAGTGTTACCACCATAGGAACAGCTCAAGTTCTGAAGCTGCTGGAGCTCTCTCTTTTCTAATCTCGGTATTTAGAGAGGCTAAAAGTCACTGCCTTTTAAGATAGAAGAAGAGGAAAAAAATGGGACAGCAAAATATTAGTACATCCCTCAGTTCTTAGTATTACCTACCGCCATAACAAGATAAATGAAAGCACCCATTTCGCCGGTGCACCGAATTCTGCAAGCGCAATTCAAACTTCCAGAGATATTACAATTTATAAAAAGTAAGATTTGTCTTTTGCAATCTCCTGACCGATCCACCTCTCTCGGTGCCCCTCTATGCCCCTCTGAGGCATTGGCTGCGAAATAGTATCACCACGAAACTTCACCATCCCACATCCCCCACTAAAACTCACATTAGCCCCCACGTAAATCCCCCACTAGTGCCCCGCCGCCCCCACCAAATCCTCCAAATCCCCAAATCTCCCCCAATCTCCCCCAATCTCCTCCACCCTCCACGCGTTCTTCTCCAGACAGCGCGCACCAACTCAATCTCCATGTTGAAAATCGCCTTTCTTCACCCAGATCTCGGCATAGGTGGCGCCGAAAGGCTTGTGGTGGATGCTGCTGTCGGGCTCCAGGATATGGGCCACAGCGTGAAAATCTTCACTTCCCATTGTGACAAATCTCATTGTTTTGAGGAGGTTTCTTCAGGAAAGCTAGAAACAGAGGTCCATGGTGACTTCTTGCCCACCCAGGTTCTCCAGAAATTCCACATTCTTTTCGCCATTCTCAGACAATTGTTTCTCGTGGCGGTGCTTGTTTTGACCGGAGAGATCCGGAAATACGATTACTTCGTTGTGGACCAGCTTTCTCTAGCTGTACCGTTCCTATCCATATTCTCCAGGGACTCAGCCAAAGTGTTGTTTTACTGCCACTTCCCGGACCAGATGCTTGTCAGAAAAGGCGGTCTTCTTAAAAAGTTGTACAGAGTGCCGTTTGATGCTCTTGAGGAGTGGACTACTGGGGTCAGTGACCAGATTGTGGTTAACTCGCTGTTCACTAAATCTATTTTCCACAAGACATTCACAAATTTGAGCAACGTTGACCCAAAAGTCATTTACCCTTGCATTGATAAAACAGAAGCACTGGATCCCGAGGCCGAGGCTGAGCTCAAAGACTTCCTCAAAGGAAACCGCTTCTTTCTTTCTCTTAACCGCTTTGAGCGCCTCAAGAACGTGGGATTAGCGATAAAGTCGTATGCTAAAGCTAAAGAGCAGCATGAAAACCTCCCAAAACTCATTATTGCCGGAGGGTTTGATCCTAGAGTCGCTGAAAACGTCCACCACCTCAAAGAACTTGAGGAATTGTGTGATTCCTTGGGACTCAAGCATAATACTTTCCGGGGTAAACTTGTCATCATGCCTTCATCAGTGGAAGTTCTTTTCATGCCCTCGGTGAAAACGTCTCTCAAGAATGCCATGCTCAGAAACACGGAGTTGCTTCTTTATACACCCACGTTCGAACATTTTGGCATTGTTCCCGTGGAAAGCATGTTGAATAGGACGCCTGTGTTGGCCATCAACTATGGCGGACCTCTCGAGTCGATTGTCAATTATGTTGGAACCAATTTGGAGGAGGCTACAGGTTACAACCGTCCTAATGATGTGGACGAGTGGGCTAGGGTTTTGGCCGATGTCATTTCCTCCAAAAACGTAGATAAACTCAGGATCATGGGTGAAAACGGCTATAAGAGAGCAACCACTTTGTTCAGTAGAGAAGAAATGAGCGAGGCACTCTACCAGGGTTTACTTGATGCATCTAAATCTTCTGCTAACAAAGGCTGTATATACAAGTTGTTGGCTGCCTGGAAGCTTTGGTTTGCAGCAACCGTGATTGCCCTTTTTGCAATTGTTTATAGACTTTTTGTCTAAGGGTTTTTGAAGATTGACTTCACCAGTTTCCAGAACTCCATCTTCTCCGTTGGGCGCTCGATGACCTGGTAGGTTGTTCCAGAGCCGTAAGAGCCTCGAGCCAGCTCGAAAAGACCAAACATGGATTTGCCTGAACCAGTCTCCACCGGCGTGATTCGCCTAATTGTGTTTTGTCTTTCAACCCACTCATCCACCAAGGCAGTGATATTTTTGACCACGGCGTCAAACAGAAGGTCTATTTCATTCTCTGTGATCAACTTCCACTTTTGCAAACTCGCAGAGGGACATTGCAAGTTGTAGTTGCGGATACCTCTGTTCAAGTCGTCCACTTTAGCGTCAATATACGACTGATGTGCACGACGGAAAGCTGGAAGAAGGGTATCTTTCGAAAGCTCGGTGCTGCCCACGGTAACATGCGGCATTAGGTCGCTTTTCAGAGAACCATACTTCTCCAGCAAGCGAGCTATAATCAATTTGAACCATCTTTTTTGCATGTCGAGACGAAATGACTGTTTCTCCTTCTCAACGCCCTGTTGGCTGTCTATCCATGGCGGTAGACACTCTTGGGAATTAAGGATCTCGTTTACAAAGAAGTTTGTGTCTGTACAGTTGGCCAATCTTTGCCGATCTAGCGGTTTTCCTCTGACTTTGTCCATATCTGGGGAGTTGAATTTGCCGCTTTTGCGGTCGATTTCGGCGTTGATCCGAACATCTGCAAGCAGTGTCACCATGCCCAAAGTCGTTTTTGGAGAGTTCACATCAATAAACATTGACGGTCCCACCAATCGTTCTCGATACATTTCACGAAAATCGTCTCTTTCACGATCCTCCATGGTCTTTGTTTTTGAAACCTTGTAGTCCAAGCTGGACTCTTTGGCTGAGGAGATGCGCTCTTTAAAAGGCACTGGCGGGGTCATTATTGTCTTTTGCCTAGGAATAGGTTTTGCCTTGGGAGTGCTATCCATTAGCATTCTAAGAGCTGTATCCTTTGTTCTTTCTACGCCGTTCCATGGCGGATTGGATATGGTGTCTGCAAGTTCACGTTGCTCTTTTGACCTAAGCCGATTTTCACTTTTCACATATGCCAACTCTTTCTGGTACTTCTGCTGATACTCCTTCTCAGCACTGTCCTTTGAATAACGAGCATGGAGTTCACGTAGTTTCGGATCCAGGTCCATGAGCGAGGTGGGTGCAGATGTGATTTTCTCATCTAGAATCTGTTGGAACCGCTCCGCAAGAGCGGATTTTGAGTTGAATCGAGAAAAGACCCTGGAAGCCATCGATTGGGATTGAATCCGATAAGCGATCTTGATGTCATTTGCGCGTGATTTGCATCACGTGCGAGTTTCAACGGTCAGACTTTGGAGTTTGATTAGCAAAAAGGATGAATTCGTCGAAAATAAGAGCTTTTTTGATACAAGGATGTCACTTTTTGACGTGATCTTGAATGAGTTGATGTTATCCCGTGCCCAGCGCCCAGGATGAAAGGATGATGCACACCTCGACTATTTGATCGAGAGTATCTAAGGGCATTGGAGCGGCATTGATTTGGCCAATTTGCTCAGAAACCAAGCTAAAATTTCTCATAGTGCCGTCCAGCTCTGGTGGGTCGAACTAAGAGGGCTTCTTCGGTACCGGAGAATACTCTTGGTGTGTAGCTGGCGCTTAAAAGAGTCGTTTAACGTCTTCAGTCAATAATTAATTTTGGAGAGGCTATCTTAAAGATTCCATACGGTTTCTTTTATCGCCTGTTCTTTGGTCCGGAGTGGAGATGGTAGGTTTAACTGCGAATCACTACCAAATATGCAACAGAGCTTTAGGCACTGTGGAGGTTTCAAGGCTAGATATCCATCTTTGGTGATTGTTTCTGTTCGTGGTGTGGTAAATCAATTGAATCACACGGACTCTGACTTCTCCTTTCGTGGTCCTATGCATACTTCGGTTGGCACCCCAGAATTGCACAAAACCCGAACGACATCATAGAAATACCCAAATTCTGTGTTGCTGGCTCGAGGTGTGAGGAAAGTTGTTTCACCAATTTTTTTTAACGGTATACAACACGGCTGGAATAGTATCGATGTGGAGTAATGGCTGCGAAAAGGTAGAACAGTCCACAAGTGAATCTATATCAATACCTTTGAACGAGGAAAAGAATAGCTTATATTCGATAAGCAGCACCATAAGTGGGTAAAATCAAACCCTACCACAATCATGCTTCACTGGCCCCACTAACCCATAGCCTCCGCTCCGACCCTCCTCCGACCCAGCCAATTTCCACTCCCACTCTGCCCAATCTTCAACATCTACAAACCCATTCAAATTCACAACTGACGGAATATCTCGATGACCGTCTTTCGCTTTCAACTCTTTCTACTCAAAAACGGAGCGAGCCTCGATCACTCCGACTCTAGAACCGCCTTCTTACTCAAAAAACAAACTTCAAATTCAACAGAGCAACCTCTCCACATCAATTGGCAAAATCAATCTCTGAACCACGCCAAATCGAATCTCTTCCGATTCTCCGTGTTCCCCCTTTCTCTCATCACAGCGGCTGCAAACCATTGGCCCGGGCTCCAATGAACCGAAACCTCTATCCCGAGGCTCAGATTTGAACTTTTATAGTGGAATTGCTGCACCGCCTCAACAACCGGCTACCATAAAACAAAAAGAAAAAAAACACAATTTGAGCCCTCGTTCCTGACTCGCCAACTCGTCACCTCATTGCCGACCTGCACATACTGCCACCTAAACCGCCGCTTATCTACCGCGCCGAAAGACTACTCCGGTGATCTCGCAAAAAAGAAGAACACCTAGCCTTTGCAATTTTAGGCAAATCCTTCGGTCCTTGTCATTTTTTCCTTTCGTCGTCACCTGACTGCACAGAGGACGCGTCTCTGCCCCAAATAGCGACCCGTTCCATCTCCGATCCCAACGTACCCTTTTTCAGGTACCATGAAGTGGACATCCCAATGCACCGTTATTGCCCTTAGTGCAGCGTTGGTTCTTGCCAATGCTCTGCCTGCCTCGGGAACAACACCCAACATCGGTTTGAACGACGAAGAAAACGAGATTCTGCCTTACAAGGCATCTCCCAAACTAGGGGTAAAACCGTTAGATGCTGAAGACAATCAACCCAAGGGCACTGTGTCTGCTGTGGACCCAGACGAACCAAACACTCACAACCAAAACATGGAGTCCTTCTACATGGCAGTGTCGATGATTGCAGTGAGTGAAGTTGGCGACAAGACGTTTCTCATCGCTGCACTCATGGCGATGAAAAACTCCAAGATCGTGGTGTTTTCCTCGGCCTTTTCCTCCTTGGCCGTAATGACCGTATTGTCCGGAATCGTCGGCCACGCTTTGCCCACGCTCATCTCTCAGAGAGTCACTCAGTTCTTGGCCTCGGTGCTTTTTGTGGTTTTCGGCTTCAAATTGTTACGGGAGGGCCTTGCAATGTCCAAGGAAGCTGGTGTGGACGAGGAGCTTGCAGAGGTCGAGGAAGAGCTTGCATCGTCGCAAATAAACCACCAGTTGGACAACTTAGAAGCCGGTGGTGAGAACATCGAACCCGTGAAAAGTAACAGAAAAACCTGGTATCAGGAATTCGGGCATCAGCTTGAGAACTTGGCATCTTTTATCCTTTCGCCCGTGTGGATCCAGGTTTTTGTCATGACCTTTCTTGGCGAATGGGGTGACCGTTCTCAAATCGCTACCATTGCCATGGCTGCTGGCCTGGACTATTGGTTTGTGATTTTGGGAGCCGTTGTCGGCCACGGCATTTGCACTGCAGCTGCGTGTCTTGGTGGCCAGCTCTTGGCCACGAGGATTTCCATGAGAACTGTCACTTTGGGAGGCTCTGCAGCCTTCTTTGTGTTTGCCGTGATGTACTTCTATGATTTCTATACCCACCCTGAGACAGCAACACAGGCACAATAGCCGGAGACAGAAGTATTTATAGCTAGATGAGTATAAGAAGGAGAGGGGTGATAAAGATGCAATTAGAACCACATGTCTATTTCCTGTTTGTCTGACGAGTCTTGCTCTTTGATAAGGCTTTATTACACAATAAGACGCCACTTGTGGCTTTTAGCCCTCGGCAGTATTCGGGATACCGCTGGTCTGATAATGCGGAGAATAATGACGAGCATTTCTCAAAAGTGGATGGTCTTGCGGATATCCAAATCCCAAAATAAGCCAGTCCTTTAGAAGGAGCGCTTGTGGTTGAAAAGATTGCTCATTTTCTTCTTAAAAAGGCGTGTGCTGCTGACTCTGATGGCTAGCAGGATCAGCGAAATTCATTAATATCCTTGCTTGTGAGACCTTTTCGTTTGGTCTACATTGCAATCTTGGATAAATGCCATGCCCATAAAGATCACATATCCCAAAACAATGAATCTGGGAAGAGAAGAACTTACAGACACATCTAGAGGAATCCAAAGACTCCTCAAGCGTTGAGCATTAACAGTAGCTTTCTGGGTTATCACAGCTCTCGTTCAACCACGGCATCAACGAGAAATAATTCAGAATTCTGTTCACCCAATCACGCCACGGTTCATGAACTTGAGCACCACATTGGGCGACATTGGGGTCTTTCCGCCGCTGATTTCTTTCGCAAGCTTCTCCTTCTCCTGTTCCGCTGCCTTGGTAGTTCTCTCGCTCTCCTGGCCCTCCTCGGTCGCCATGAACTCCAATTCCTTCTCGGTGTGAAAGCCCTCAAACGTGAACTCGTCCTCGAGCTCCTTGACCTTCGCATAGCACCACTCAGCGAAGTCGTCGTCAGCCTGAATGGGCAATTTGAACTGCTCGCTTTCGGCAATGGCAGCGTCAATCCACTCGTCGACTTCTGGAAGCGGCTTTTTCCGAAGTAACGTCGTCACGAGCCCCTCGTGCTGGGTCGTGGGGAAAGCTGGAAGCGGAAACACGTTGGTTGACTTGAGCACCTCATCGTTGGAGTCGAGTCTCGCTGCAATAGTCTGAAGTTGCGTGATGAGCACTTGAAACTGCAGCTGAAGATTCAGGTACGACGGAAGCTTGACTTTGGCTGGGTTGCGGTTGTGGAGGTTGATTTGGTCTGCTAGTTTTCGAAGCAGCTGGTGCACTTGGCTGAGTCTATTTCTGATGAGTTCGAGTGCTTCGGCTGGAATTTGCGTATTGATCTGGGGCTGGGGGCTGGGCCGCTGTGGTTGTCTTTGTAGCTTGTTCATGGATGCAGTTGTGGTGTGGTTTATGGAGTAGTTGTTAGAAGTGTTGATGTAGGAACGCGAATGTAGAGGAGGAGGAAGTGGGTGGTCTTTTAGTCTGCTTTTTAAATTGTAGGAAGATTTGGTTGGTTTCGGGGAGGACGTTATGGTCTAAATGAAATTGGGAGGTTGCAATTTTATGACAGTCATGAGATGAGCGCTGAATTATAATGGCTGCGAAAGTCTACCTTGAATGCGATAATGCTAGGAAATTGCCAGTTACTGTTTGAATGGGAATGATATAGTGAAATTTTTGGGGAGCTTCGTAGTTGAGCAAAAAGGAACGCAGAATGACTCCGTCAGTAATTCTAGTGGAATGACAAACTTATAGAAATCAGAGAATGATCAGTGGGCTCACAGTGAACACACTAGAAGGACACTGGTTCCCTCCAAACGAGCAAGTCCAGATGCTGACTTTGGTTTTGTTCCGTGAAGATTCCTGAAGTTTTTCGAAAAGCCTGAAACTTCAGCAAAGACAAGAAACTCGAGGACGTTTGCTGCTTTCCACGGTGGATATTACATGAAAGGAACTTAAGGAAGAAGAGCCAACAAGTCAAAGAAAGCTATCCGGGGATTTTGAAGCTCGTAGGAGGTTGGCAAAAATTGAACAGCTATCGTATTTTTTGGCCAAGGGTTCCATGTTTTATCTGGATTCTGGGTACATGCTTGATATGTGAGACTGTAATTTTCGTTCCAGCTTTACTAAGCTACACTTATTTTTCCTAAGTTTTGAACTGATTATTAGGTGAAGCTCAACCCCCTGGGGAAAGGCTCCATGAAATGACAGGCGGGGCCCAATCTTTTCACTTGCAAGTGATGTATTGGTAGGACGTCTTGGATGAACTCAAGTAGGCGAACGTAATTAAATGCGGATGCTTTGCATTCAACCTAATGAAACTCCCTTTAAAATTCAAGACAGGAGAAAGTTTTCTCAAGCTGTTTGAAAAAGCATATTCCACTTTCTCCCACCAGTACTCGATAATACCACTTCTTGGGGAGCAAAATCAGAAAGATAATAAAAGCATTCGATTAACTATTGGAGAGGAATTTTTTGAAGGAAACCGAGTTATAGCGTTTACACCTTCATTCAATTCCTTCTCCTACCGTTTCCCTGCTGCTTCCCTGCACTATTTTGCACCCATATCGCACACTCAGTCTACACTCAGTCTACACTCATTCTACACTCATTCATCAGATACTCATTACGAAAGTCGAACCAGCTCAAACAAAATCCCCAAATGATACGATCCAATTACAGCTTGGCAAAAGAGGTCAGGCAGAATGAGCTGAAGCAAAAGCAGAAGATTCAGCAGAGACAGAAGCATCAGCATAAGCTCGAGAAGCTCACGAAGATCGACCCCATAAGGCTCTATTTCCAGATTGAAAAACTTGGAAAGGACAAGAGCAACGATAAAAGATTGAAATCTCTCAAGGAAGACTGGCAATTCATCAGGAAAAACAACCTACACAGCGATAAGCTAGGCGCCTTTCTTGAGCAGCAGAAGCAGAAGAAGGCGAAACAGGAGAGAGACCAAAAACGACTTTGGGGCAAGGAAAGCATATATTTCAATCCGGAATTGAATCCGCTTGGGAAGGTTCCCCAGGACGAACAAGGTAACCGTCTTCCGAATTTGACAGGGCCGCTACGCCATAAAACAGAATATCCTCCAGATCCTTTAATTGAGGAATTGGGGATCACTTTGCCGGCCGGAGAGCCTCCACAGTTCTACAAGAGCCCACAGAATATCCATGTGGAAAAACCAAAGGAGCCAGAGAAAAAGGCAGCCCCTAAAGCAAAACCAAGACCAACAGTTCCAAGAAACCTAGATATGGACAGTGATGACGGATACAGCTCACCTTCGGACGAAGAACAACCGCCTAAAAAACTACGAATCCATTGAAGAACCCTGTGCATGAAAATATATACAAGCTGGGTTATGCTGGGACTTCAATACCGTTACCCACCCTATTCCTAAATCCAACGATGACGTAAAACTAGTTCTGCGACAAGAAGCGCACCACAAGCTCCCAGGTGCCGAACATGATGATCGAGTTGGGCACTGTCCGAAGCAAGTGTGGAGTCAAGCCTCCGTACATACTGACAAAACCCTCCTCCTTGATGATCAACCGGAAACACTGCACGAGTCCAGTGTACTTTGGCTTTCCGGTAGCCTCCAAAGGCGCTTGTCTCAACCTGGTACGGACAACTTCGTGGGGGTATGTGATGAGGGATGCAAAAAATTTGGCAGCTCCAGCGGCTCCCGAACGAGCACACCACTCGTAGATGTGATCGCCAGTACTCTTTTTTGACTGGTCAAGTCCGTGCCTCTCGAGGGACTTGCGGTTCAAAAACAGCTTCATCTGTTCATACAAGACCCATTGAATGGTCGACTCGATACCTCCAAGGTAAGAGGCACTCAAACCTTTGTATAGACTTGTGAAACCTTCCGTTTTGAGAATGTATCGAAGGCAGTCCCACGAATTCTTGTAGTGTTTGCCTTTTGTCTTGTCAAGTTGTAGTCTGGTCTTGATCATCCAGATGGGATTGGTTGCTGTGGAGGTGACGAAGCCGGCATTAATACCGGCCACAAGATGGATCCAGGTTGCTTCTTTGCCGTCATTGAAGTTTCTCGAAACAAGTTCCTTTGTAGTGCCGTACGTGAAAAAGTTGATGGATCTGGCAGGAATGACACCCACTAAGTTGGGGCCCAAGCCTCTAAAGAGCGCCTTTCCACCCTCGTTTCTGTAGATCTGGCCAATAACACCACATGTTTCAGAGAAATGCTGCACTCCTTTGATCAAAGGATTGCTGGACTTGGGCGCCTTATTGTAGCTCTGGTGGAACACATCCGACTGAAGTCTAGTCTTCACCACGTCCAATGGGCAAGTGGCAATAGCACCGACCATTCCACCGATACCTCCGGCAACAAAATGGACCCACTTGGGCGAGGATTTGGTGATGTCAAGCGCCTTCTGTTGCTCCACAGCCAAAGCCTCAGGCGCTCTTGTCGTGCTTGATTCTTCGTCCGAGACGAGATACCCAAAAGAAGTCTGAGCATCCGTGCCGAGCTTCTCAATAGCCCGCTCCTCCTTCTCGTTCATACTGGGTTTTTTTGCAGGCTGCTTTCTTGGGGATAATCTGTGTGTCAAAGATTTTTTCTAACTTCAAGTCGCTTGTACTGCACAATAGATAAGATGCTGCTGCTCGCATCACTATACGCATCGCATCTCGCTTCGATACCCCTCCCCCATCCACAGCAAAAGTGGTGGAAATTTCGGACTTTCTGATAATTTCGGAATTGAGGGTATTCTCCCTTATCGACTTGATTTTTGCGATCCAAATTCTCATGTCTCGAATATTCGCACATTCGACATCGTCCACTCACAGGAACCCAGTTGTAAGCAGCTCGCCTACCTAAGCGTCTTGATGAAGTTGTCGAGGTTGTACTCGTCCTCGTACTGGGACTCATCCCAAAGCTGCGTAAGCTCTCCAACGGCTTCGGAGGGAATTCCTCCACCAATCAAATCGTCGGGAACCTTCTTGTCCTTTCTCTCGTCTCCACCGTTTTCGATCTTCGTAGCCAGCTCGTCAACGTCAAATAAATCCAACAACTGGTTCGTGTCCATCAGAGAGAGGCCGGCGTTCTGCTGGTTAACAATGGTCGAGGCGATGTTCATCTTGAACTTCTGCAAGCCCATGATCTTCTCCTCCAACGTGGACTTGGTGATTAATCTGTAAACATTCACCACCTTCTTTTGACCGAGACGATGCGCTCTATCCATCGCCTGAAGATCATTCATGGGGTTCCAGTCATGCTCCACGAAGATAACAGTATCAGCACCCGTCAAGTTGAGACCCAATCCACCAACTTTTGTGGTCAAAAGCAATACGTCAATGGAGGGATCCTCGTTGAATTTCCTCACAATCTTCTGTCTCTCTCTAGGGTCGGTCCGTCCGTCGAGTCTCATGTATGTCACCGAGGGCATGTGCTTCTTGAAAAGCTCTTCCTCCACAATATCCACCATGTCCTTGAGTTGACAAAAAATAAGAGCTCTGTGTTCCGAAATCACTCCTTCCGAGGAAACTAGCTGTTGTTGTTGCTGCATCTGTTTCTGTTTGCTCTTGCCCTTCGAGTTAAGGTACTCACTGTCACCAGTTCCTATACCACACTCTAACAAAAGGTTCTTCAACGACTTCAACTTAGGAGCATGTTCGATGCTCTTGAGATCAGACTTTTTGCTTGCCAAGTAGCTAGCCACCTCGGCAGCTTGAGGGTGGTTAGGTGTGATAACCAAAGCTGGATGATTGCACAATTTTCTCATGTATTGCAAAGCTTGGAAAATGTGTGTCTTTGGAGGCTCGGTCGTGGGCTCCATGGGCTCATCTTCCTTGTTGACTTCGTCTTTAACCACAGACTTTTGCTTCGAAGCAAACTCCTTGTAAAGCTTCTTCTGTAAGTCAGAGAGTTCACAGTAGTAATCCTGGATGATCTTGGGCGGCAAGTCTGACAAGACTTCCTCCTTCAAACGACGAAGCATGAAAGGAAGCACCTGTCTATGAAGCGACTCCAATGCCAATGCTCCAGCTTCTTGTTCTTTTGAAGACGTTTTGCTGTTTCTGCTTGCAGCGATTGGCTTGGCAAATTTCTCGATGAACACCTTCTCAACCCCAAGGAATCCAGGCATCAAGAAATCGAACAAGGACCACAACTCCAAGACATTGTTCTGGATTGGAGTACCAGACAAAATGAGTCTATGTTCGGCGTTTATTCTCTTCACAGACTTGGTCAATTTGGAAGACGAGTTCTTAATGATGTGGCCTTCATCCAAAACGCAGTAGTTGTAAGAGTGTGTGGAGATAATGTCGATGTCGTTACGACAAACATCATAGGAAGTGACAACAATATCAGCATCGGGAATCTTGGAACGAAGATTGGCTCTCACAGATGGGCCACCAGCGTAAACAACCACGTTCATGAATTCAGCATATTGGTTCATTTCTTGTTCCCAGTGACCGGTCAAAGAAGGAGGACACACGATCAACGATGGCAACCTTCTGAACTCCTCCGCTCCAGTTTCCTTGAACTTCTCAGCTCTCATATGGTGGTCCGAGGCGATGATACAGATTGTCTGTAAAGTCTTGCCCAATCCCATATCGTCACACAAAATACCATGCAAGTGGTACTTGTTCAAGAACGCAAGCCAATTAACACCCTCTTGTTGGTACTTACGCAAGGTGGCCTTGATTGCGACTGGAAGTTCAAATGGCTGGATTTTCGTGGGGTCCATCATTTGCTGGATGAACTCTCTTTCTCTGTCTCTTCCCTCCAAAAGTCCCTGAGGCATGTCTGGAGGATCTGGAATACCCGCCTCCAATGGAACAAGCTTGATAATGGAAGCGAACGTTGTACTGGCCAAAATTCTAACATCATGGTCTGCATCGCTCATTCTACCCAAAACAGGCACAATAAGGAAGACAATATAAGGAAGAATGTCGGCGCCCATTGCGTTGGAAACATGGTAAATGGCTTCTGTGGCTCCCTGGCGCTCTCGGAAGTTACCAGCGTTATTGAGCATGGGTATGATGTTGCGGACCAAGAATGGGAATGCTTTGGCTGGCATCACTGAACATATCGTCGCAAAACATTTGGCTGATGAGTACCTAAAAACACTTAATTCGTACTTCAAACCTGCGAGTAATCGAGGCATTTGATCAGCAATCTCAGGATAGAGTGAAGAGTCCAATTTAGGAAGAACAGCTCTCATCACACCCAATGCATCAACAATGCTCTGACCCAACGAAATGTCTTTAGACATGTCATCCGCGCTCACAGACTCCATGGAGCCAAGATTACCGAATAGAATATCCTTGAATTTCGGAAGCTCAACAAACACTTTCTCTCCATATGTTTTGATAACTTCATCCAATGCAAGCAAGGCACCGTTTCGCTTGATTCTTGCCTCGTGAACAGCCTTCTCGTGTGCAGCAATGTCAGCAGGGTCTGTCTTAGCTTCCTCCTTCCTCAACGAAAGAATTGCATCCTTGAATGAGGAATTGTGTACGAACTCGGGCACTTCTGAAGTATCAACGCAAAGGAAAGAACAAAGATTCTTCAATATCTTGTCGGCTGCTCCCACCTTGTTGATCGCTTTTAGCTTGTCGATAAGAGCTGCGATCGAGATAGCAGATCTCTTCTGCAAGGACTCAACCTCCTCCTGTTTGGCACTGTCCATCAACGATCTGATAATAGGGTTGAGCTTTTTCAGAACACCAGTCAAAGCAAGGATGGCGGCAGCGTACGCTGCGTTGATACTAATGGTTCTCTGAGTTAAAGCAAGCTTGGCTTCGCCCAACGCGACTTGAATGCGATGCTTCGAGTCTTCTAAAGCCAGATTTGCCTGGATCTTATATGAGGAGGACAAAGCCTTGACAAGCTTTGGGAAAGTCTCCTCCAACAACTTCTCAGCGCTTTCGATTCCAAAAGCACCAGGACCAGATCCATTCTCGCCTTGTACCACCACTGGCAATTGGGGTATTTTGCTTTGCGAGAGCTTGCCGTTTGTCACGAAAACATCGAATAATTGGAGACATGATGTGCGAACACTTTTGAGTTTTGGTACGAGTTCACGGAAGAAAGGTACCTTCTCGGGCGTTGAGAGAGCTTCCAAAAGAAGAGACGAGAACTTTTCCGCAGCATCGGATGGAACCTCTTTGCCAGTGCTCTTCGAGGCGTTAGCATATTGTTCAACCACGATTGCAGTAAAAAGACGGGGAGTGGCATGTGGTGAGTTCGTGTAAAGATAAAGACTTTCGAAAGTTCTTCTTAAAAGGTCTTCACCCTCGAGGAGGGACATGGTCGAGCCAATTGCCTTGGCAAGGGCGGTTCTAGTTGCAATGAAAGTATCGAAACCGACAAACATGACATCACCGTTGTGCACAGGGGCATCAATATTGATTTTAAGTTCATCAGACGAAGGAGTAAGACTCTTTGGTTTTTCCTCTGACTTTCTCTTGCGCCCTCGTTTAGCAGGCTGTGGTGGAGCGTCACCATTGTCAAGTGGCTCAAAAATGTCCGACTCCGAGGGTGACTCTCTGCGCGGGTGAAGCTCGAAGGTGGCCCCCGATGGCTTAATTATGAGACTGGTGTTCAAATGATAATTATGTCTGGCGATACCAATCGGTGTCATGAGCAATGCCATGATAGAATGCAAGTAGGGGGCGATGTAGGCATCAACCTGATCAAGATGCGAGTTGTTGGGGATTTCATGCAACATTTTGTAGTATACTTGCTCGGAGAGCTTCAAAACCTCTGGGTTTTGCTCCACAAGAAGGTTTTGAAGAATCAAGCGCATGGACTTCGAAGTGATCCATAGTTTTGTCGACAGGTCTTCAATGGACAAGAACTCCAAGAGCGTGGTGAGTGTGGCTTTTCTGACATTGGTGATTGAGTGTCTGAGAAAGGGGAAAAGCTTCGGTAGCAAATTGTCAAAAGTGTTTTCAGGGTTGGCAGCCGCTTCCGACTGCATGATTTCAATCACCTCCTTGTGGGTGCAGAGTTTCGACAAAAGATCCATCACTGATCCGATGGACGCCGATAAATCGTCTTCGAAGTTGGAAAGACACTCCCAGACCACATCAAGAAGCGATTTGATGACGTCAGTTCCCTGCTTGACAAACTCAGCGGCAATTGGTGCGAGTGTCAAAGCTGCCACAGATTGAACATCGTCTTCGCTCTCCTTGAGACAGTGCAAAACCATTGACACCACCAGATCTAGAAGTTCGGGCAGCAGAAGAAGCACATCGGTTCGAACACTGACAAAGTAACGGACACCAAGCATACCGCCATGTTTTGCTTCCCAGAACTTCCGTGTGGATGGGCCCAAGCTTTCTTGAAACACTAACGACTTAAGGCAATGGAAGGTCTTCACGATTAGTTCGTCGTCTAGGTGAAGCAATAATGCCGCTAAGGTTTGAGCGCCAGACTCTCTAACTGGAGCAACAACAGTGTCGTTGACAAAGTCAGCGAATCTATCAAGGGCAAAGAGAGTGCAGAGTCTCACGGAAAGATCCTCCAAGGTGGCAGCGTTATTGGCGTCGTTTTCAGCACGAGATTTACGCATTACCCGACCAGCACCTTTGCCGTGAACTCTAACAAGCTCACGAAGACCCAACGCAGATCCGTGTCTGACTTCCCATTTTTCGTCGAACAAGTCATGTAGAAGAAGCTCGTAAACACCTTGAAATTGCCACACAAGACCCACGACTTTGGCATGCTGAGATAAAAGGGGTGAGAGCTCTGGTGCTTTACTCTCCATGACTAATTTGGACCCGCCCTGTTGTGATGTCAAATCGTACTGTGGGGTATCTTCCGACTTGACATTGCCGTCAACATCCCCGTGCTCGACGAGTTTACGGGAAATGGATGACTGGGACAAATCCACGGGAGCGTTTTTGGTGATGCTGGATTTGGCATTGGCCTTGGCTCTGCGTTTCTGCATCGCCTTGAGACGAGCACTGGCAGCAGAAGACTTACCACCTTCGGTTGGCGGAGGAGGCGATTTTGACATGCTCTTGAGTTCCTCCTTGACTTCTGTCTTGATATTGGGCGACGAGACTTCAGAGCCTTCAAGGCTGTCGGTCTCCTCCTCTTTGACCAACGTTTTGTGCTGTTTGAGCTTTTGGAGAAGCGTTTCGTCGTTCTTTCCAAGAGCTGGCTTCTTTGGCTCAAATTCGGCTCCGCCTGACGCAAGAAGCTTCTTGCCTGACTTTAGAAGCTCGTGCAAGTTCCAGGACTCGAACTTCACCAAAGTCAGCATGTTTTCGTCCAATTTTTTCAACTCTTCGTCCTGCTCAAGCTTGATTTTCGGCTCCAGGCTTCGCGTGGCGCTGTTGGCATCTTCAATATGCTGCAAATGCTTCTCCTTCTCAATGGCCTCTTCTGAGTTGGGATCCCAAAACGGAGCATGGCTAACGATTCCGCCAAACGCCTTGGCCGCCGCAATTCTGGTCTCCCACTTGTCAGCTTTCAAAAAGGGGTAAACTCGCCCCAATAAACTGATGATCTCCTCTGGATGGCCCTTGGCCAAGTCTGATAGCTGGTCTGCAGCAGTGTCACGGATGTACGGCGTCGAGCCGGTCTCCAAAAGCACCACTAGACGGTCCAAACGGGACATTTTGTTGGAATATAGGGAAATCTAGCAGCCTTTTTACGTGTTTTCTTCTGGCAAGGCCGTTTTGAAGGTGCCGATGGGACTGTAGTATGGGTGTACGGGTGTACAATCAAGTTTCTGGATGGCCTCAAGTGGATGTTTTTCTGGCGGCGCGAGCCCTTTTATACATCCGTCCCGCGCGGCAGCTCAGTGATTCTGCTAGACAAGCGCGCTGAGACCAACGGCACCGCAACGTGTTAGCAAGGAACCAAAAACTGGGGGATTCAAAATACGGCGGATTCGGCCGCTATTTATGTTACAGTGTGCTGTGGTGCACGGGTGTCAAAAACATCCCTTCCTTCGAAGCAAACAGTGTATCTACGAAGAGAGGTGCGCCTTTGGAGAGGTCCACATGCCTCTAGCATGAAAACGGAGCTTTCTGGGTTGATGTGAAAGTTTGGCAGTTTGTTTATTTGTAGAAAAGGTGTTGAAATAAAGAGGAGATGCTGAATTAGATGCTTACAGAAATTGGAATTGCTTCGGTGGTCGGTTAATCGGCCAATGCAAGAATTGCTTGTATGGTACACACAAAGCCAGTATCAAAGCAATTGAAATTGAATGGAATTGAAGTTTAGTACAGTTTTCTTCGAAGAATTGATTTGCTGTTTATGAAAAAGCACGGAACAAAAGCACCACAGACTGATCACTATAGAATCTAGTTAGATACTCGGTCATCTTGCAGCTATTAGCAATAGCACCGGAACTCAATGAGGCAGCTTGTATCTCCAGACGATATAGGTTTTCAAAAGCTGAAATGATCCAGATCAGAAATCTCATCATCTTTCACCGGATTGGTACCGATTGCAAAAGCTTCATTAGCATCACTGAGCCGTACCCCACACTTATTTCAGCCACTGAACTCTGCCTCAACCTTGACGACGTTGACAGAAATCCTTCATCAGAAGATATATTTCACTCCACTATATCTTCCAACTCCCCACTGGATCATTCTCCATTCCACTCGCTGAACCCTACACCATTCTCCTCTGATCTTCATTACCGTATCTAAACGCCTAGTCCCGTCTAGGCAAACCGCTTCTCCTTGGATGCCTTCATCTCCTGCTTCTTCGCCGCCACATCTTCCTCAGTGGCATTGTACGAAACCTGGTTGGCTTGGTTCATTGGGTTCTCAGGCGACTTCTGGAACTCCTTGAAAATCAAGTGCTTCATCTGCTGCTGGCGCAATCCAGGGTTCTCCTTCTTGACCTCGGGCAAACGGCGCTCCTCATAAGCAGCGTAAGCAGCCTTGACTCTTCTCTCTGGGTGTCTCTCAATGTCCTTATCACTCACACCACCATTTTTAGCGGTCAATGACAACGCATCAAGAGCATTGTCGATACCAGAGGCGCTGAGCTCGGGCTTATCGCTGTTGAAGTCAAGGAAATCGTCGATCTTGCCTGTTCTTTTGGCTGCAAGTTTGGCGGCACCTCTTTGCTTGTCTTTCTGGCCCTTGGCTGGGAGAGCAGACTCTTCAGCAGCCAAAAGAGCATCACGCTCTGCCTTTTTACGTGCTGCTTCGTCCTTCTTGAATTGGGCATCCTCCTTCTTCTTGCTTCCCTTCTTCGATCCTTCATCCCACTTGGATGCTTCTTCTGCCTCGGCGGCATCGAACGCAGCCTGTTTTTTCTTGTTGGCGTTTTCAGCCTTCTTGGCGTTGCCTGCTGCTTTCTTTGTATTTTCGCCTCCTTTCTTCGCCATGGTCAGTAGTAGTAGGTGGATCGAGAAGATTCGAAGCGTTTTGTAGTGCACACTCACGTGAGCCTCCGATCCGGAGATGTTATAGAAGTGGGTAGAGTTTGGGGTGGCGCTTGGAAAAATGGGATGCCGAAAAATTTGCCACCTTCATGAAAAGGTAAAGAACGTTCAGT
Source organism: Candidozyma konsanensis (assembly GCA_030563505.1). NCBI lineage: Eukaryota > Fungi > Ascomycota > Pichiomycetes > Serinales > Metschnikowiaceae > Candidozyma > Candidozyma konsanensis. Next base: position 56,656 of record JAJMJI010000012.1, on the reverse strand, counting down.
TTAAATTTGGTGTGACTCGGACGGAGGAACTTTGAAGTTCCAGTGCTCTTTTCGCAGCCGTTCTGGTGATAATGCTCAGTTACTTAAGGTGATAGAAGAGAAGAACAAATTAAACTCAGCTTATTGTCTGCCAAATATTGATGCTACTTAATTCCAGTGGCGATAAGCTTGATATGCGTTTGGATGGATCCTGGAGGCGAGGTAGCATAAGGTCCAACCCGTGACTTAGGCATAACCTGATGGCGGGTAGATCATTTCACTTTTTACTCAATTGGCCCGATCTCAGTGAATTCCATCAATTTTAGCGAATTGGAGCTCTCATCAGCTACTAATTCTGCAAAAGCCAGATAAGTTGTCCCCTTGTTGATTGTATGGGCCTGTAGTCTCAAATGCTAATGTAGGCTAATTTAGAAAGCAACAATTTTCTTAACGGAACTAGAAACCGTTTTCGGTAATTTCCTGCCACAAAAAATGCACTCAAGTCCTGCTTGATCTGGCACGTTTGTTGGAGACTTTCCTCGTCAGTAGCTGCCTCAAAAAGCGAAGATCAAAAACGAAACCAGCTAAATGTCGCCTGATTCTTTCTCTTCTCTGTCACATTATATCGTTTCTGAACATTCCATCCTTTTAGCTCTCCTCTTTTAACACATTACCAAAATTCCTCTCTACTACCAAACTCTACTCTACATCGCAGTGTAACATAGGCTCTTGAAGAACTAAATAAATAGTAACGAAAAAATTCGTTCTCAAGATGTCTTTTTTTTTTTTTTTGGTTTGTTATGCAAAGTCCCAAGCGCTATAGTACAGCTGGCCAAAGCCAGACTCAACTTTTTTGTTTGTCGTGATCGTCGTAAGCGAACAGGGAATCGGGAAAAAAGAGCCAATGTGTAATCTTTACTCCGATTTCTGTTTCTTGGCAGCTGGCTCAGCGTCGGCGTCAGCCTCCATCTCAGGCACAGCGTTGCCATTGGCACCGTTGGATGGCTTCAAGTGAGGCGTACCCAACTCGTTGTGGAAGTCCTTGATGATGGAGTCCACATCGTCGATGTTCAATTGTCTCACGTCACCCAACAACTTGATCTTGTGAGTGACCTCCTTGCACTGGTCGTCTGTGAGGTGCAAGTTCAACTGGTCCACTCTCAGCTTGATAGCATTCCAGCCGGTCAAACGGTTGGCAAAGTGAATGTACCTCGTAAGACCAAAGTCGGAGGGGTTCAAAATCTCGTACGTCGAGGGGTTGGCGAGAATAGCCTTGGCGTGGATACCGGCCTTGTGGGTGAAAGCACAGAATCCAGTGATGGGGTTGTTGAATGGGATGTTCACCTGGACAGCGTCGGCGACAAGGTTCTCCAAGTCTCTGAGCTTGTGCAACTTGTACTTTCCAAGAACGTACTCTCTGTCAGCGGTAATCATACGGGCCATAAGAGCACCAAGAGGAGTGATACCGTTTCTCTCACCAATACCCAAAACGGAGACATCGATCAACTTGGCACCGGCCTCCAAAGCAGTGTAGGCGTTGGCAATGGCACAGCCAGTGTCGTTGTGGAAGTGGCACTCGATGTCACATGAAACCACCGACTTCAACGTCTTCACAAGCTCGTACACCTGTCTAGGATTGGCACAGCCCACAGTGTCGGCAATACCGACTCTGTTGACGCCAATCTTGTCCACGGTCTTGTAGATGTTCAAGAGATCCACAATGTCGGATCTGAACGAGTCCTCAGACGAGAATCTGATCTCAATGCCCTTGGACTTGACAAACTCAATCACCTCAATGGCACTCTGGGCAATGTAGTTCATGTCCTTACCGTGGGAGTACTGTCTGAGAAACTGGGAGGTGCCAATGACAACATCAACACCGTCCACACCGGTCTCCACAGCGACTCTGGCATCGTCCATATGACAACGAATATGGGTCAAAATCTTGGCCTTCAAGCCCAACTTGCAAATCGCCTCACAGTCTCTTCTGGACTGTTCCGAAGCAACTGGCGATGTCAACTCGATGTAGTCAACACCGAAATCATCAAGAGCCTTGGCAATCTCGATCTTCTTTTCCGTGGTGAAAAAGGCATTGGCAAACTGCTCACCTTCACGTAAAGTGGACTCGATCACCTCGAACTTGTTGACGTTCGAGAGATAATCGTGTGGATTGGGGCCGTAGGGGTTTGGCATAGACATGGTAAAAGAGGATGGTGGAAAAAAAAAAGTGAGGGAACTTTTGTGATTTATATAGGGTGAAAAATTTGTACGACATTTTGCTTTTGTTTTCTGTGCATAGCTGATTAGCCGCCGCGGCTTAACTATGGGGAATTGGGAAAGAGATAATGCGGTGGGTGGGGCTTCTGTGCACACCTGAAAAAGATAATGCCGTTGCCTTAAGAAATGAGTCAGCGGGGGGTCTGGGTGTTTCTCCTGATCTGCAAATTAGAGCCCGAAAAAAAACATATATACTTTTCTGCACTAATAAAAATAGCACCTAAGCATTTATAATGCCTTTATCGTCATTTCTGGCCTCACAGTATGGCCTTTTTCTTTATGACTCACTACGGTAGCACACGGAGTAAGCGCGGTTCCGCGCGCCCGCCGAAAATTGGTTTGCGGACGACCTTATGGTCCTTTGACCCAATTGCTTCATTTGACGAATTCTGCAAATTCGTGCAATGCTGGAAGCTCCTGAAAGACCGCCCCGCCTATCCCGATACTCTGTTCCCATCTAATTGCAAATTTAGGCCTGTCACGTGACTTATGACTACCGTGAGCAATCTATTGGTTACGGTCTCATCGGCCCGCGTTACGTAAGCTGGGCCCTGTGAGTCACAGAAATGCCATGACGTCTACACAGTAATAATAGTAAGTGAGCCAGGTTTGGCGCTAATATACAAACAACGGCAAGTACTCCGAAGTTGCATCCGTACACCGAGCATTGCAATGTCGTAAGACTCCATCATCGCCAGGTCCCATCATAAGATATTTGAGTGTAGATGGGACCGCTAGTGATGATTAGCACGCTAAATATCTGGCGGACGTTTACACAAAACGGAATTTGAAGCTTTGCGTAGTTAAAGCAGCAGGCGCCTTCAACGAGTAATCAAAGAGCTTTGGCCAATCATTTCGATAGGAGCAGATGGCCAATTAAGTTAAGAGGTAGATTTTGGACTTCAAAGACTTTGAAAGTGGCCGATTTGTCGAATGTGACCATGGGCGATGTCGACGACTATCTTCGAATATAAGTGAAGAAGCTAGTGTCAAATAACACCATCCATCTCAACCCATGATCAAGACGCCATCAGTCAGCGAGTGGCTCTTTACTTATAATCCAATTCGCTTTCCAAGATAAGCAACCAATGCGCCTCAAATCAAGTAGTAGTTTCTTGCGGTTACCAAGCGGCTTATCGAAAATTAAAGAACCCGGGGAGCGTAAAAACAAGCTTAATTGTTCAAATGCTGAATAGCCTAATGCGAAAAAAAAATTCTCGTGCTAACTTTAATCGTCGGCTTTGCTTATTGAGTAACTTCAGTCACTAACTAAGCGCATTGAGTAACTCCCAAATAGCTCATGAATTATCACCCTCAAGAATTTTCTGAGAAGCCGTCTTCACAATAGACTGCTTCTGTGACTGGTGAGTTCCCTGCAACCATGAATCACAGTTGACTCATCAGTCACCAGATGGTTAATTCCATCCGTTACAAAACACTGGGTATGAGAAGTAGCTTGAAAGAACGAATTTAGTCCGTTTCCTTCACGACCATTTTGACAAAACGGTAAATTTCCGATTTTAATCGGAGAAGCTCGATGTTCTTGATGGCCAATTTACCGTTCAAGCGCTTCACCACAGTCTTCACAGTCGTGTTGATTTCAGAGTTAGCCAAACCAGTAACACCGCTCCAGTCCTTGCCAATTTTCTCTCTCGCCAAAGTCAACTTAAAGCAGCCCACAATGAGCTTTTTGAGTCCAAACCCCATTTCTGTGTAGTTGAGGAAATTGTTGGACTGGTTGAGGTACCGCAAAAGGTAAATGATGTCCATGTAACGGAACAAATAAATGATACCCTTCATGAAAAGCGGCAAAGTCAACTGCAAGCGGCTGGTCAAGATAAGGAGGAAGGTGTCCAAGGGCATCTCAGTGGGGTCGATTTTACGGGCCAGCTCAGGTGGAAACGAATTAGTAATCTTCATCGCCACGTACTTCACAACGATCTTCATCAATTGCGACCGTTCTGAGCGAAACTGGGCCTCAGTAATGGCCAGCTTGGTCTCTTCTTTTTCGGGTTTCTTCGTCTCAGGTTCTGCTTCAGGGACAGCCTCCTCCTTAAGTGAACGTTTCACCTCCTCAGCAGCAGCCAGCGCTGGAGGCAGTTTGGCGGTCGGACGAGGGAAACTGGCCGTTTCCTTTGAGGAGTGATGGCTTTCAGTCTCGGACTCCTCTTCTTCATCGTCAGAGACCAAAGAAGGCACATCAATGAAATCCATAAGACGGATTTCCTCGACTTTATCGCTGTCTTCGTCCTTCGGTGCGGTCATGGAGGTCGTGACTGAGGGGACAGGTGTTGGAAGTTGATACTGAGGTTTAGAAGCTCGAAGAAACGCCTCTGTAAACGACTCAGAGGGAGAAGAAGAAACGCCCTCAGAGTTCATGGCGGGCTCTGGACCCGAACCGGATTTCCGGTGCAAACGAGGCAGGTGGGACGGCACTTTGGAGTAAGTATTCTCTGAAATGGTGACCATCGAAAACATGTAAAATCAGGGAATTCGGCGGTGGCGCAGATTCGTTCTGTGAATATTGGCCACGGTAGTCGAAAAAATCAAGAATGGGAGTCTGTTGGGTTGAAACACACGGAGCAAGCCTAGATTTCTGTTGAACGTTCGAAATATCTTGCTTTTGTTGAAAAGGGTAGATAGCTCGTGGCTGGTTCAATAATGCATAATGAAAAACTGTTGGAATATATGGGGAAGGAGCTAGAAAAAAAAAGTGATTTTGGGATTATCAAACCTCGATGGTGCGGCTTGGAAGTGTTACCAACTGAAGAAGATGATGGTGAATGAGTTTTTAAGGAGAATCTCGGGGTAGTTCTACCGCGCTGATGAGTCAGTGGTGGTCACGTGAGTAAAAGGTTTTTCTTTGTTTTCTTTGCGACCAGCGGTCGTAAGAAAATTTTAAAAAAACCTCTGAGGTGCTTAAGACCAGGTCTGTTTAGCCTTAGTATTAAACAAAGGTTTGGACGGTAAATGGGGGGAAGTCAGGGTAGCCCTCACGGGCCGTGTCTCGGATTGACTCATTCGCACACACTGTGGCATGCCGGATTTTCCGGACTGGGTGCAAAAGGCAAAGGTCCACAGTGTGGTGTAATTTGATTCAGAGAGACGAGGAGATCCTGCTTATTTGTTTCTTCTCAGTTTTTGTAACTTTTTTTTTCTTTCATACTTTATACCCTTCATTTTTATTTGATTAAGTTGGTAGAATTTGAGATGGCGCTATTTCTGGTAAAATGGCATGTTGTCATTCGGCTCGGTTGCAATGCAACATCGAATGAGATGAGATGTTGACCAAAAGGGCAGAATTTTCAGGCGAACAACTCATCGCCTTACAAAAAGAGTTCACTACAGATGATGATTATGGTTTCTTAAGATAAATCAAACTCTGTGTTATTTTGCCCTTTTCTATCTTTTTCATGTAAGAAAGCCCTAGGGTTTTTGGATCATCCGCATATAAACACAGTTTTCGGCTATCTCAGTCAGCAAATATACAAAAAAGGGAACTTGTGGAAAAAGTTCAAAACCCAGGGTGTATGTCCGTTAGGAGTTATGGACCTGGGCCTTACGTCTAGTGTTCCGGTCGTCTGCTCCTACAGTTCTAGAATTCTTCAGACCGAAAGTTAGAGAAATACTATGGACTAAGCATTCGACTTAAACAATGTGCAACACGAAAGAATAGCCACCGACCATATATGCTCAAGTGAAATAGCCTTTTCCTAATTAACTCTATATCAACAGAATTTCTGAGAGTTTATTTCCTAGACCGTACTTTTCAGCTTACCTAAGAATGATAAGCTGGTAAGAATCTATAGCTTATTATTGGCCGTAGACTAGCGAAACTGGCTTCATCAAGGGATTAAATACTCTGTAAGCACTGGACTTAGTCTAGATAGTAATTCTTATAATTATCCATTATACCGCTTCACAGTGGTTCTTGTCTCAATATTCTACACACCCGGTGTTCCAATTATGACAATTCTTAGTTCATGGTCAAGCACTGTTCTTATGCTTGAATTATAAACCCAGCTTGATGGGGCAATCCACTTTTAAAAAAAAACAAGCGGAACCAAAGATGTTTCGATGACTCGGTAGAGAAAAGATTTTGACCTCGTTGATACACAATTGAACTTCAAGGCATTGGACAAATTATCCTATTCTTACAATGGCGAGCCCTGAACAAGCCACCACTGAGAATTGTAGCAAATTCCGTAGACCATCCTAGCTTGAGCACTGCTCTAATCATCAACATAGAGCAGAACAGTCTCAGCAGTATGGCCCCACGGATTCGAAGATCCAACCATCAAAGCCCGACTGTCCAGTCACCACCCCTGATTGAGCTATAACCTCCTCTCGAATCGCCTCATATCCAATGCCAATGCCTGTCCAATGAAAGAGTCTCCATTCATCAGTGGATCTCGTAGCTACACAATTTGCTTCCACAAAACTCAAAACCAAATCTCCAACGCCACCAATAAACTCTCAAAAATGTCATCAATTTCAGACTTAAAATCAAATCCTCGTTGTCCATCCCACGGCGCCCCAGCCTCCTCGTATTACTACTAACCGCGAACTATCAACTACCATGCGATTACCAATGTCCAACCGCACTTACAAAGACGCCATTGCGGCGCTCAACGGCCTCCAGCTGAACTACGCCTCCATAGAAGCGCTCAAGCTGCAAAAGGACTTTCTGCCTAAACAGCGCTCGGAGCTTTCTATAGCCGAGGTCTACGAGTACATCAGAAGATTGGGCTACAAGCCTGTGGAGTTTGACCGCTTGAATGTGGTCCATGTGACCGGCACCAAGGGCAAGGGCCTGACCTGTGCGTTTGTGGACTCGGTGCTTCGGCAGTATAAGGGCGGGCCCTTGCTGAAAGTCGGCCTTTTCACCAGTCCCCATCTTAAGAGTGTGAGGGAAAGGATCCGTATTGATGGTCAGCCTATCACGGAGCAGAAGTTCACCAAGTACTTCTACGAGGTGTGGGACCGTCTTTCGTCGACGCTGTCTCTGGCTGAGGAGTTTCCCCTGTTGCAGCCGTGCGATACCGTCAAGCCTATGTATTTCAAGTACTTGACGGTGCTTTCGTTCCATGTTTTCATGTCGGAGGGCGTCGACACCGCTGTGTATGAAGTGGGCGTTGGCGGACGCTACGACTCGACAAATATCGTGCAATCCCCAACCGTCGCTGGTGTGACGTCTTTGGGCATAGATCACACCTTCATGTTGGGCAACACCATCGAGTCCATTGCGTGGAACAAGGCGGGCATTTTCAAGAAAAACTGCCCTGCGGTGGTTGCAGAGCAAACAGAGTTTCCTGAGCTGGTGGCAGTCGTCAAGAAGGCGGCGGACGAGATTGGCGTTTCGCTGTTTGAAGAGGTGGATTCGTCCATTATTCCCACCGACATAAAACTCGGCCTTGCGGGCGATTTCCAGCGCCAGAACGCCGCTGTGGCCGTCAAACTTGCTGATATCCACCTTCGAAAACTCGGCGTTCCCGCTGCTGAATTGCCCAACTGGTCAGACTCGTCGCTTCTGGAGAAATTCATCAAAGGTCTTGAAAACACCCGGTGGGACGGCCGCTGTCAGAAGCTCACAAACCAGGAGGGTTTTGAAAACGTCACCTGGTACATTGACGGTGCCCACACGCTCGAGCTGATCCACGTTGCTTCTCGGTGGTTCACTCAGAGCATCACCAAGCAGAAACCACGCCCAGGCACTCCTCGAATCCTCTTGTTCAACCAGCAGTCTCGAGAAAACGTGGGTGAGCTTCTCGCCAAACTCCATGAAATTCTCTCCCAGGCCAATGTCAAGCTCGATCATGTCATATTTACCACCAACATAACCTGGTCAGATGGAAGCTACAACAGCGATCTTGTTTCACTCAACAGCTCCAAGGAACAGGTCGACAAGTTGGTGGTTCAGAAGGAATTGGCGGAGAAGTGGGCCGCTTTGGAACAGGGCAAATCTCAGACTTCCCGCAAGCACATCTTCCCGAACATCGAGACCAGTCTTAACTTCATCAAAAGCTTGACCAATGACGATCAACACGTCGATGTGTTTGTGTGTGGCTCCTTGCACTTGGTGGGCGGCTTCCTTGCTGTTTTGGAGGGCGACAGAGACTAATGGAGTGAGTGTTTGGTGGACAGTAATTGGGCTTTGGATGAAGATAGGATTAGCCCATAGGGGCTGCTTTTTTGGAGAGGGTTACCTCGAGATTGAGGAGGAGCCCGTTTGGTTTTTACTTAATGGTCGTTGGGCCGCCTGGACGTTATATTTTACGCTGGCTACTCGAAGTCTTCCTTTTGGTTTTATGATGCGACGCTGGTTGCAAATGAAGTCTCTTGCTGAAGGACGTTCTTGCGCTTCATGTTGCTCTAGGCATCGAAGAATGATGAACTTATCGATTGGAGCTGTCGGCCACTTTGATCCACCATACACTGGTGTTTTTCTGTTTAGTCGTCTCAATTGATCTTGCCGCTGTTTTGGATGCTTCCTGCCACCGCTATCTTTGTCTCGCCAAATGAGCCGCTCTTTCAACGTGATGATGGCTTGAACTGTTTTCTTATCTCAGCGGTTTTTTCTACTTGACTTCTTTAACTCGAACGCTTACACTGCGTGAACCACAGATCTCCACCAGCAACTTGCTACCATCCATGAGACGATGCTATTTATTACACTAATTTCCTGTTGTATAGATTCTACAAGACCCATCCCTGCCCGAACTAATTGCCCAGGTTGTTGTTGACAATGTTGTCCTTGGCATCACGCACAATCTCGTTGATGTTGTGCAACGAGTGTCTCCACTCGAGCAATGCCTTTTTCACAGAGTTCAAGTCCTGTGCAAGCTGCTGCTTATCGCCAGCCAAAACGATTCTATTAGCTCTCACCAAGTTGAAAGTCTGGTCCACCTGGTTCATCTTACCCTCTATCACACCGGCCTTGATCGAGTCAATCAACAACTTCTCGAACTCAGGCTGCGATGCGGCTAGTTCGCTGGGGATGTCGCTGTATTTGAAGGCGTTTTTGCCGGCGTTATCGCTTTCAACGAAAAACCTCGTCAAGGCGAGGATCTTGGATTTGGCCACGACAGAGGCGGAGATCGACGAGGGCACAGAAGTGATCAACTCGCCCTTGGTGTACTTGTCGAAGACACTGACCTGCTCATCCAGAGCATTTTCCTTCAAAGCCTGAGCCACGTTGTTGTTGACCAAAAAGGTGACATCAACGACGGGCGAGGCCAAGGCGAAAGCAATCAACTTGTGGAGCTCCTCCAAAGAGAGAGGGAACTGGGAGGTGAACTTCTTGATCAAGTGCAACAGCTCTAACGTGTACTGCTTGTCCAAGGCAATGAACTGCCAAAAAATAGCCTTGATCTGGGCATCCAGGGCACCGGCAGCAGCAAGCCACAGCACCAAGGAGCCGCCAATGGAGCTCTGGATCAATGCAAAGTCAATGTCTGTGTCGGTAACGATCTTCAAGATCAACTCGATGAAGTCGACTCTCGTGGGGCTCAGCGCTGGCAAAAAGTTGAAAAACGTGTTCAAAACAGACAACACCGTGGTGGGCTTGAGCAGGCGCCTGTCTCTCAACAGCGGTTTCTGTGCTGGTGTGGATGCAATGAGGAGCTGAATCAACGCTCCGTTCTTCACCAAAAGCGTCTCAAACAGCTTCTGCTCCAACTCCAGCGTGAGGTAAGCGAGAAGGTAGAAGACAGGCTCAAACTCTCTATCGGGCAATTTGGACAAGATCTCGGGGGTGGCCACGGTCCACACTTCCTGGGCCAATGCTGCCTTGTTGGTGATGCTTCCAGCAGCGTTGAAATGGGCCCTGATGGCGTCCAGAAACGCAGAATTCTGCTGGACGCCGTTAATTATCTGGGCGTACTCCTCGATGGAGTCTTTGATTTCGTTTTCCACCACAATAACGGAGGCCATGGTGTGAAGTGGTGAAGGAATCTGATGGCTTCGTTTTTTCAGCGACTTTTTTAGGGCGTGCGCGGACCAGGCTGGGTGGTTGGTTTTGGATTGGTGTTTGAAATGTGGTCTGGTATTTTATTTTTGAGATTTTTGAGATTTTAATGGAATGTGCTTTTTTCTGTACTTGGTTCTTCGTGTTTTGTTATTTGGCGGTGGATGCTGAGTGAGGTGGTGAAGTGAGAAGCGTTTCGCAGCCATTGAGATGGAGATGGAGCGATTGGAAGAGGGTTCTTATTCAGTGATTTCAAGGGGAATGATCGTGTGGGTGTTTTTAAAAAATGTGCTGAGCAGCCGAGATTATCCTTTTTAAATCTCTTTTGTTGTCTTTTGTTGCTGGACTTCTGCCTTATTGAAATCCAACATGTGAACTAGTTTCTAGCGTTACATTCGACATCCTGAAGTCCCACTAAAATCATGAATCTGGCCATTTTGGAATTGGGGAAAAAGCGGTGAATTCAAAATTTGCAAAAGAAGTGTGAAGTTGAGATTACGGAGACTGATTTGGTTGTACTGAAAGCAGACCACATTGAAAAAGGCTAAAATCCCTTCAATCTAATATTGTTTTCTCTTGGATATCATAAGTCGATCGCTTGATTAAATAGTCTTTTTCTATCTTCTTACGGAAGTCTACAATTGATGAAATGATTGACTGGTATTCTTGTAACTTGCAATGAGAGAAAATCCAGAGCTTGTCTGCTATCAAAGGATGGTGATCGAGATCACTAAACTAGAAAATCTCATACAATCCCCGCAAAAGCTAGCTGAAGGAAGCCATCACTTCGATCTTGAGTAGCCTTGGAAAGGCTGTAAGCCTAGGCACTTGCATCAATCAACCTAACGAGAACTTCTCATGAAGAATGAAATCCATCCCTCTCCGGTATTGATTCCATCGATTTCTTCTAGTGTTAAGGTGGGGCCTGTTATCCCGCTTCATAGTCTTCAACACAAGCCCAGCGGTTTCCAAATGCAAAGACTACCATCATCAATCCTCCTCCTCGTCTTCCTCGGTGATGATGGCTTGCCTCTCGTAAATCCTCGAAGGGGCGGCTCCATCGTGTCTCCAGCGTTGATCTGCAGCAGCTTGGTCTCCGTTCACCATCCACTTGCTTTGAGTGTTGTCTGATTTCTTCAGATCCATCACGTTCTTCATGGGCTTCACCACGCCGCTCATCGTGTTGAACTTCTTAAAAATAGGCGGCGATGGAGAACGACCCATGCTGTTAGGCAAAGGCGTCACAGGAGAAGGTGTATGAACACCAGGCGATGGGGCAAGCCTGAAGGTTTGACGAGGTCCTCTGAGCGAGGGGTGGGCTCCATTTCTAACAAATCCGTTCTTCAGCCGAGGCAGCAGTGGGCGCTCTGCGCTAAAGTAGGAAGCATCTTGGATCTTTCCTCGCAGCTCGCTGTCATCCGAAGAGTTACTGGAAACCTGGGAGAGCGAGTGCTTCTTGCTGCGGTGCTGGTGGCCAGTTGCTTGAGTGCTAGTGGTCATTATCAGCGTATCGGACGCCAATCTGGTGGAAGACGGCCGTTTTTTCTTCAGGTTGGTCGACGTAGAAGGCGTCATACCGGTAGAGCTGTGCCTGCTGTGCAGCAAGTCCTGCTGAGAATTATTGATCGACAGCTCGTAAATACCGTCTTCATCGTAGTAGTCTTCATCCATGTCAGTGCCATCCATCATCTCGAGCTCAGACTCTGACATGGGGTAAGGCTGACTCAGTTGCGAGTACTGGCTGATTTGAGATACCATTGATTCGGGTCTTTGTCTTCGTCCTGACGAAATAATGCTATCGTGGGTCAACGAGTTGTTGGTTCTGTCCACCGGTTCACTCAAAGACGACCCGGTATTGTTGGTGTTGGACGTTTGGTTGGAGGCATGGCGATGGTGGCCTAATTCATGCATGGCTTCGATTTCGGCCGGACCCTCGAGATGGTTTTCGGGGCCACTTGGGAATGAGGAATCACCATTTGGAGAAAGCGGATCCACATCGGTTACATTGACATCGTCGTTTCTCGGAGGACTATTCGAGTTCCTGGGCAATACCTGCGTGCCGTCAGGAACATGCTTGTTGGACAAATTGATTTCCAAAACACCGCTATCCCCATCGCTCAATTCAGCCAGCGCCAAATGACTGGCGTCGTCCTTGTCCTTCTGACCTTTTTTCCAAAACTGAAGCTTGTTGAGGATTTTCTTACTCTTGCTTTGGTCGGTAGATGCCGGATAGCTAAAAGTGGACCTTCTGTCGTCTGGAGTAAAAGAAACTTGCCGTTCAAAGCGCCCTCTTGGTTGCTCTGAACTTAGAGTAGTTCCATTACCGGGCGATGAGGGCGATTGAGGATTGGGCCCCACCAGCACATTCAGAGGTTTTCGTGAAAGCCTTTTACTGATCGATGCTCTGGGGTTCAGGCGTCGATATTCCTCGGTGGACTTTCGGTTGACGCTGGCCAGGTCTGGATGGACCCGATTGGAACCGATGCTTAGAGACGATATAATCTTCTCGAGAGGCTGGGTTCCGGAGTTCTGGTCTGGAAGTGAAAGTGCACTACGGACCCTTTTTCTGGATCTCCTGATTTGCCGTTTAGCCTCATTGTATCGCCTTCGCTTGTGCTTGTACCGCTTCTTTCTGAATTCTCTTGTGAGCCCAAGCTCGTAAAAAGCAGTGAGTGTGTTGTTTTGGCCCTGATGGACCAGAGCCTGGAGGAGCTCTATGTCAATGTTGAGTTTTTCAAGCCGTTTCAAAAGCTCCCGCTCAATCTTAGTCTGAAACGGTACCTTATTCTGGTTGTAATGCTGGTTGATCGACACAATGGACTCTGTATCATTATGGTAGGAGTTTTTGCGCTCCATGTGCTCGTTGGTGAGGTCGATGATGAAAGACAGGTTTAGGACTTCGGAGATGCTGGGTCGTGCAGCCGGGTCCTTGTTGAGCAATCTTCGTAGGAGCTCGGTCACTGCCGGATCCACGTTTTCTGTTCGTATGAGGGGCTCTTCAGTCATGATTTTGAGTCTTGTTTGCATTTCGTCGTCGTCATCAAACGGTAGTTCGCCGTACACCATGGCATAGAGAATGACGCCCATTGACCACATGTCTACGGCGAATCCCGAGTATTTCTCGTTTTTGAGCATTTCGGGGGCCATGTAGGCCGAGGTTCCACACACAGTGGATAAGAGCAGACGCTTATATGGGTTGAACTCTCGGACAAAGCCAAAGTCGGTCAATTTGACTACCAGTCTGCGCTTGTCTGCCAACAAAATATTCTCAAGCTTAAGGTCTCGATGGGCCAAGTTCAACGAGTGCACGTACTTGATACCCGTGGCGATCTGGTAGAAGATGTTTCTGCAGACATCAATGTCCAAACGGCGGTTCTCGTATATGTAGTAGAAGAGTTCACCTCCCTCACAGTATTCTAGCGCCATCCAGATGTGCAGCTCTGTCTTGATCACCTCATACAACTTGACAATGTTCTTATTTTTGAGCTGCTGGTGGTAGTATATTTCTCTGACGATGTTGGGGTCGTCTAAAAGACCGCATTTAAGCACAACTTTGGCGTTCAACAAGACATGCTGCGCCAAGTATACCTTGCCAAAAGCTCCCTCGCCAATCTCCTCCACGATCTTGTAGTTTCCAATCTGAGAAACCACCGGCAGGGTTATACTGAGGTAGAAGTCGTTGAATTGGGCCGCAAGCTGGGCTGTTGTGTTATTTTCGTGTGCACGTGACGCTAGCGACGACATTTCGCTGTGAAGCTGTGCCGGCTTTGTTTTCTCTCGGGTTCCCTTGGATAGTGGGAGTAGTATTGGAGTGGTGATATCTGGTGCAATCTGCAGGAACGCTGACCGGACTCTTCGGGCACAATAGCAGGACGGGGAGCGCTAAAAATATGGAATTGGTATTTTTTAGACTACTTTGAAGGGCCTCATTTGATTTCTGGAGATTGGAGGAATTCAGGAGTTGTGGCGCAGCTTTCTTGGTCTATGTGGTTGTTAGAGGTGCGAAACGTAATAGTACGGAGGTGGATTCGAAACCAGTGGAAGATGTGACGGTCTTGATCGGTCTGATTTTGGTTTTACTAACTCTCTTTTATTTTTCTTCTTCTTCTGTTTTTTGTGTGTCCTCGTTACAATTTTTGACGTTTATGAACTCAGAGGCAGTGCTTGTGGGCTTTGCAGGCAATAATATAAACCCTAGGCAAATGTCCCAAGTTGGCGAGCAAAATGGCAGGACATGCGGAAATCGCCGATTCATCTTAAAAAGAAGTCGAAAGTCGAAAAGATCATCGGGATTTTCTCGGCGTGGCTTAACGGACGGGGCTTCACCATCTGATAAGCAGAGGAGCGGCAGTTTACTTTGGGCTGAAGGAAAATTGAATTGTGATCGGAAAAAATATATCTGATAAGCTTTCGCTGGAAGATTGACCCTTAACAGTCGACAGCGCCGACAAATTGGGTAAACTCATTACCTGAGTGGGTTACCTACCGATGGAGTAGTCTTCAGGTAGCAGCAGTATTTTTTTGATACGAAATATTTATTATTTCGAGAAATCTATTCTTCTTAAAGGAAAAAGAATACAAGATCACGAAGAGACGCTTTGTTGGAAATACCGTTCATTGAATACTTACAGCCGAGCTACACGACACCAGGCCAATATAGCGTCCCCAACCTTCATAGTTAACATAATCCAGCTCGAGAACGGGTCTCTGTGTATTGAGCGAGCTCTGGATTTGATTCAGTTATTTTTATGCTCGTATCATTACGGAAGCAGCCGTTGAAACTTTACCAGTACTCACGACAAAAATCCCAGGCCCAATCCCCTCTGAGAACATTCCCCTCTGATAGCTTTCAGTTTAGCTTCTTATTAAATCAGAGATAGACAAATTATTTGGATTAAAACAGACCGACGACTGATTTGCTGATCCGATTGTCAGTCTAAGAATCCCATTTGCAGCCATAGTGGAGCACCATAGTGGAGCAAAGCAAGCACCAAATCAGATCACCCAAATGCATTTAATCCCAAATACAAAAATCTTCAGGCTTAAAACCCGATCATTCTTACTTCACTCCAACTGTTTACTGACGTAATCTAGACACAATTGGCATCCATACACTCCATTGATGCTCATCTCGGTACTACTACACATCGAGACATGCTTCTAGCAGCGGCACGCACGCGGCTATTCACGGGTTTCCCGTGTCATTTTCGGCTTCTAAGGCCTTTCAAACCCCTATATCCCCGTTTTCTCGCCTCGGCTAGCCTGCCTGTGGCAGATATCCCAAAACCACACCTCCATGAGAATCAGAAGCCAATAGAACAGCTCCGCCAGATCACCCAGTACTCTCTCCAGTCCTTGAAGCAGCAGCTTATAGACAAATCCTTGAAATATCCTTATGATGATCTCAACCACTGGACGCTCCAAGGCATTGATCGCAATCTAGCTCTCTTTGAAGAGAACATCTACAGAGAGTATGAATTGTTTCTAGAGAGCCCGCTGCGGCTTGAAGAGATTACCAATATCTCTTTGGCTGACTACTTCAAGCCTAGGCTCGATAAAATTGCTCCACTTGTGTACTCAGTCCACCTTAACATGTACCCAGACGACTTGGCCAAATTCAGTGGACACACCAAGAAACTGGAGATAATCACCGGAATGCTTACAAATTTGCTAAAACAAGATTATACAGAAAGGCGGCTTGTCGAAGAAGGCCCCGAACACCGCCAATTATGGGACCTTTCTGCCCCTTCAGAATGGTATCCCAAAGCTAGACGGATGAAAAGAAAGATCGTCATGCACGTGGGGCCCACGAACTCAGGCAAAACTTACAACTCACTCAAGGCACTTTCCAAGGCTAAACTGGGCTATTACGCCGGTCCTCTCCGTCTCTTAGCTCGTGAAATCTACGAAAGATTCCAGGAACAAGGAATAAGCTGCAACCTCATCACTGGTGAAGAGGTGATCCCATCCTTGGACGAGTTTGATAACGTGACGGAACTTTCGTCGGGTACAATCGAAATGGTCCCACTCAACAAAACCATGGACATTTGCATTATAGACGAGATACAAATGCTTGCGGATCCATTACGAGGATCAGCGTGGACAAACGCCGTTTTGGGCGTTCAGGCAAAAGAGCTTCATTTGTGTGGCGAGCCCAGTGCTGTGAATCTCATCAAGGAACTTGTCAAAAACACCGGAGACGAGCTTCACGTCAAGGAGTATGATCGGTTAGGCAAGTTGACCGTTGAAAGCAAGCATCTCAACGACTTAAAGAGACTCCGTCCAGGAGACTGTGTCATTGTGTTCTCCAAAAGAAAAATTCTCGAGCTCAAGTGTGAGATTGAAAGCAAGACAGAGTTGAAGGTTGGAGTCATCTACGGAGCACTCCCGCCGGAAATACGGTCCAAGGAAGCCAGTTCTTTCAACCTGGGCCACTATGACGTGCTAGTGGCCTCAGATGCCGTCGGAATGGGCCTCAATTTGCGTATCAAGCGTATTGTGTTTGGGTCCATGATGAAGTTTGACGGCACGGAAATGGTGCCTTTATCTGTCTCAGCCACCAAGCAAATCGCAGGAAGGGCAGGACGTTACAGTGCCTCTTCTGGAGAGCTGGAGGGATTTGTGACGGCGTTATACGCCAGAGACATGCGTCTTCTCAAAAGCCACATGAAGCAGGACCCTGAGGAATTGGACAAAGCGTGTGTATGGCCACCCAGAGAGTTTTGGACATACTACCTTTCGCTGTTCCGTCACCCTGTGCCGCTTTCTCAAGCAATCAAGAAATTTGACGAGCAGGCGTCCAAGTACAAATTGGATGCATACTTCTACATGGATTTTGAGCGTCAGCTCGAACTTCTCGATGCGGCTATCAGCAACGGCCTAGAGAAGCAGATTTCACTTGAAGACCAGGTCACGCTAATGGTGACGCCGGTCAACTTCAGAGGAGTGGGTCCAGAGGTGGCAGAAACATGCATACGGTTCTTCCAGGCGATTCTGAAATGCGAGCCCAAAACGGTGTTTGATTTCGACTTTTTGCACCTTTCTGTGCTTCGCCAGCGTCCCTCCGTCGCCGGGTCTCCCGAGAAAATTCTCGATTGCCTTTCAGCATTGGAAATCGACCACAAGTTGGTGCTTTGCTTCATGTGGTTGTGTCAGAGATGGCCGACAATTTTCGTCGATAAAGAAAGCGCCCACGAGATAAAGACCATGGTGGAAAAGAGAATCAGCGAGGAATTGGTTTGTTTAAGAAAAGCATCCAAAGGCTCAAAGCAGCCTTGGGTGCAAAAAAACCTGCGTTCCCCCAAACGCAGGTAGGTCGCGGGGTAGTCTGCCCCGCGGTCGGAGAAACTGTCTGAGACATACGGCGGGGCAAAGTCCCCCACCCTTTTCACAAAAGATAGGAGAAATAGCCAAAAGTTGTGGATATGGAGGAGCCAATCACCACTCCGAAATCGGCACGGAACCGGACTTTTCGACGTCTCGGACTTGCTATTTCTTGGGTGTCCTGTACATAGTCCTGGCTCCCCCACGTCCCCAACACTTTCTCCAGAATCTTCAGCAGCCGACAACAAGTCCAGTGAAAAGAACCCATGAGCACCGTGATCATTGTTGGCGGACCTGCCGGAACAGGAAAAACTACCGTGGCAGAACTCCTCGCCAAACACTTCGACAACTGTCCGTTTGTGGAAGGTGATGCATTGCATCCTCAGGCTAACATCGACAAGATGTCTGCGGGCCATCCTCTTACGGACGAAGACAGATGGGGCTGGCTCCAGACTTTGAGTGAAGTGGCAGCACAGAAGGCCCACGATGCTCCCCAGAAGATCTGCATTGCTTCTTGTTCGATGTTGAAAAAGGTGTACAGAGAGCACATCATGAAATGTGCCCACCACGTCGACCAGCTGTTGAACTTCAAGTTTGTTTTCCTCCGGACGACGTACGAGGAGTTGATGGAGCGTGTGAGCGGTAGAGCGGGTCATTTTATGAAGCTGGACATGGTCAAGTCGCAGTATGACATTATGGAAATTCCCAAGGACGACGAGCTTGTGGCCAATGGCGGCAACTCGTTGGACGTAGACACCTCGGGCAGGACGCCTGAGGAGATCACCGACGGTGTGGTTGCAGACATAGGCATGTGAGTAATAAAAGCTTATAGTTGAGGAGGGATGTGAGTTTTTTGGAGAGATGCATCAATTAGTAAGTTTCTGTAGCTTGGCATTTGCGGGTCTATTTGGAAGGTTGTTCGATGGCTGCATTGCAAGAAAGCACTTTGACATCAGCATCTTGTTCTTTCGATATATTCACGGCATGCCGAAAATGAAGTCCAAAAAGAATGTATGCTTTCGAAATAACTTTGCTGAATCTCGTATTGTCCAGATTGTTCAACAAGCAATGAGCATACAATGGCCATTATGCTTGAATTAGAGCAAGCGCCACAAAGAAAGTTATGGAAAGGAAAGCGTTTTAATTCCTTATAATGATAAAGCGATCAGGCAAGCACAGTGGGAAAGAAACGTGATGACACCAGAGGGGAATAAACCTAAAAATCAATACTGTCCCGAGGACATATGGCATTTCAAAGGAATGATACATAATAACAGGCCGATAAGCCGATTGGAGATTAGGGTGAAAAGGCGAAGCAAAAGCTGGATAAGCTAATGAACAAGTCAATGTAGAGGGAACCACCGGCTGCTTTCTATCGAGCTATCAATGGAAACTGGCCTTGATTACTTCTCCGAATGGGCCAGACTGCAAAGGCTATATTACAGCAAATCCCCGGATTGAAGCTAGCAGACTACTCGATGTTCTTTGATAACTAGATAGGTATCGTGAAGCAGATATCCTCGGTGTGACTGTTCCGGTGATCACGACCCCATTGAGCTCTCTGCCAGAAAGCTTATGCTCTATAGTCTCCATTTGATAATATGGCATTTGCACTCAGAATCATAAGAACACTCATTCGTTCAATCGTGAGTTGCGGAAAACAGAAAACAATTCTCCCAGATCTCCATTCCCGAGTCAAACCCTATCAAACTTCCCCAAGCCAGCTTTTCGGCCTTGTCTGGCCCCGAAATGTTACGCGGTTTGCAGCCATCCTAAGCCAGGGAAGTGGGGAAAGCTGATAAGTGCAATTACGAAGACCAGGGTTTCCAGAAATCAGTCACATTGAATCATTTGCTTTTTTTCTTTGACTCGTTGGATCGCCGGGTGACATTGGCTTGTTTCGGTATTCTGTTTCGCAGCCATCAGCCACACTGAGCACCAGGTTCTGCTGCAAGGCAAAGCAGACGCTGAACAGGCTATCCCAAAAAGAAAAAAACAAAGTGACTACAAAGTGACTGTTTGAGTAATGACAATGAGCAAGTTGGGGGTTCTTCAAAAGTAGTCGTTGGACGGTGGTTGTTTGAAGGTGGTTGTTTGAGGGTAGGAATTTTATAGGTGGTGAGATTCAGTGAGTCAATGATGAGTAAACATCAATCCTCCAATAGACAGTTGTAGTACAACCGACACTAAAAACCAAAATGACATAATGCCAAATATTTAAAAAACTTACCTTTTCGTCTGTCTAATTGTCAAACGTGCGTTTGCGGAGACTTGTCTTTCCAGCTTCTGCAGCGGCTCTATTCCTAGTACTTCACCACTCCACCCTCCATCTCCTCTGCCTGATTCCCTATAATTCCGAAATCCCAAATCACCCAAATACACCAACCATCTCCTCCTCAACCAACCCCCCCATCCAATCCTTCCCACTCCAATTATCCCACCTCTCCATCACTTGTTACCCGTTTCGCAGCCTATACCGAGGCTATCTTCATCGCAACCTCACCACTCAAACCGTACCACCAAGTACTCCCCAAACCACACCGAGCCACACATCTGGCTCCGGGCGTTTCTGAATTGCAATCCCCAGTCCCTCGACTAAACTTGCCAAAAGCCAAAGGCCCCGTTTCAAACACCGCTCCTTATCGTCATCACCCGACTTCTTGTCCCAGTGGATCTGCCCTCCTTCCATGACTAAACACAGAAAGGTGGCGGTGATCACGGCTGGCAACTCCGGTGTCGGCTGGCACACCGCCCACGAGCTCTACGTCCAGGGCTTTGTGGTGTACCTCGCCGGACGCCTGAAGATGAGGTGTATGAAGCTGATACACGAAATCGAGGCTATTCTGGAGCGCCAGGGCGGAGAGCTCCGTTTTCTCGAGCTTGACCTTGCGCTGTTGGACCTGGTGCTTGCGGCGGCCGCCGTGCTCAAATCCATGGAGTCTCACTTGGACGTTTTGGTGAACAACGCTGGAGTCATGGGCTTTTCGCCCGCCACCACGCCTGACCTGTTTGAGTTGCAGCTCCAGACAAACTACGTGCTGCAGTTTTTGCTCACCACGAAGCTTCTCCCGTTGTTGGAAAGAGCAGCCGATTTGGACCCCGACGGAGATCCTCCCAGAGTGCTCTATCTCTCCTCTGTGGGCCACCGCTTGGCCTTCCGCTACTTCAACTTGGGGCTGACTTTCGACTACCACCCGGACGCTATCTTCACGTGGTTTCGCTACGCCATGGCGAAAACAGCGGGCATCCATTTCATGAAAATGCTCGCCTTGAGAAACCCTCGCATTCTCTGTGTCTCTGTCCAGCCGGGCTTCGTCATGAACACAAACTACTTCAGCTACTGGACCCGCTTGCCGATTATTGGCATTTTGTTCTGGTGCTTCTTTCAGCTTTTCGGCTACTTCTTCGGCGTCACTATAGAACAGGGCGCTGATGCCTTGGTCGCTGGCGCCTTGGACCCGCTGTTGAGCTTGGAAGAACACAGCGGCGCCACTTTGGGCAAGGACGGCAAGAAGGTGTCGTGTTCGAGCGTCGCCGCAAATATGGACTATGCTGCCAGGTCGTGGATCTGGACTATTCACCAATTAGGCAAGCGGCACATTGACCTTTGAGCGTTGAAAAAAACCTTTTTATTAGTGCTGTGAGGGGCTCCTCGAAGGCTTTCAGAGAAGCCGTCGATCAGCTTCTAGGGAAAGTCTGGACGTTCTTGGTCATTGCTCCATATTCTAAGAGCTTTCGGGTGATACTCCAACGATTGCTCTGTGTGCTAGGATTGTGCCTGTCCTGCTAGCAATACGTACATTTCTTCGTCTATCGAAGTTTTTTTAATCGGCCCTGGTTCCCCAAATGACTTCGGTCCACCGTCCCAGAACATGCAGCCAACCAGCTCTTTCGGAATGTCATCTTTTGGGAACCACACCAATCTGCCGTGACGGCATTATTGAAAGCAAAAGTTTCTGCTTTCGAATGATCTATAATCTCTTTAATTTCTGCATTGCCATTAATAATAGCATATTAGCACAGATTTCTCCGTAGTGCATTCCCGCTTTTCAATGGCGACAGTCGATCAATTTTAGGGTATTCGATTATCCTGAAGGATAAATTAAGCTCTTAAGATAGTTCTTTCTATCACAATGCATATTTTGATAAGTTCGTCAACGGTTTAAAAATATCATAGATCCATAAAGATACGTTTGTCCCTAAGTAGACACTTTACTTGGCGACTCCCTAAGAATCACTACGTCGGTCATACGATGAGGTTGAAATACCTAGATCCAATAGGATAGCTCTCCCAATTTTGCAATCCATTTTGGTATAATACTGGAATCTTAAACAACATACTAAGTTGGTTATCTATCGAGCTGGTTTCAACAAGACTATTTTACGGCTATGCTGTCATTTGCATCATTCGGTCCATCCTAATTTGCTACTTCTCCTGAAGAGGCCACTTGATTATGGTTCGTCTGGGTATGTGACTGATCTATTAGGCAGGCCCGGAATATACACAGTTGAATAGATAATCATCACAACTTGGAGTCGTGGTCAACGCGTTCGATGACAATAGCAGAAGCACCACCACCGCCGTTGCACACACCGGCGACACCGATCTTACCGCCCTCCTGGTTCAACACAGAAAGCAAGGTGACAATGATTCTGGCACCAGAGCAGCCCAATGGGTGACCCAAGGCAACAGCACCGCCGTACACGTTCATCTTGTTGTGAGGAAGGTTGCAGATCTTAGCGTTGGCCAAGCCGACGACAGAGAAGGCCTCGTTGACCTCGTAAAAGTCAACCTCGTCCTGAGACACAGAGGCGTGTTTCAAGGCCTTTGGAACGGCCAAGGAAGGAGCCACAGTGAAGTCAATTGGCGCTCTGGCAGCCTCGCCCCAGCCTCTAATCTTGGCCAAAGGCGTCAAGCCCAATTCTCTCAACTTGGCCTCGGAAACCAAAACCACAGCAGCACCACCGTCGTTCAACTTGGAAGCGTTAGGAGCAGTGACAGTGCCGTTCTCCTTCTGGAACACGGTTCTGGCAGACTTCAAACGGTCCTCGTTGAGGTTGGCAGGCTCCTCGTCCTCGGCCACCACTCTGTCGGGCTTACCTCTGATGCCCTTGATGGTGACGGGGGCAATTTCCGTCTTGAACTTGCCGTTAGCGGCGGCAGCCTGGGCGCGCTTGTAAGAAGCCAAGGCAAACGCGTCCTGGTCTTCTCTGGTGATGTCGTAGTCTTTAGCACACTTCTCAGCGGCCACTCCCATCAACTTCTGGTCGTACACGTCCAAAAGGCCGTCTTTCTGCACACCGTCAACCAACGCAGCGTCGCCGTAACGAGCACCGCCACGGGCCAGAGGAACGTAGTAAGGAGTGTTGGACATGGACTCGGCGCCACCAGCAACGACAATGTCGGCGGTTCCAGTCAAAATGGTCTGGGCACCCAAGATCACGGCTTTCATGCCCGAGGCACAAACCTTGTTGATGGTGGAGGCCACCACGGACTCGGAAAGACCAGCTTTCAAGGCGACCTGGCGGGCGGGCGCCTGGCCGACGTTGGCTTGTAAAACGCCTCCGAAGATGATCTCTTCAACCTGGTCTGGTTTGATCTGGGGCACTTTTTCCAAAGCTGCTTTCACCGCGTGGGCGCCCAATTCGGGGTATGTGAGCAGGCTCAACTGGCCTTGGAAGGAGCCGATAGGCGTTCTGGCGGAGGCAACAATGTACACTGACATGGCAAAAAGAAGGTAGTAGATAGATTCTGAATTTTCGCGAGTGTTTTATACCGCGCTATACGAGGAACCGAGGTGGTGGTGATTGTGGGTGTGCCGGTTTGGGAAAAAATTTGGGGCTTTTCTGGATTTTTTGGTGGGTGAATTTGGGAAAGCTTTTTTTGGATTTTACTTTTACGACGTGTGGGCCCGGATTGACGGGTGTTCTTGTGGCTCTGGTGGTAGGAGCTGTGCAGGAAGATCGACCCCACACAGTGGATATGAAATGGGTGTCTACTGGGCCATCGACTTTGGTATTTTTTTGACAATTCGGTGGTTGTTTTTTTGGGTTGATAGTTGGGTGGTGTTTGAAGAGAAAGAGGGAATTCTGTAAGATTTGGCACAGCAGACCGGTAGACAAGTCAGGGAAAGTAGGTGCCAATTGGGGACTAATTACGACCAAGAAGAGGTGGTCCCAGTGTGTTTTGTTGCAACGCGGAAGCTTTTTTTGGCTTAAGGGTGTATTTTATACATTAATGATGTGGTAGTCTCATGGGATTAAATTTTGTTAAACTTCCTTTTCTTTGCATCTACTTTTCGTTCGTTCTCCTCTCGTATCTTGGTCCGGATCAGTGTGCGTTTCCTATGAGCAAAGTAGGATTTTTTTTTTTTTTTTTTTTTTTCATTCTTTCTTTATCTTCTTTTTTTGAGAGGATACTGTCCACTTGAAATATCCATCAAATCAGAGATCAAATTGCAGAATGTCAAGAGATGTCGTTTATAAATCTGCCCGCATCAACGGTTCTGCTCCAGCCATGTTATATCTGTCACACAAGCTGACGAAGCGAATTTGGTCCATTGACTGAGTTGACTTATAACCTGACATTATGAATTTGCAGATTAAAAAAAAAAAAAAAAAAAAAAAGAAAAAACAAAAAGAGAGAGATGGGTAGTTCAAGTCGTTGTTGGTGGAGAAATCGACACACCGTGTTCACGGCGTATTCATGGATGGCCTCGATTGCTCTACGTAACGTAAAGACTTTTGATTCTATAAAGCCTATTCTCGATATCAAGTTGGGATTTTTTGATAGGTACTTCTTCTCAAATACGTCCACAGCTTGAGAAATGGGTGCAAAAAGGCAAATGCAGAGGATCGTACAAATGCCGTCAACAAAAGTACAGAAAATATAACAAAAAAGAAAAACAAACAAGTAACGTACTCAAACAAGGCTGCGACGCTCAAGATCGAGAGAAGACGAGTTCTTCATCTGCGGCTATCTCTTGTTCGGAGTACACAAGTTATTCCACCATGACTCAGTTTCGTTACCCTGAAAAATGCTTGCTTTGCCATGAACAAAGCTTGATATTAAATGTATGAGCTTGAGAGACAAAACAGAAAATATACAAAGTAAAGACTGAGTGACTTAGGAAGTCCTTCAATTTGGCCAATCCTGCCAGGCCAGCAAGCTCTGGGCTCAATTTTTAAAATACAGGGAACCAATTTTGGCAAGAGAAATTTGATATGACAGTAAAGTTCCAAAAAATTTCAATGAATGAATGGAAATAGCAGAATGCCGACCTGACTAAAGCACCAAAGGCTCTCCCATGTCAGAAATCAAGGAGTTCTTCATGACATAGCAACTTCCCAAAAGAAGGCCTTCCCAAAATAAACCCTTCTTCATCCAAGATGCTTCACGTTTAAAAGTACTTTCTAATAAAATCTAATCCAGACGGTACATGTGAAGAGTCTACAGCCCCAGTATCACTCTGCGAAAATGCCTGCAAGATATCCAACACCATCTACAACAACCAGCATACCCTGGGAATCCACACAGGCAGAGCAGCAATCGACAGAATAAAGCAGCTTCTGTTTCCCAATTCAATACACGTGACTCCCTTGACCTCCGCTGCTTCATCGTCTTGGCCATCAATTGAACTGAACATTACTTCAACTCCTCCCACTTCAATAATCCACCATGTTGCCCACGAGACGCCTAGTGGCGTTCCCGAAACCACACATGCGCCTCTCATACGCGTGGCTTCACAAATCAGCTCCGCTTTGCCTTTTCAACAAAGCTCCCACTCCTCAAACTCCACCAAAAGCTCAAAAGAATATCGACCACCAGGCTTTCGATAAACACCCCATTTTGAGCAAGGTGCCAAGGTTCTTGAGGCCCTGGACGACTCAGTTCATCCATGCCCCCGTGTCGCATGTCACAGCATTTCTTGTGCTTCATGAACTCACCGCTATAGTTCCTTTAGTCGGTATCTGGTACTTGCTCCATTCGTACCATGACTTGCTCATGGTGTCTTCTCTAGACTTGCCTTCGTGGGCAATCGAAAAAGGAACTAAAATTATAGACCTGGCTATGGCGTCGTTTGACTGGGGAAACTACTCGTTGAATGAAAAAGTTCAGGTCATCATGGAAGGAGCTTATGCCTATGTGATTGTGAAGGCGCTCTTCCCCGTCAGACTAGCATTCAGTCTCTTGGGAATGCCGTGGTTCGCCAAGTGGTTCGTTTTGCCTATTACCAGGTTGTTCTCCAGAAAACGCAAGACCCCAGTTCAGCAGGCTCTGCCACCTCCAGCACCCACGCAGCACAAGGCAAAGAAAATTGAGAAACCAAGATTGTAAATGAAAGAAAAAAGGATGTGTAAGAAACAAGGGCGTTAAACTTTTTACCATTCATCATGACAACATAAGCAAATTAGACAGTAGATGTCAGTGTGCGCAGCGGAGCAGCGCATCGTTTACTCTAATGTGACCTCCATCTCCGAGGGACTCAAAGGCATGAACGAGTCCAAGCTGTTTCCCCGAGTAATCTTCAATCTATCCAATGCATGCTTGGGAACCAACACCAGATTCAAGGATGGCTCCACGGACATCTCACGGTCGTCAAAATCAAACAACTCAGGCAAGTCACGCACATCAGGTTGATTAGAGTACAATTGGTAGTTAGCGTTATTCTGATGTGGGTGGTGCGAGGAGTTGCTGTAGATCTGTTGGCTGAACAATTTCCTGTAATTAGGCAACTTTGTGTTCTCATCTCTCAACTCGTCAAAGTAGGGGTCTGCCAAGGCCTCAATGCACGATATTCTGTCGACAGGGGAGTACTCCAAGATTTTCATTATGAACTGAACACAATCGTTGGGGTTTTTCCTAAAGATCTTCGACAAAGGCACCGGCTTGATCAGCGGGAATTTGTACTCGGTGTAGTTTGGGTTCATATTCTTGATCTGTTCCCTCGTGGGCGTGCCCAAGATCTTGATGATTTCAACCAATTGGTCCACGCCTGACTCACCTGGAAACAAGGGCTGACCAAAAATCAATTCGGCCATCACACAACCGGCGGACCAGACGTCGATCTTGGTTGTGTAGTTGGTGGCGCCGAAAATCAATTCCGGAGCTCTGTAGTACCTGGAACAGATGTAGGAGACATTGGGCTCCAGAGGGTTGAGGATCTTAGCGGAGCCAAAGTCGCACAACTTAAGCACGCCGGTCTCCGGGTCAATCAATAAGTTCTGGGGTTTGATGTCACGATGACAAATGCCTTGGGAGTGAATGTAGTTCAAGGCCCTGAACATTTGGTAAGTGTATAGCTTCACTTCCAAAGAGGGCATGCTAAGTCTTTTGGAAACATAGTAATGCGATGCTTTGTATAATGTCTCGGGGACAAATTCCAAGATTAAGTTCAAAAACAACTCGTTTTTGTCGTTGTTGGTGTAGAAATAGTACCTCAAGTCAACGACATTGCGGTGATGAACCAACTTCATGATTTGAAGCTCTCTGTTTTTGAATCGCTTGTCCTGCAAGACCTGCTTGATGGCAGCAATCTCATTAGACGGTAAAAGCTGTGTCTGAAACACCACACCGAAGGACCCATGGCCAACCATCTGGGACTTGGTGTACTGGATTGACTCGAGCTTTCCCGTCAGACCGTTGTTAACATTCTCTGTTATGACTTCTATTTTGGACATGTTAGTATATGTGACGCTTTGTCGAATGGAACTTGGAGAAACGAGATCACTGTGGAATGGTTGATGAGGAGAAACAGCAGCGCCGTTGTTGGGAAAATTGAATGACAGAAGAGCTTTTCGGGCAGAAAAGACTCGTGAAAGGCAGTAAAATCACAGATGGTAAAGAGCCTAAGGTGGCCTAATGTGAAGAACAGAGCGGAGACGTCAAAAGGTCAAGCGTGACTGGCAGTGGAATTGATCCAACCGATGGACTAGGGGTCTTGCAACAAGATGCGGGGTAGGGCAGGCAAACACAAGCGTATTTCAATCCAACTCAATTCGTGCTGAATCTGACTTTTCAATTTTCTGGATCCGAAAATCACAAAGAACAAACCCCAGAAAAACAGAAAGCTTGAATCACTCGCGGGTGTTGCGACCACCTATAGGTCACGCAGCAAATTTGGGCGCGCACGACTTTTCTGCCACGATCGGTTCCTCCATCAATACGCTTCTTGAAGGGTGGGGTTGCCGCGTTGCACGGCATCCTGCGGGGCTGACGTAGTCCTGTTGCGAATGTAAAAAGGGCGGGATGCCAGGAGTGTTGTCACGTGACGTTCCCGCCACGTGTACTTTTCTGTATTTGCTTTTCAAAGTAACCAGTCCTGGCATCCCCGATATTGACCTCGCCTATTGCACCCATCCCACAAGAGGAAAAACTGCAAAGGCGGCAGATTCACTCCTGCACATAAGAATGGATGCATGAAGAGGCTCCCTTTTTAGCATCGAGTATTGCACAGAAGCAGGCTAATTGAAGACCCCGCAAATGGAACACCCGGGTTTGATCACGAGGTAGACCTTGTTGGTGACTAATACCCAAGGAGCTGGTGATTGATTCCAGAACTCAACTTCGCAGGCGAATCCGAGTTCAGGGTGCACCCCCTAGCTAGACCATTTTGGCTACCCTGCATACATGTGGGGAAGAGATGCTTCTCCACATTTCACGAACTTCATTTGCAATCAAGGCCATTGGTGGTTTTGAGGTCAAGGTTGATCTGCCCAAACATGAAATTTCTACGAGTTTCAAAACGCTAAATCGAGCCTGGCCCGATGCACGCTTTAAATATGCCTTTTCTGGTAAGTCGGTTGCCCGCTCTGCCTGATTTTCCCCACCTCGATTGTTCACATTTGGTTCCTTGATTCTTTGTTCATAAACCCAAGGATGCTTGCCTCAACATGGAATGACGTAGTCTTTGATCTGATCTGGTATTAGAATGGAGGGGAAGGCTAGGGAATGGATGGAGATTTGAGCCTGCTCTAATTATGGAAAGTGAAAAGTTTGTGGAATGCTGGATTGGCTTAGATGGAAATTGTGGGGAATGCCGCCATGAGTATGATGGAATTCCGGAATGACTGTAATGGATGATTTGGAGTTTTGGTTTGCTGTCTCTCTGGGGATTGCTCTCAACTGTGGCGGGAATGCCTGGATGGATCTCGTTTTCGTTCTTTCTCTGTAATACGTACCGATTTGCTCGCTCATGCAGCGAGACTTGGAATTCAGGTTCTTGATCAACCCTGTTTTGGCGCCCCGATGGAAAGTCATCTGCAGCCGCGTTTGATCATAGGACTGGATTCTCTGAAGCTCTGTATTCTCTTCGTTAGCGGTGTGCTTGTGTGGCATAATCATGTCTCGTAGTCTCAGCGAGAAGGTCATTTTGCGAGGCTTCTCCATATTTTGCACTGTCTGCACCGAATTCTGGCGGGGTTTCACGCCGCTGTGCACTGAATTCTGCCTGCCTTTGGTCGCCACGGAGTTGGTTCTCGACATGGGTGCCGCCTTGGGGTCTTTGTCGGCCACCAACGTCCTCTGGTCACCGAACGGGTTGTTGAAGACGAATCCGTCGGCGTTGGAGGCGTCATTGGCGTTTCCATTGGCGGCTCCATTGGGCTGCTCTATTTGTGCGGGAGCACCCATAGGCCCCAGATTCTGCGTGCTTCCGGAATTTCCAGTCGCTACGGAGTCCTGGCGGCCTCTGTGCTGGCTCTGGAGAATGGGGAGCGTTGTTTGCACAGTCTTGCCCTCTTTCTTGCGTTCTCTGCGCTCCTTCTGTTCTTTCTTGAGCTCCTTGCGCTCCTTGCGGTCCTCCTTGCGGTCTTCACGGCGCTCCTTGCGGTCCTCACGCTTTGCCCGCCTCTCCTCCTTGCGTGCCTTGCGGTCCTTCTTGTCGACTTGTTCCCTGACGGTCATTTCGCCGGTTTCCACGTCGATTTCTGTCACAAACGTCTTCTTCGTGCCGGGGTTTTTGAACCCCTTCAAGTGCTTGTTGGCCTTCAGGTACACGGGCTTGTCGCCAATCATTTCTCGTATTTCAGGCGTCAGGTAGTCGTAGTTGTTGAGGAATTTGGGGTAGTACTTGAAACAGCCAAACTTGCGTTCCAACTCGTCATAGTCCAAACATTTGATGAAGTCCTCGTCCGTTGGAGAATCTGGAACCCCAGGGCCAGAAACCTGGAGTTTTCCTATGCCTTTTAGTAATGTGGTCATTTGGTTAACATAGCAGGCGGGGCGTTACCTTCCTTTTATAGTCACTTCTGCTTTCTGGCAGACAGGCAGGTGGGGAAGGCTCGCAGTGGAAAACACAAGTGCCGACAATAATATTGAATACGAGATGTTGAAAAAAATGGCCCAAAACGGAAGTTTTGGAATTTGGAACATTTAGGAGTTTTAGAGAAGGCGTTAAAATAATAAAAAAAGGCTGAATGGAGAAGAGGTGTCAATGTGACGCTGCCTTTGTACTGCTCTGCGGCTTTTGTCGCAGGTATAGGATAAATTGCGCCGCAAGAACGATAAGGTTACTTTGGATTCGTGACTTTTCGAGATTTATGCCGTGGTGGGATTTTGGAATTAAGTTGCCTTTGAGTGATTTTCTGGGTCGTAATTGGTTCTCTGTTTCGGTCATGATTCGTAGTTTGGTTAATTGTACGGTTTTGTTATGCGTACCCCAGTTCTTTGTTGTCTACTCAAACAACGAGATTTTCGAGAACTGGTCTCTGATTGACTTTAGCCAGATTGTGTCCTCAAAACCTCAAAGTCATCGAGTCTCAAAACCACCAAATTCCCAAAACCATCAAATTTCCAAAAACCAAACTGTAAACCACTCAGATTCGCCTCTTTGCAGCCAGGTATCGAATGCCGTGACTTCTTCAATTGGAAGCAAGCTCCTTGGGTGAGGCAACTCGTCCACTTTCGTGTACGAGGAATTCGAGAAGTTTACTGTTCAAGTCTTTGGTTGCAACGATTCACAAAGACTTTACAGCCAAACAGGGCAAATTTACAGGTTAAGAAGAAACTTTCGACAAATCCAGGGAGAAATTAAGACATTGGAATCTCTCAGTCACGGCTTTTTCTTATCCGAAGTGAGCTCGACCGCCAATTTGAAAATCTTTTAGTAGGCTCTGAGGCATCTTAGTTGAGGCAGGTGCTCACTATCAATTGATTCCCATCCTCCAAAATTTAACCGAAATGACTTCAAAGCAAAAGCAGCGATACAAAAAATTACCTCTATTGTCGAGAGCCCGTGAATTCAGCTTTTGAAATATTTCCATAATCCAAATGAATCTATCTCAATCTCTTTGTAGTGGCTTTGGCCTGTACGGTGAGGTAATACAACATCCTGGAGTCCGTTTGACAAAAGCGCAAAACTGGCTGCAGACAGGCTAGTTTGGAGCAGTCCCATTCTTCTCTGCGGTTGTAAAATCTTCACTTTTCGGACTGGTTTTGGACTCTTTTTGTGGTTTTTCTGATCTTTTTTTTTTTTTGATATTTTTTTAGGTTTGGCAATTACAGTCATTGGACGTTTGCAACCATTGACCCCAGATTTCAGCGATCGCCAGTGTAAGATAATGATTGTGGGAGAAATCGACGGATGAGACAGACGGCCATAAATGTATGACCGAGATAGGATTTAGAGGTTTCTTGCTTTCTAAGCCTGGTGGCGGCAATCCGTTTCTGTTTGTGTACCAGATTAGTCGGAATTATCAGGGCCACTTAAATCTCAATTTCCACGAGAAACCACCGGGTACCCATTTAATTTCAAGGCACTTAACGTACCTTCAGCAGTCCGTGATAGTAAACGTTTTCATAAACCCAAATAGCACCTACTTCGGAAAACGTTAGAGTACGCCGAGCTGCTGCCGAGTCAGCCCCACTAATAATCAACCATAATCCACCTCTACTTACGCAGCCCACCTCTTTGTTTCTGTGGCTTTTAAAGCTGCCGCGGCCACTTCCAGCAAGACATGCCGCCGTCGATTGCTCTTTCTAAAACCCGTTGAACGCACCTTGCATGATTCCCTGCTCGACCGAAATAGCCGACATGCTTGTTTACCAAATGATGACCATGGGGCTTTTCTGGGCTGTGGGGTCACGAAGGGAGCTGTCGGAACCATAGGTTTCGAGCTTTAATCGTCGTGCCGGAGTCATTATCGGAAAGAGGACGAGAGCTTGGAAGAAATGGTGGATCGAAGTGCGTGATTGCAAGAAAGAAGTAGAACGGTAAGAACCTCAAGCATAGAGGTGCTTTTTGTGATCGCCTTAATGAAGAATAGGGAGCGGTGCACGAGAATGTAGGAGATAAGGTGGGTTTTTGAGGCTTCAATTATCAGACATTGAAAGCAAGTTATGCGGCCCACAGCAGACGAATATGGCCCCCTGGATAGCATCTCAATCCTGTAATCGTGGAGATACTTGTCTTGATAACTGTGGGACTTGAATACTTCTTTGGTGCCGTGACGTGACATTTTCTTTAAATGGAAGTTTTGGCAGATTGAAGCGTTGAAAGGCCGGATGGGCTGTGATCCACAGCCGTTTTCTTGTCGCCCCTTGATGCAAAAGAGCCTCAGACTGTTATGCTTATGAAATATAATCTCTCAATTCAAAAGGTCCTGTGCTTCTTAGTAGCGAAACTCGTCAAGACGGAGCAGCTTGAAATTGTTCACCGATCGTGGCTTTTTGACATGCTTCCATCAAAAAACTCAAGTGAAACTGCAATTTCCCTCGGACCAAAGCATCAAAGTCTCTCCTTTTGTCCTCTTTGCACTCTTCAATTCATCCCTCTGAGCCCTCGCTTATCTTGGAGCGGGGCTTGAAGCTTGTTTTGCATTTCCATGAAAGGCTGAGATGCAAACAAAGAGCATATCTGCACAGACCAGAACAAAGGAGAGTACGTTGTTATGTAAACTCCATCTTAACTGAAACTTAGGGCCTCACCACGTGTTTGTTTGAGTCGAGCTGGCTGTGAAGTAGCCCATTTGGGAGTATCTGGAGGACTCAAATCCGAAAATCAGCAAAACGGACATATCACATCACCAAACGAATCACAACCAAATAGCTCAAAACCACAAAAAGCTTACCTATCAGGCTTCGAAATCGATACTGCCGCTTGAAAATTGTGGCTCAAAGTCAGTCCACTCACTTTCTCACTCTCCACCAACACCATCGTGAGAAATGGCTGCAAACGCCAAAACGCCCTCGTAGGCCAGATAAGAACTCCGAACACCAGGTATCATTGGTCGTTTTCACTCATACGGCAGTTTACAGCGACCATAAAAGAAACACATTCTGCCAAGACCGCCTGCCTCTACTCCAAGCCAAGAGTTGCGAAATCTCCCTCAGTTACGGTCCAAGGCCGGTACAGATCAGAAAAGCCTTGATAAAAGTGTAAAATTCCTGTAGGAATTACCAGGCCCCGCAGACTGGTCTGATGAAGTTTTCGAGGAAAACGCACTTATACCAGGGTCCAGATAACGTAACCAAAGCCCACAATAGGCCTCCACAAAAATCGTCACATAAGTAGCTGACGTTTATAGTGACTCTTTGGAATCCTCCTTCATCAGTTTTTTTTGATCTGCCCCACTGCCTCTTCTGCATTGTTGCAGAGTCCTTTTCTTAACCTCTTTTCTTAGGCCTCTTATCATTCCATCTCTGGCTTCTGCCCCACCTTCCAAAGAAACGCCGTGCCGCTCTGGATCAATTTATAAAGGTCTGATATGCCACGGCTGATTCTGGGTAACCATGAGCAAATCTCCAACATCCTCCATCTTGAGATACTCAGACAAGGACAAACCGTTAGCGCTGGTGGATTTCCTTGAGAAGGGTGAAGGTGAGCTCATTCTGAAGGACTCGCCTTTCAGTGAGGAGGACCTGAATGAGCTTAAAAAGGGCTTGAAAAACAGGCATGTTCAGTTGATCGCCTTGGGTGGTGCTATTGGTACCGGGTTGTTTTTGGGATCGGGTCAGGTCTTGTATAACACCGGACCAGGGCCATTGTGGATTTCCTACCTTGTCATGGCGGTGGTTGTTTGGTTTGTGATGAACATGTTGGCGGAAATGGCGGCGTTTTTGCCAGTTCCTGGGTCTGGATCCCAGCAATTCATCAACGACTTCACTGACCCTTCAATTGGCTTTGCACTTGGCTGGAATTACTGGTACGGCTTTTCTATTTTGGTAGCCACAGAGACCGTCGCTGCCGCCATGTTGATTCAGTACTGGACCACCGACGTGCACATCGCCATTTGGATCTCCATTTTGTTGGTTATGATGCTTATTTTGAATGTGTTACCGGTGCAATTCTTCGGTGAGGCGGAATTCTTCTTTGCTAGTATCAAGATTATTGCAATCACGGGCTTGATCATCGTGGGTATAGTGTTGTTCTTTGGCGGAGGCCCCAATAAGGATATGCTTGGATTCCGTCATTGGGCCGATGGAAACGCTTTTCATCAGCATTTGGTCGGTGGAAGCACAGGCCGCTTTTTGGCAACATGGACCGCAATAATCAGAGCAGGGTACTCCTTCATCATGAGTCCTGAGTTGATTGTGGCCTGCTCTGGAGAGGTCGTCAGGCCTCGTCGAATTATCCCCAGATGTGCAAACCAGTTTATCTACCGGTTAGCGTTTTTCTATATTTTGGGGTCTTTGGTGATTGGTATTATTGCTGACTCCAGAAGTGAGCGACTCATGGGAGAAAAGGGAGACGCTTCTGCCTCGCCGTTTGTGGTGGGAATCCAGAACGCCGGGATTCCCGTTTTGAACCACATCGTCAACGCTGTGATCTTGACTTCCGCTGCTTCTGCTGGCAACTCCTTCTTCTATGCTGGCTCAAGAACACTCTATTCTCTTGCCAAAAAGGGACTTGCACCAAGGATCTTCTCCAGAGTCAACAGACATGGTGTGCCTATTTACTGTGTGCTTGTGGTGTTTTGTGTGGGCTGCTTGGCGTACTTGAACGTCTCCAGTTCTTCCTCGAAGGTCTTCTCCTGGTTTTCCAACATTTCCACCATCTCTGGCTACATTTCGTGGATCACCGCTGCTTTTGCATACACCAGGTGGAGAAAGGCCATCATGATTCGTGGCCTCGAAGACAGAGTGCCTTACAAAACACCATTTCAGCCATACGGAGCGTACTTCGTAATGGGATTCGTCAGTTTGATCACTCTCACCAATGGTTACGCTGTTTTCTTCGACTTCGATGTTGCCGATTTCATCGCTGCTTACATCACCTTGCCCATTGTGGTCGGTCTTTATGTCTCCCATAGAGCGTACTCGTATTTCTGGGTGGGTCGTAAAAGATGGCTCAATCCTGTGGAGGAGTTTGACTTTACCAAATTGGAGATGGTCGAGGAGGAGGAGCAAAATTACGTCAATCCAATTCCGAGAAACATTTGGGAGAAAGTACTTTTCAAGCTTTTCTAGACGACGATTCACGAGCCACGACAATAAACGTAAGAGTTATTCAATGTAGGGATCTTGGGAGATACAAGGGATGAATCTTGAACAAATGCTTACTGGGGCACGAAGTAATGGGGATGTTGAAGTAGCTCCATCTCATGGCAGTAGGTATACTTAAAGTTAAGTTCTTTTGCTTGTTCTGGATAGAACATCACCTTATCAACACTCATATTTAGATGATGCTGGATCTGTTAGAGTGAACAATCACATATAAAGTACGTCATAGCTTCGAGAAAATGCCATCTGCTATGTCATCCTTTTAATATCGGTGACTTGACATTATCACCCTGCAAAAATATATGCTCCAGCAGTAAAACTTCGAGCTTTGAGCAGCGTATTACTCAAGCCCTGTGTTCTGACTCGACCAAAATCCCATCTAATTAATGGGATCCAATCAGTGCATAATTCTCTTAACCTTCAGTTCATTCCTCCCTTTTACACCTCCAAACTCCCGCTCCCCTTCTCTGTCAGCTCAACCAAAACTCTCCCGTCGTACTTGGTCAACCCACTGAACAACGCCTGGACATCAGGGTCTCTGCACCTCGGTAAGAGCTCCTCCACCAGCTTTCTGGGGTGCTCCGCATACTTAAACTTCACAAAATGGTACTTTTCGCTGGCCATCTTCTCCCAGTATAAAGGGCTCAGCTTATCTGTCACCGTGGGGGTTCCAAAACTCTTGAACAACCCACGAAGCAACAAGAAATCGTTAAGCTCCGGCATCTCCTCCCGCTCGTCGTCGTCCAAATCACAATTCACCGGCTGGCCGTCTTTGGAGTACAAATACAGCACCAAGATGCCCAACAGCCAGAGATCCACCTCATACGAGTAGTCTGTGACGCCAAAACAGAGCTCCGGCGGCTTATACCAGCCTGTAGCGATATCTCCAACTTTTTCGTTCCACGGTTCCAGTGCCGGTGGGTCGTCCACAGGGTAGGAGATGCCAAAGTCGCCCAAAACAGGCGTATTTTCTCCAGTTATAAAGACATTGGCAGGCTTAACGTCACGGTGGATGATGTGCCTTGCGTGGAGAAAGCGTAACGCGTCTGCTAGCCCAAAAGCTATGCTTCGACACGCGTCCAATCCTAGGCAATTCTGGTCCTGGAGCTTGTTCTTTGACGGATCTGCCAAGTTGAACTTCATTTTCCGTTTTGTGTTCTGCTGCACGAGAGAAACCAAATCCGTCTTGTAAAACGGCATCACGAGAACCTCGTCTTCGCTGTCTGGAGCCCTGTAGGCGTCTATATACGGCACGATGTGGGGGTTCTTCCATTCAGTGAGAGCTCGTAGAATCTTCACTTCTCTAATAAAGTCGTGTGGTTTTCGAACAAAATCAAGATCCACCACTTTTAGGGCCACGCTTGTTTCGTCAGCCAGTTTTCCTTCATACACGTCGCATGCTGGGCCCAGGTAAACTTGGCGGATTCTCTTGTACATTGAGTAGTAGGTGCGAAGTGATAATGTGGAGAAGGAAGGACATGGTGATGGCCAGAGGATTTTTTACTTTTAGGTGGAATGTTAAAATTGGCATTGGAATGGAGGAGGATGGCTGTTTGGCAAAAAATTTAGAGAAATTGGTGAGTTGGTGTATGTGGATGTGATCCTCTAGATACTGCTCTTCGTGTAGTCACTATGGGATTGTATGTTTACCTAAAGATTGGTCCAAACAATAAGGCGGGAATATCAGCTTCAGGTAGCTCAACTGAGAGGCGATTTTGGGGGTACCTTCTAACTCTTGCCTTTCGTTGGCCGGTATTCATCTTGTTAAAGTACCTCTTTCTAGTATTCTGGTATACTGTTCAATTGATCCGGATACGTTGTTCCCTGTTGCTACAGACCTCGTTCTTGCTTTATGAGACGTCTTCTAAAACTATTAGACTCGGTGTGTTTGTCCTTTTCTCTGACTTTCTACTTTGGCTCCCATAAGTAGCTGGAATTGCTTTGAGAGCATCCAATCTCTAGGCAAACTCTCTTCACTGGATAGATCTTTGAGCTCTGGCTTAAATCTAAACGTTCGTCAATCCATGCATTTGCTGGACCAAACATACTTCCAAAACGAGCAATCCTTACTTCAAGTTTGAGGAAATATCTTAGAGCGTACGCAATGTTCTATAACCTACCTTTTGACTGGATTCCTGCTTGGCTGGTTCAATTCCTCTCTCATTGGACGAGTTATATGCTGTTTCCGTCATCGTACTGAAAATGTCTGTAATACTTCGACGAGCATCTTCTTAACTGTTTAGAAAGGGTTATTGTCTGTTGCGCTGGATGCTTTAAAGAAGTCGAAGCAGCGTTCCTTTTTGTACTGCTGTGGCTTCATTCTGTGTCTGTCTGAACTTTCCTGGATGTTCCTTTAGCTTTCAAAGATTCCACAGTCAAATGACGATCAAGTGTCTCACTTTTAAACCGCAGAAAC
Organism: Candidozyma konsanensis; assembly: GCA_030563505.1. Taxonomy (NCBI): domain Eukaryota; kingdom Fungi; phylum Ascomycota; class Pichiomycetes; order Serinales; family Metschnikowiaceae; genus Candidozyma; species Candidozyma konsanensis. The sequence goes on along the minus strand of JAJMJI010000012.1, from coordinate 19,255 downwards.
TCTCAGCATGCTAACCCTCGTTCCAATGCGAAAGACCTCTATACCCTAACCTCTCTGTCTCTTTCTCGCAGCCGTATCGTCATAAGGTCTCTTCTTATTGAAAGCGGTGTTCTGTGCGGTAATGTCAATGTCATCCGTGAAGATACGCCGCTTCGGGTACTTCACGTTCAAGCCCTCAAATGCATTTTCTTTCACCACTGGCGCCTCGAGGAAATAAGGGTGCACAAGTGCTCCATCAGCGGTGATTCTCGTGATAGGGTCGTAGTGAAGCAAATCACGAAGTAACGTCAAGCAGCCTTTGCTTTTGCCGCCAATCATCTTGTACCAATTGCTAAGATTGGGCTGGAAGGTGACGCCTTTTTGAAGGAAATGCTGCTGGAATGCAGGGTAGTCTGGGTATTTTGGAAGAATGGGCCACTGCTCTACAGTGGGGGTACCCAAAATCTCGAAGATCTTCTGAAGCTGGTTTTTCTGGAACGGAATCAGCTTTTTGTTGCTCATGTCGAACTTTGCCTCTTCACCTTTGAAAATGGGCCGGAGCGAAAGCAACTCTGCCAAAATGCAGCCCACAGCCCAAAGGTCTATAGCTGGAGTGTAATGTCTAGTTCCGAGAAGAAGCTCCGGAGCCCTATACCAGATAGTGACCACCACCTTATCGCCGGTGTACAAGCTTTGGAGAGGGTTATTAAACTTTCTGGCGAGACCTAGATCGCCGATTTTAACCACTCCGTCGCTGGAAACCATGATATTGGCTGGTTTGAGATCTCTGTGAAAAACCCAGTTTTTGTGAAGAAACGTCACGCCGTTGAGGACCTGCCAGATCAACAGCTTGACTGTCGACTCCGGAATCGGCTTGACGTCGGGATGCAGATGGTAATGGATGATCTGGAGCAAATCGTGCTCAAAGAATTCAAACACCATGTAGATGGATTTGCTCTCGAGCATGATCTCCATAAGCTTGGTTACGTTCTTGTGGTTGAGCTCCCTACATAGCGACATTTCTCGAATCGCCAGCTGGGAAATGCCAGTGTATGCTCCTCCTTCGTTATTAGCACCCAAAGCATGGGCCATGCTGGAGTGGTTATCCTGCTTGAATTTCTTGATCGCAAACAACTTGACCTCCTCCTCCTCGTTTTCCTGTTTCTCTAGCTGCTGGCCCATCTCTCCGAGATCATCAGAACTGCTATTCTGGCCAGCTTTCACCTTGGCCTTGTACACTTTTCCGTATGTTCCGGCGGCGATGTACCCGATAACGGTGTAGTTCGAAAGCACGGAGTTTCTGCTCAAATCTTTCCGGTGTCTGTAAGGCCCCAAAGTCAATATGGAGTTCAGAGCCATCATTGTAGGCTGGGGTAGTTGCATTGATGCTGAAGAAGTGGAGGCATTGGGCACGTTATTGGTGGAGTAGTAGGGTTGTGGAAAGTTGTGGCCTGTACCTGGTCTGTTTAAGCGGGAGACGCCGTGGGGGTACATAAACGTTGATTTTCTGGGTCTTTTTAGTGATACTCAGTGTTGAAGTAGCAGCGATATAGATACTGGTCTGCACACAGGGCAGATCAAGGTTCTGACAATTTAGGGTTTTTAAGGGGTTTGGAGTTTCTGGAGGTGTTTTGGGTTTCCTTGATGAGCTAGCTACATTTGATGAGAGTTTGGGGATTTTTCGGCGTGTTTGGGCTGTTTTGGTGGGTACTTTGTTGAGCCTTCTGGAGATAGCAAAGCTGCGAAGAACAGTGATCCTGAAGTTGCCAAAAAGAGGTTGGCGAGGATTTGAATTTATATAAAGCTGTTTAAGGATATTGGGAGATGGAGGTGAAAGTTTTTTGCCTAGGGCTGTTGTGCAACTTGGTATAGGCTTTTTGCTGACCCCAGGACGGCACTCTCAACATCATCCCTCTTACTCTTCTAGCTTTATTTCTGGTTAAGAAGTAAAACTTTGCGTTGTATGAGGAAATCCGAATTTGGCCAATGTGAAGGGTGGCTTTGCTGGGTATAAATAGGTTGAATAATTTTCGTATGATGGATCAGTACTGGAAATGAGTTGGTTCCGTTCCTTAACCTCATATAAGAGTCCGATTGGGTGATAAAAATTGATTAACTCAATAGAGGTCTCCTAGAAACTAGCCAGTATGTAGATGTGTGCATGGTTATATTACATTGATCTGCATCAGAGGCACCCTGTTGAATTGAAAATGACCATATTCATCTTTTCAATTCCTGTTTCATCTTCAACTCCCGATGAGGCTTTTCTAATTCTGAATCAGAAAACACATTTCCTCGGTCGATACATTTATGATTAGCATATGTTTCCAATTGAAAAAGTCCAACCTGCCCATCGGTCCATCCGACCTATACCTGGCCTAGACCTTTTCCCTACAAATCCATTTAAACAATCGTGATTATCGTAAAGTCTACCTAGCCACAGAAAACCATCCGCTGTCACGGTCGGTGACAATGTCCGTCGGAGCTTGAACACTCATAATTGATTCGTTGTCCTTCATGGAACAAAATATCCTTTCAATCTTCGCTGGCAGAATAGCACAACAGCCCGGCCGTCATGCATTCACACCAGCAAAAGATCAGCTTTGAATGCTTGTCTTGAAGGACTGCTGCCCTCGAGCATTTATAAAAACCGTAAAATCCCATGTAACCACTCCCGGGGTACTTTAGTAGCCATCATCCGTGCCGGAAAGTCTCCTGGCATTACTGTGGCTGAAACGCAACCGTCCTCGGCGTTTCTACCTATTTCACATACTCTCTGTCATCGCTCTTACCTTCAAGCTCGCCTCTGATGACTTCCATCTTTCTGGTCTGCTCATTCCACTCCTTTTCTTCGGTGCTCTTGTCTGTGCCCTTGGCAAAGAGAGAGTCCTCGGGTCTTCTGTAAGAGCGGCCCAAGCGGTCCCACAAAGTGGTGAACTGACCGTAGTTGTAGTTGAAGTACAAATGGTGCACTGTGTGGCAGGCTGTACCGTTGACAACAGGGTCATTCAGCATGTACTGGCCGTCGTGGATCATGACGGTCCAGAAATTCACGAACGTGAACAAAAGAAGGTACGAAACCTTGTGCAAGGGGAATACCAATGGGTACAAGTGGTAAGGCAACGACTGGAACCAGCCGTCCACAGGGTGGAAAGCGTGGGATGCAAAGGGCGTGCACACGATCCACTTGTGATGTGGTTTGTGCAATTTCTTGTACACAGCGGGCCAGTGGAGCCAGCGGTGGATGAAGTAGATACCGCAATCTGTGAAAAGAATGAAAGCTGGGATCTGGTAGAAAATAGCTTTCCAGCCGCCAGTCGATTCGTTCACAGGGAAGTACAACTTGGAGAAACCGTTGAGTTCAGCCACAAAGAATGGCACCGTGAGAAGCACCATCACTGGGATGGCTGTTGTGGCCCTGTAAATCTCCAAAGAAACCTGGTTCTTCAAATAACGAGGGTGGTTAAAGATCTTCTTGTCAAAAACGAAGAAGTATGAAAGCGAAGCCACGGAGAAGTACAAGAGCCAGCCGAACACAGCGGTAATAACAAAGATGGAGAGACTCTCTCTCACCACATTGCTCCTCAGAAGAAACGACGCGTGGGTGTATTCGTCAAATTCAAAAAACTGGGGGAAATGGCCATAAACCTCGTCTTTCCTCTGCATTTTTCCCACCAATGAAGTCAAGTAGCTCACTGGAGCAGGGATACCCAGTACTGAAGTAGCGTTTTTCGAAACAAAACGGTTGTTGAAATATTCCGCTACAGCGCCATCCTTGGGCAACGCCTTTGCGTAAACCTTATCAAGGAGAAAGGCGTCAGCGATTTCCAAAATAAGATCCATTAGGGTTTATTTGGATATTAGGGAAAAATGTGGTTTATAAGTACTCAGGTAAGGTGCGTTTTTTCGTTTAGAAACGAGCTAAACGAGCAGCGTCCGAGTCGGTAGTGCGGTTGTATGCAGGCCTCGGCATCCCCGTTTCTCTCCGATGAGTCTCTGTGGGCGCCAGAGAAACAAATCGGTGGATTTAGGCAAATGAGAAGGTTCGGAGGATCGCCAGCTGTCATTGAGACTAAAGCCAGCGAGAACAGGCTGCTTTTGGAGATTGTTTTGGTCACGTGATCTTATCCACGTGATCTGTCAGCTCACTATCTCTCCCTTCACTCGGCTCATTCTGGCGTGTACGAGGGATGGCCAGATGCGCGGTCGATTAGAAACATTTAGGTTATGTGTAAACCCGTACACCACAATAATAAGCATACGGAGCCATTTGTGGTGACTGGAAATCAAGTAATTTTACGTTTTGAAAATTTCAGATTTTAGTGGGACCAGCAAATTTTGAAAAATCTTCCTGATTTAAAAAAATCTCATCTGATTTTCTCTCAAATGTCATTCTTTGGGCCTGCACTGTTTGCACCCAATGTACAGCAATCACCAAATACCTGCCACAAAAAGCAAACCGACCAATCGTAATTGCTATTTTAAAATCTTTGGTTTTCGCTACGGTTACCCCTTTTGCCAGAAAGCCTTCAAATCTTACTCTTTTGGGTCTCTCGTTTGGCTGCAAAATGGCCTGTTTTTAGAATCAATGGGCCATTAGTGTAGAAATCGCTCAGGTGACATTTGGGACTAGCGGCGTTTTTCAAAATTAGATTTCGCCTATTGGATGGACTGGTGGAATTTATGGGCCAATTTGTGAACAAAATAAATGCGTATTGACTTCATCGATGGTGTCAAATGGCATTTATCTGCAAAATGGTGAAATGGTCTTATTCCAGTCAACGCTAGAAAGAGTCTTAAAGTCATGCTGAAGAATCTAGCTAAAGGAACACTCTATTTTCATTTGAAGTTTTTAGCTCTCTCCTGGGTAGATGTTGTTTTGGTGATATGGAAGTCTGGCTGCTTCGAAATTAAGTGGGTCTGTTTTGTGCATTTCAACTAAAAAAGCTTTTGATCATAGTATACTCCAAATCAACAGTTCTCATAACAAATGCCTTTGTTCCTTCTTGATTCTCTGCCATTTATTCACTTGCCTTATGAATCAAGATTACCCTACTACATAAGCTGAAAACATCCAACTAAGGCTTAACAAAGAAGCCTCCTGCCAAGCCGCTAGAATTATACGTAACATTGACAAGTAAGTTCCCTTACCTAATGTCTGACTAACCTCTGTCTTAGTCAAAAAGGATCCGGTAACATAAAACGTGATTGCTAATAATCATGATGGTGCATAGTAATCAGACTCTTTCTGGACCGGATTTGTTGACCTCATCGCCCAGGCTTATCTAGATGTTATTGTTTGTCTAATGCACTGACGTCGATATGCCAATCTCTCCTATGCCTCTGCTACGTCTGCAACCTACAATCAGCGTATCATTATGATGTCATTAATACACACGATTCCGTATCAAAGAATCCCAAATAAACGTGAAGAAGAAAGTCAATGATGCAAGTGGACCTGCTCTATGTGGGGGGTGCCGGTCCGTCGGACAGCTAGGCTATGGGCCTGCCATCACATTTATGCAATTGATGAAAGCCGAGCAAACAGCTTCCAAATGGAGCTGGGCTCACTTAAAAAGTCGAGGCAGCGGTAGGAGAGCCTGAGGCTCCGTTCAGCGGCCGCTGGTTGATTTTTTCGTAGTTGATGCTTTTTAATATGTCTCTACCGCCTTTAGCAATGAGGATATCGGCGAGTTTTTCACCAAGCTCCTCGGCCTCGGCCTTGTTAGTGACAAGACCAGAAACCTCGCCTTCGACGGATTCCTCGCCATTGGGGCTGACGATGATGCCCTTGAACTGGAGCTGCTGAGACTCCTCGTCGTATTTTGTACTGACGCCCAAAGGAACGGAACAGCCGCCTTCCAAAACACGCATTAGCGATCTCTCGGCCGTGCAGCGGAGCGCAGAGGGCTTGTGCTCCAATTTGCTCAAAACTTGCTGCACCACGAGGTCGTCTCTTCTGATTTCGACGCCCAAGGCGCCCTGGCCAACGGCATGGTACATTTCAGGAGCGTCCAAAGCAACGTCTATGCGGTCTTCTAAGCCAAGACGGATCAAGCCGGCAGCAGCCAAAAGAAGACACTCGTAGGGGCTTTCAGGGTCGTCGAGTTTGGACAAACGGGTGTAAATGTTGCCACGGACGTCCTGGAAGCGCAAGTGAGGGTAGTTCTTAAGAAGTTGGGCGGAACGGCGGACCGAAGAGGTGCCGACCACGGCGCCCTTGGGCAAGTCGGCAAGCGACTTGTAAGGCGAGCCCTTTTTCATAACAAGAGCATCCCTTGGATCTTCTCTTTCCAAAATGCAGCCCAACTCAAACTCGTCAGGCAAGTTGGTGGGCATGTCTTTCAAGGAGTGGACGATCAAGTCCAACTGGGGGTACTCGTCGACGGGTTCGAGAAGCAAAATCTCGAGTTCTTTCGTCCACAACAGCTTGCCTCCAAACGAGTAAAGCGGCTTGTTCTGGATCTTGTCGCCCAACGTCAGAAGCGCCAAAACCAGGCAGTTCAAGTGGCGGTGGTGGTGTTCGATCTGAGCCTTGACGATTTCGGACTGGATTACTGCCAACTTGGATTTTCTGCCACCAATCTGGATGTGGTTATTGGGCACGTCGAGTTGGGGCATAATCTCAGGGCCGGTGTTGTGAGGCATGGATGAAAATTTTCGGGTGATTTTTGTTTAAAGAAAATATGGGGAGGTGGGTGTGGGGGAGCTGAGGATTTTGGGAGAAGTGGGTGGTTTCTTTTATGAGTGCGAGGGAAGAGGGTGCTTAAATAGAAGAAAAGGCCGTTTTGGCGCGGGGGGAACGGGCCACTAGGAAGGCAGATATTACTGATGAGGCGGCAGCCCTGGGAGAAACGGTGGACTAGGAGGGGAAAAAAAGCAATTCAAAGGGGGAACTATTTAAGGCGGCGGATTTCGCTGTTTTGGCAAGCTTCTTTTTTTTTTAACGTCGCCGGCGGCGGTGGTTTGGCTGGCGTGGTGGTTGCACCATGTGAGTTCGTGAGTTGCAAAAAGTGCGACTCGGCCCAGGCATCGAACGTCGCATAAGTGAAGGCTGACAGGCGAATGCGACGGACGTCAGGAATCGAACAAGGGGGTGGCCGTGCCGGCTCTCGTTTTTATTACTTCTCCTTTTTTTAAATTGCCCTTTTTTTAAATTGTCATTTTTTTGAATTGTCTGATTTTCGTCGCTGGTGGTCTCTCCGTTCTCCGGCTGCTTATCTCCAGTGGTTGCAACATGTGAGCCTGAATAAGCGATGCGGCCTGGCCTGGCACATTCAGCCCTCTTTCACAGGCACGAGGGGAACAATGAGGTGAGAGTTAGTGAGAGTGAAAAGTGAGAAACAAGAGATTGAACAAAACGGAACTAAAGAAAACGGAAATGATAATGGGTACGAGGAATTGCGTTTACGGCTGTAGTGTTTTCCCATCGCCGTCGGGCATCTCCAGATATCTACGAAAGCAAGTCTGAGCCAAACGAAAGCAACCTGAATCTGAGTCGATTCGTACTGGCAACAGGGTCCTTTCAGGTCAGTCGACGGATTTGGCTTCCTCAATAGGCATTACTGTGCGAGGCATTGAACCGTCATCGACGGAATTTGGGCTCACTAACGGCTGACGTGACGTAGTGGGTTGGTGTAACATGCTTACAAACTGCGGTCGTTCTAATTGCGCCCGCTGGCTGGTTTCTCAGCTGGAGCCTCTGGACCCAAAAACGCAGCAAATTTGATGTAAAGATCTCACGGTGTCTTTGACGTCTGCGCATTGGGCTAAAGAGAAAAAGAAATATGGAAAGCGGAGCAAACCATCTAGATTTGGTTAACGGTGGATTTCAAGAAAATAAAGCTTTGATGAATGTGGAGCTCCCCGCCTTCAGCTATTGAATTTCATCCCCGTTTTACTTCATCCCGAAATCCGCTTCGTCCTGTGAATTTGTGGCACCTAAAAGCAGCCACTCAACGTGAGCATGTTTTCCGTGGTGGTGACTGGCTTGTGTGCCTGAGAAACAGAAATTTGCAGCCATTAGCGTGTCGGTGAAAGGAGACTGGATGACGGTTGCAAAAAAACCAAAAAAAAAGATCATAAACGTCCATTCAAAGTTGTCGATGAAGGTCAGTTGAGAAAACCGGTGAGGTGAAGCAGATTGTGGAGAACTTTACGATTGTGAAGTAAGTGCCATTCGTAACCCAATTGCAGCATGGTAAGAACTTTTGGTTTTCTGTTGAGTAGCTTGTTTTCTGTCTATAAGCTCCTGCCACCAAAAGCCAACTCTGCCCAATTGAGGCAGAAAACAATATCAATTCCACAAGCATCCCTGAACCTTCATCTTGGCAAAACTCTCAAAGCCTAAATGGCGTCCCTACAATGCCTGAACAGTGCACTCTGAAAAGACCTTACCAATCGCCTTCCCGATCACCATCAATGATACTGATTCCGCCTGGTGCTTCTATCACTGAAATCACTTTTGATTTCTTTTTATTTTGCTTATCTCCTAATCAACGCCGCAGGCACTGGAGCCCCCTAAATCCTCGTGGCTTGCGTGCCGTTTTGGGCTGATTCAGCAATATCCGAACCCGGACTGGCATTTCGCAGCCATTTGCTACAGATTACATAGCCCGAATGCTGAGGCACACAGCGCTATGAGGCCAATTCGGGAGAAAAAAAGACGGTTATTAGCGGAATTACCTGGGTTTGGGTGAAAAGATTTTTTTAATTGGAAATTGCTGAGTTTCGGTGTTGTGGTATGGCATGTGTGAATTGCGTAATCTTTCATCGTATCGAACTCCGAACGGATTTCTCCGACTTCTGATAATTTTCAGAAAATGATCGGGTCTGAAGGTCAGGCGACCAAGAGAGAATTTTTGGTACATAATATATTATAAGCTATACAGAACCCCAAAGAGGGCTCTGGTCCCAAGAATGGAGGTTGTTGTCTTGTGACTGCTATACAGGGAGAGCACCGTGAATAGATATACTATTACAACGCTTCAAAGTGAGATAAATGATCACATCAAATGTATGGCAATTGTTAATGGGTATTTCGAGTAAGATGCCTTGAAATAAGGTCAGCTCATGGGAAAGTGGCCTATTCAATTGGGGACGTCAGAAGTCCTCCGACTCGTAGATTAATCGGCGCCTCGAACTAGAAATCACTGCTTGTACTACAAAATAATCGATAAAAACAGAAATCTGGAGTCTTCATTCTGGAGTCTACAAAGCGTGAGTGGTAGAGGATTGGGACTACATATTCCGGACTACATATTCCTTTCGTTGTGTGGAAACGAGAACAAACAAGATCTGAACATTTGAGCTTTGTTTGACGAAAATCCATCGAAGCCATCTAATTAAACATATTCTGTCTCTGGGTTTCCTGAGCCATTGCTCGGCTCTCAGAACTACTTACACTTATAAAGAACCGATTGTGCAACTCTCGCTATCAACTCTTCCAACTGCGCTACACTACTGGTCAAATGCAATGCTATTATATATCGTCAAATGGTCCCAAACAGGCTTTTTGAAACATCGCTTCCTTCGCTGTCGCTGTTCTCGCTCTCCATGCCGCTGCTGCTGGCCTCTGTCAAGTCATAGATCTCTTCTCCTCCACTCTTGTAATCCTGGCTGACTTTCCTGTCTCCTCCGTAAATGACAGCCTCAAGCTGGTTGAGCTTGTCCAACACAGCCGCTAGATCGGCCTTTTTCAGACGCCTCTTTGGCCCTTTCTCTCCACTAACTCTGCTTCTCACCCTCCTCGATTTGCCGTACTTTCCGTACCGCTTACCTAGAAAATCTTCAAGGAAAGCCAGGTCCTCTGAGGCGTTGCGCAAGCCGCCTAAAGTGTTGATGGAGAATTTGGGAAAGAGGTGGCGTGGGATCGGGTTGACTCCCGAGCGGGTTTCGTTGTCCTGAGCTCCAAATATCACGGCGTTGGAAGCATGCGAGATAGTTCTTCCAGCTGCGTTGGTATTCGCCATGGCAAAGTGGGAGCCTCTTCGGGAATTCATTCGAAGCGTGCTCACGTCAGAATCATCGTCGTGTACCTGGCCGGCCATTACCATATCACTATCGCCATAGAAGTCCTCGTCTTTGCTCAAGAAGGTGAAATACTTGAGGTCTTTCTGTTGCTTCTGTAAAAGACGTTTGTTGTCCTTGATGAGGATCTCGTACAAGTAGATCATGCAGATTGTCGGCATTTTAAAAACACTCACAATACCGTTGAACAAAAGCATGAGTGGCGATCGGTGTGAGTCCTTGGAGTAGTTCAACCGGCCCCACTTAAGATAGATAATGAGGTTTGTGGTCTTGATGTATTGAAACTCCTCCTTGTTCGTGAGTGTCACTTCCGTGAAGACATTACTGAGCACAATGGCGAGGATTGTAGCCACGATGAATTGCACCAAGAATAAGTAGGCAAGCTGCACCACCCGGCCCAAGTTGTTGTATCTGGTCCAGTTATCCCATACTGCTGGAGTGAAGCCAAAGAAGAGTTTCAACATGCTGAACGCCACCTCGTAAACTGTCAAATCGATGGTGAGACTGATGAAGCACAAGAAGAAGCCAAAGATGAGCGAAACGAAAAGCGAAAACATCGCGATCATGTAAAGCGACATCTTCTTGAACGACAAGATCATCATGTTGAAGAACTCATAGTTGTTGAACACCGAGAGCATCCTTGGGAAAAGCAAAATGGGAATCAAGCTGAAAAAGTTGTAGTAGACAGAAGCGTCTATCTTGCCAAAGCCTAGAAGGACACGAAGAACAAACGAAACGTCAATGAGACCTATGACCAACAAATCAAAGAACGTCCACACAATCTTCTTGAGGAACTTGAATTCAATGTGGAGAAGTTTCTGGATATTGTCGAAGTTGAAGCTTAGCGCCACCAACCAGAACAAAATGGAAAATAACTTGCTGAAAACAGTTTCTCCAACCTCCACCGTCCAGTGCTCCTTGTGTCGGAGCACCAAAATGAAGAACAAGAGTGTGAGGAATGCATATTTGAGGTTGATGACGATGGACTGATATTTTGGCACAATGTGTGACCTAAACACCACTTTCTTCAACGTCACCTTGTTGTACTTGTAGTTAACGATATTCTTCTCTTCTTCGGACTCTTCAGGCACGGACGGAAGCTCGAAATCATTTTTCCTGCGTTCGGTAGACCCTCCCAAAATACCAAGCCAGCTGTTGTCTTGCTCGCCTGCTTGATCCATGATAATAAGCTCTCCGTTGTAAATCTGCTCCATTATATGGACAATGACAGGCTGTGACAAGAATTTCTTCGATTTAGTGAGAACAGAGAGCTCGAGCGTGTTGAAGCTGTCCAAGTGCTTGGTGTCTTTCAAAATGCGGTTTTCATCCTGGCCATGCCGCAGCCCCATTGGATTCACAAACAAGAGGTTGATTCGGCTTTCCGAACGGTACTCTCGAAGCATGCGGATTGCCAAAAACTCGCAAATGTTCGCTTTGGTCAGGAGCAACTCGTACATGACAAAGTTGCTCTCCATCTGGATCATGAACTCGTACCGTAGAAGCAAAAGGACGTAGATGAGGTTCAACGACAAGCTGTTGGGGCCCTCTCCGTGTGTATCGGGCTTGACGGATCCATAGTTAACTGGCGTGAACTGGGGAGTATCGAACATATCATAGTTGCTAGACAAACCCTGAGCATTGAACACACCTTGCAAGGCTGAGTTTTGGGAGATTTTCACCAACCGCTCCACTATGGGCTTTATCAACGCCGTCCTGATCTCAGGCGTCTTCAACTGCTCGTACTTCAAGCTTAGCACAACCTTCTTGTGGATAAGCTTCTGCACCTGGAAGTACAAGTACTTGAACTCTAGATAACGGTATTTGGATTTGCCGGCTCTATCCAATCCCAAAGACTGGTATTTCGATCCAGTAGGCACTCTATTGCGAGACATGCCTTCGTGATAAAGCTGGAGAGCTTTGGCGGAGTTTTGGACTGGAGTAAAAGGATGACTGGTGTATCATTTTTCGCACCCAAATTGACAAAAGGTAAATACTGTCAGATCGCGGGGTCTCTCGCTTGCGCATGCTATAAGCACTCCGAAAATAAAGAGAGTGCAAAAAAACCGTTATCGCACATACCGATTGACAAAGTTGTATGCTTTATTGCCGTTTTCTTCGCCTAGCATATCTCGGAGCTCTTGTCTCGTGAGGGCCACGAAATCACGCATGTTCCGGATTCTCAGAATCACCGTGGTGTAATTGACATTGTTAATTCCTGGTATGCTTTGGAGAAGGTCTATGGCATCGTCGTTGTACATCGGCGGTCCTTCTTCTGTAGATATTGCCGGATTGACGCCTTTGGCGAGCGCCTCTTCCACGTCGGGCTCGTGCTGGCTCGCTTTGAGTTCGAGGAATATCTGGGCTGTTTCGTAGGGGGAAGACGACCAGATCACTTTGAGTTTGGGGAACGAAATGAGGAGCTCTGTGATTTTCAGCTGGATCTCCTTTTTCGAGATTTTGCTGGCAATCGGGTTGGTTGCCTTGTATCCGGGCGGACGAATCTCTGCAAACGGCTCGAACGAAAACGACTTGTTCTCGTCGAACTCAATCAAAAGCGTGGGGATCTCGTAGTGACGGAACATCTGCTCACACTGCTGGTACAAACGGCCGCTTTTGAACGATCCGATCAAATCGGGAATCGACTTCCTCTCAACGCATATCTTCGGTGATACAACGTAGTCTCCCACTGTGAGCATGCACGGAATAACTTGGATCCCGACTCGATATAGCAAATTGGGAAGAGACGAACGGAACTCTCTCGAATCCACAATGACCCTCATTTCGTCCTCTTCGGTCCGAAACTGCGCTCCTCCAGCTATTCTGGTGTTCACCACCTGCGACTTGCGAAGATGGAACTTCCAGTTTTCTTGATTACTTCCGAAACGCTTGCCCAAATTGGCTTTCTCTCTGATAAGACTGGTAAAAGCCAGCTTCTCTTTTCTGATTTTCATCAAATGCGTCTGCTCTTCAACGGAGGTGCCGTAATACATGAAATACGTCTTTGGCTCAACATTGGCGTTGGTAGCGTGGTACACCTCCACCCGTCTGATGAACGCTAGATCCGGTTCATACATAATGATGTACAGGGGGCACAACTCTTGGAGCAACGTCTCGTTCGTCTTGTCGTTGTAGGTCTCGATGATTATCTGGTTGTACTTTTCAATGTGCTCCAAGTCAATTGCAGCGGTTTTGATATGGGGAGAATTGGCCTCCGCATAGAAGTTTCTGAAGGTCTCCTGTGCCGTTTCTTCGTGCTCTTTCTCCTCCACAATCTCTGGCTCCTCAAGCTCGTCGTTGCTGTCATACTCTTCCTTGACGTCCTGCTCCAAACGGTCCACTATCTCCTGCTCTAGATCGACTGGGCCTGCGGTTTTTTCGTAATCACTTCCTGAGTGTAAACGTGCTACACTGGCCACAGCAGCCGCCCCACGAGTTCTTCTTCGTTTGCTTCGAGGCACATTGTTGCCTCTGGTGAAGGTCTTACTGGTATTGAGCTCTTCTGCAGCGGAGCCGGAATCAGGAGTATCTTCTCTCTCGTTGGGCTTCTCGGTCAATTCCGTATTGAGCCTTTTGGTTAGAGAAATGAGCTCTTTCCATTGAAGATACTCCCTGAGTTTGCCAACCATGTAGCCCTTGCAGGAGAACCACTTGCGGCCGGTGGGCTCGTGGACCTTCTTCTTTGCTTTTGCCAAAATGGAGCTCAACTGGTGGGCAGTTTTTGATGAAGAGCACATGATCAAAATGGGTCCTTCGGTCTTGGTGTTATCGACTGACCGTTCATAGATAATGTCGTCCACGAGCATGACCAACTGCTCCCATTTCGGTAGCTCCTCCAAATTGTAGACCTCTGCTTTTCCAGAAGATACCAGCACCTCCTGGCCTTCTTCAGCAGATTCTCTAGCGACAGTGACCCTTCCCAAAGCCCGCTCTTTGGCGTACGACGTGATTGTCGTCCCCTCGTCCATCATAAGCCAGGGGCTCATGGTGGTAGCGTTCATTGTGCCTGATCCAGAAGAACGAGTATTTGTATCAACGATTCCCTGGACCCGCTGGTAGAACACAAGGGAGTCATCTCGAAGAAGACTGGCTAGAAGCTCCTTGAGCGTGCCTAAATCGTAGACAAGCTGCTTAGAAGTCCAAGATATTCTGTGCCATTGGGATTCAAGAGATAGACGCACTCTGGTGACAAAGTCTGCATCATGCAAGTTTTCCACATCCCAGTAATCCGTGTCGAGCGTTGGATTATGCCGTTTGAGTTCCTGAAGACATGCCGTCAAACACGACAATATGGCGGTCTGGATCTTGGCCATTTTCGCAGACAACTTGACATTGATTTCGGTGACGGTGCTTCTCTTATTCTGTCTCGACGACTTTGGAAGCAACAGAGACGTCACCTCCACGTGAAACCGAGGCCACAAAAAAACGTGGCTCAACCTGAGGTACTTGAGTTTGTTGGCCAAAGGCGTGAAGCCTGTAAAAGACTCCGGCTCGTCAGAAACAGCCTTGATGAATCCCCAGTCGTTCTGGTCCCTGTACAAATTGACGATAAACGAGTCGTTCAGCGTCTCGCGGACCCTTTCGGCGTGGAGCAAGAAAAAGCCAGTAATGTCTTGCGGTTTAAGAATTCCCGAAAGAATATCCACCACCAAAATTCTCGAGCTGATACTGAGCACACCGCCCTTCATGTACATGTCACGACGCTTGTTTGTGTTGGCGAGATCCGAACCCCCTACGACTCGAAGGCCCGGTTCGGCCTCGTTTTCTGTATGCTTTCCAGCCACAGCATTCAACCAGCGTAGCTCTACCAAAACGTCGTTCAACTTCACGATCTCCTCTTCGCCTGCACCAAGCAAAATCACCAAGCTCTTTTTCACTGTCTTCGTTTTGCCGCTCTCAAGCGTCACCGAAGGCAGGCTCAAAGCGTAGAGTAAGTTAGCAGTGATCATTTCGCAGCCAAGTCCACGTCCTAGAATAAGAAGCCCGTCTTTCGCCAACATGGACTCGACGATCTCCTGGTAAAACCCCAACGGAAGCAAGCAGCACACGTCCTGAGACTCGTAAATAGCCGTGGTTTCAGCCTGTTCTTGTCTAACTACAGGAATGGAGGATTCGTCCTCCTGTGCCATTGCTCGCTGATAGTGAGCTCTTGTGCGTTCTTCCGATATCTCCGGAGGCTCTGGCTCGATATCGGCGGCCTCTGCCTCCTCCTGCTCCACATTGGCTGTGTTGCCTGTCTCATCTTCTGCAACAAAGAGGCTTTCCTGCTTATCGTCGTATTCCTCTTCCTCAGGAACAAATAACAGGGACATCACGTCCTCCTATGCAAAAATAGCTTTTCTTTCAAGCAATTGCCACTCCCAATAAAGTGGTGCTTGGGTTATCACAGTGGTAGTAAGGGTACTTGCGGTGCACTGATTTGGTGATGTTTCTCGCATTATCACCAACTCTTCTACTACTACTCAATGGAGGAAGGGTTCAATATAGACGCATACGCGCACAAGGGCGAGGTATCGCTACCGCATGACGTCACCTGTTTTGTTATGTATATCGAGGACGTTTCCGAATCCAAGGAAAAGGCCTTGGAGGAATGGAAATACTACCACAACCCAAATCGAGCACCATTTGAACGAATGGAGCACGTGAGCAGACCGGTGATCTACGGCATTGACCTCGACGAGTCGCCCGAGGAAACCCACAGAAAGATGTCTGCTTCTGCTACATTCAAGCTCACCCTCAGGGACGTGCGAAATAACTACTTCTACGGTATTGAGGTCGACAGGCTTTCTTTTCTTCATCCACAAGCTTCCAACACCGGTACACCGCTACCGATTCCGCTAGGCGGGCGGCTCGTGATCAAGGCGGGCACCAAGGTGTACAATGGGATTGTGTGCCTCACGGCACGCCATTGCAACTACTTGGGCCATGATGAGACACTGGCGCTTCTGCGACAGCTCAATGCGGGTCTCATGGAAAAGTATATAGATATAATGGAGCGGCAGCTCGGCTCATGAGGTCTGATGATGCAGTAAGAAGCTCAGGGTATCCAAAAGCTTATAGAGCACCAAGACATGGAATATCCACAGCCTCAAAGCTTATGGTCCAGGAGTCAATTGCTGAGCAATGTCGTCCACAAGACAAACTCGTCGGTGAAGTTATGGTGCACCAAGCTGACCAAGTAGTAGGAGTGGTAGATGTCGTTCAACAACTTGTACGAGGCGCTGTCTTTCCTGTAGCAGCGGGCCCACTCGAGCCATAACAAAAACGCCTCTTCGTTCCACGCCTTGAACGACTCATAGTCTATAATGGTGGGCTGCAACACCTCCTTCAGCGGAAACACGCCCCATGTGACTGCCAGCTTGGAGTTGCCGTTTTTGCCTTTGCTGAGCGGCAAGTTCAGCGTAATGTGGCCGCTGGCATCGCCGCAGTAGTATGTGATGGTCTTTTCGTCGATTTGTGACTCGAGACGGGGCAACAATTCGTCGTGCCATTGTTTTTTTGGGATGAAAAATTCCACAAACGACTTTTGGAAAATGTGACCGTTTGGTGGGCCCCAACCGAGGATCTTGTCGCGAGAAGAGCAGTTGTTAACGGCTGGCTGGGACGCCAACGTGAACCAGCCTCTTTCGTTGAGCTCAAAAAGCTCCTCCTGGATTAACGCCGTTTCGGGCGAAAGCTCGCTGTCTGCCCAAGGCATGACGGTGATTTTGTTCGAGAGGTAGTCCACAAACACACGTGTGATGTCGCTGACGCTCTTGGGTTCGCCCCAGATCTCCTCGACTTCCTTCTTAGAATGGAGCTTCAAGTTGGGCCCATAGCCGTCGATCTCACCATAAGCAGGGGAGTTGGAGTCACCAAAACGGCCGTTGGTGAACTCGTCCCACGTGGCGTCCTTGCCCAAGGCGCCTTTGCCTGTAGAAATGTCAACGATAGCCTTGGGGTCTCTAGAAAGGGCTTTGGAAACCAAAGCATGTTTGGCTTCAGCCACGCCTGGAACAGCTACCTGGTTCTCGTTCACTGAGGACTTTCTGCGGCCGTTTTTCTGTGGAGCCACGGGTAAGTCGTCGTCCGAGTCAGACGCCACGGCATCGTCGTGTGCAACCAGCTGGTTGTGTGGAATCATGTTCTGCAACACTGGCAGTCTATCAATGATAGAGGCCACGGCTTTCTCCAAATTGAGCGTGTAGAAATGGTAGCCACGAACACGGCCGTGGGTTCTCCTATCGATCTCCAGAATCATCTTGCTCAAAACGTCCAAACCAATGACCTTGACCATATCGTCGTCGTTGGCGTGTGCGTCCAAATCGTCCAAAATGGCCTTGGGCACGCTGGCATGCGAGAGACGTGTGGCTCGAAGAAAAACACGGTACGTGGTGATGGGCATGAGCCCGGGTATTAGCACGATGTTCTTCAACTGGGGTGTTTCTTGGAGCAACTGCTCATAAGCACAGAACTTGTCCACATCGAAAAAGAGCTGAGTCACCACGTAGTCAGCGCCAGCCTCCACCTTCTCAATCAAATACGGCAAGTCCCGGCGAGGATCCTGGCCCAGGGCATCTGCACCGTCCACATGGCCTTCTGGGTATCCGGCTACACCAATGCAAAAGTAGTCGCCGTGCTGCTCCCTTATGAATCTGACCAAATCAACGGCGCTGTTGAACTCGCAGTTTGGCGTCCAGTACTCCTCGGCACGGGGCGGGTCGCCTCTGAGCGCCAAGATGTTTCTGATGCCTGCTTCTTTGGCTCTTTTCAAAGCATCCTCAATGATCTCCTTGTTTGTGTTGGTGCACGTCAAGTGCAAGACCGTCGTCACGCCGAGCTCCTTCTGGCACGTGGCGGCCAAGTCCAAAGACTTCTCTGAAGTGGATCCACCGGCTCCCCAAGTAACAGTAAGGAAAAGCGGATTGAGAGCCATCATTCTCGACAAACGGGCGAGGAGGTTTCGAAAACCGGCGTCTGTTTTTGGCGGGAAAAACTCGAAAGAGCAGAACCGCTCGCCAGGCGCAAGGGCCTGAATTTTGGCGAGAACGGTCGACATTTGGGAAGATGTGGTGGTGGTAGTAGGTGAGTGTTGAGGTAGATGCAGTGCGGATGACTCTGATGGTGGAGGAGGGGCGGTGGAATTGGCGAGAGGCGGCCGATTTTGATTTTTATTTGGCGGGGGTTTTGGTGTGGCTGGTTTTTTGAAGATTGGAGATTTTGGAGAATTTAGAGGCTGTTGTGGGCTTGTGGTGGGAGTGTAGTGTATTTGATCTGGTCCTCAATTTGCACCCAATAATGGTACTCATTCCAAATGCCATATGGCAGCTGGGCGAGCTGATCACAATAATTTGGGATGAGATTTGAAGTTGTGTGTTTTCTGGTAGAAGAAGGCGGTGTGGCCCATACTATTTTATATCAATTTCGAAAACCTTCAAACCGGAATTCCTCAGAGTCCTCGGTAAAGCTGTACCCAATAGGTAATTGTATGAGGTATTGGTCATATAGTTGATATTACGAGGTTAGTTGAAGGAGTGAAGGTGTAGAATTTTTCTTAACTGAGGATTTGTTTTTTCTAGTTTGTGATTTGAAGAGGGCAATGGCTTGTACTTGTAGCATCAAGAGACCTAGAGAGAAGTGACAAGCCATATTGATTGACCCATAAAGCTCTACCCATTAAAAAACGTCTATGAAGAAAGCCCTGGATGAGTTAAAAAATTTATACGGAAGCATGTTTAAGAGCTGGGGATGATTATGAAAGCACCAGTTGCCTCCATACTTGGAAATCTCGGTACTGCCCATTTTAAGTATTTCTACAATTCTGCCTTCATATTTTGAATTCTCGGTACTGCCATTTGAGCATTTCTACAATCCTGTCTACTCTATCAAATTGGCTGCAATTTAATTTCAATCAATTGGGTGACTCATGGTTCATGATATCACGTCATTGCCCAGATGAAACTCGCGATATTGAGGTTCATACCAGTTGTGCCTCTCTTTTCATTTTCTTTTTATTATCTCAATACAAGCCGCAAGGGTTAGTGAATAAATAAATACTTTCAGTTCTTCATTGATTCCTCTTGAGACGTGCATCTTCGTCTCGACCCATTTAATCATGCGACTTATTTATGAATCAAGGACCAGTCAAGCGCCGTATACCCACTATAACAATTTCAAACTCAAAGAATCCTTTAAGGTTTGCTCCAAGAAAAATTGAAAAAAAAAAAAAAAAAAAAAAAAAAAAAAAAAAAAAAAAAAAAAAAAAAAAAAA